>CM037793.1:25274911-25308809 GCA_021229015.1 Solen grandis | reverse complement strand
CGGTGGCGCTATAGCAGTCAAAGTATTCTCTCACATGTTGCTGTATAAAGACGGTTTCTACAGTTTCTATATAAACAATTAAGGAAAACTGAAACTACGTTGTAGAATCTGTTTAAAATTTGCATGATTATAGGGAATCACACTAGAAAAACAATATTGAAACGATGGGGGGTCACCATGCTTCCTTTCGAGTTATGTGCCCCTGAAGTTTTTTTTTCTTCATTTTCTGGACATTTTCAAGGCTAGATAACTCAATATGATGCTGAAATAAAAAGGTCAGAGTGATGAGATGTAATATAGAATGTCTAGGCAGTAGAAGTATTGTTTGACGGTTCTAGTAGCAACTCCGACGAATCTGTGTATGAATTACCGGATCTTACTTGATTGTCGTGTAATACAGTATTGTGCTTTTTATTATATTACTCATTTTAATTTGTTCTGTTATCCTAACGAGCCAACGCAATTTGATTTTTCGTTGGTCTCTTTTGTAACTTTTGGAAAGAGGTGGTATTTTAAAGGAGATTTTTTATATCATTTAGAGGAATAAATAAGCCACAAAAACATTTCTTTAATTATTCATTCACACAATATATAGTCTTCTCCATAAGCAATAATGAATTTCTGAACAATCTCCGTTATGGTCAAACGTATCTATTTATAAGGAATATCGACACAAGACGAAGTAAAGATAAACATATTTGAATATTCAGATATCTTTCAGTTTTAGACGAAAGTGTGTTTTCACTATCATTAAAATGACAAAATTGTCATTTTGTCAAAAGAAGAATCGTGAACATAAATTTAAAAAAAAGTTTCAAATATACGAGGCCTGCAATCTGGCAAATGAAGCATGTTGGCTTCCTTAAATAACCAGGTTATCGCCAACTTCTATCAATTCTACATCAGCTTCTTACTTTTTTGTCATGTTGGATTTCCATGAGCCACTTCATAGGGCTCAAGCCAGGTTCAATGTGATTTATTTACAATTAACAAAAAATGTAAACTTCAATCATGTAGCACTTTGTTGACAGATCATATACTTTCAAAAGTGTTTAACATGGCAACATTCCTATTTATTACCTATGCAGCGTATACAATAAACGAAAAATTAACGAATAATACGTTGTTATCATATTAATACCTTAACACAAAAGCATCAAATTTTAACTAAAATAATCAATATTCCATGAAATTTCAAACATCAAAAATATTTAAAATCACTCGTTCATAAATGCGATACAATTATATCACACCGTATAGGATAAATATTTTGTAAATATGCTCTTAATGACTTTATGTGAGAATAAATTTTGCAAAAGACAGGCACATATCAATAGAGAAAGCGTGTGTTTCTATGCATAATTAGAGCTTTATTAAGTGTCTTTATTCAAATCAGATCATTTAATAATAGAGGCACACCAATCGAAAAGGATAACATTCCATTATTGTGCAGGCATTATGTCGTGATGACATGCACTTCGCACGCAGTTTGAATAGGAAATTATATTCCCCAAAACGAGACTGATCCATCAACAGATAGATTTATGACATCGTATATTCTTAAAATAGCATCAACACTGTCAGTGAATGCAAACAAATGTATAGTCTCGTTAGATAAAAGTATAAATTGCATCCTGACCGAATTGTGCTCTTATTGAAACGTACCTCAACATATTCAAATGCCTAAAATAGTCGAGTTTATCGGCCTCTTGTTCAGTATTAACGAATGTTTCTTTATAACATACTAAGCGATTAAATTTGAATTCTTTGGCAGTGATATGTGTAGACTTGTTTAAGAAACTATAATCGTTATCCCTTTGACACTAATTACCAATTTACAACAGTACACTCCTACAAGTGATATGGAAACTGATTAGTAAATGTTTCGAATAAAAGAGGTTGACAATCACAGGTCGTATGCTTCGACACAATTAATTGATGAAAATGATGGGAAATCTGTAATGATAAAAAATTCGTAATTCTGAGGTAAATATTTCCCCTGTATATTTAAGATACGTGTCATTTGTACGTATCAATCAAATGGAATATTTCATGATGTCGAATAAATAATTCTGACTCTACAATACATATAATACTTAATAAATAAACTCATACAGCACTTTGCTTTTTGTTTTTGTTTAACATTTTTTTTTTTTTTTTAACTTGTATGTCTTACTTAAAGGCATTGAAAATTGGCATGCAAGGAATGTGGCACCCTGCTGGGTACTGCACGGTCTTATCTGGCTAGACCCAGCAGGGGGTTGAATTGGCCTTAGGGGTGGGATGGGTAGGGTCACAGATATCAATCACAATAAGTACCTGTTCTATACCTGTATTTAATTATTGCTAAATTAGGAAAGAGTTATGGGTTTAAAAAATTGTAATAAACACATTGAATGTAACTAAGTATTGAGACATTTTAAGTGAAATAAGCATAAATAAGATCAGCTGATTTGTTACATATGATAAATTTATAGTTCACATATCTTCACATTGTAAGATGTGACATTGAGTAACCCTTACTGATGTTAAGTCATTCAAATTAAATTGTCACAATAAGAATTCAGTAAAATATTACAATATTGCAACTTACAATAATTATGTTTTGTTGTTATCCATGTCAATATAGTTGAAAGGTTTATAAAAACAAAAAATCAATCTAATTATTAGTACTGCCTTAACATGATTAACGATTAACGACTTTTCTATTATCAGCATCTTTTAATTATTTATAATTAATGGATAAGATATAATAAATAACAATGCAAAATGGTGCAGTTTGATGTGATAATTAAAATCTTCATGGGTGATTCAAAATGCTATCCATATATTGGCAATTTGCCTATGTTCACCAAGCGTGAAATACAGACTCCACTGATAGGTTTTGTGGAGCTCCCCACTGTGAACTCCCAGCAGGGTGACATTCTCCTCTTATCTTGGAAGGTGATGGGGGTTAATAAAGAATGGCATTTTGAATGCCTTTAAGATATGGAATTACAAATTAAAAAAATAGACATGTTAAATCTATGAAAAAAACAAACAGATATTTCAAATATTGTGGTTGGTGAACTCAATTTGCTTTGAAAATAAAGCCATATGAGCAAAACATATTCTATCAAAGACTCCAATAACAACTGCTGAATTCATATAACATTTATTTCATTTATATTCCCATTAATTACTATGCTGAAATAAGTATAACTTCAATCAAAATAAGAAGACAACAATTAACGTAAGGCTCTGTTTTCCTTTTAAAAATAACGGTGTATAATCGAAAACCATTGAAATGCTTTACATAATTAGTAATGACTGATCTTCAAAGAAGAATAAAGCATAAAACGAGCTAGACAAAGAGTGATAATTGTAAATGTTTTCGAAGACAAAATCAAATAGCTATTTTAAACAATATCATAAATGTTCTTAGGGCCTCCTTGACTGAGTGGTCAAAAACTGAAATATGGCCATAGCGATGGCAATCTAAAAAACTCTCTCTCTCTCTTAAGAATTAGTTTTACCCTCTGTAGATGAAGATTACATATATCCATAGACAGATTGATAAATATGACAATTTAATTGCACATTACATTTCTTGGCGCTCAAGTTGAGCCGATTTATGTATTTCCTTAATAGTCCTTTAAGCGAAGCACACACATACAAATTCAGCAGCTTCCGCAGTTAATGCAACCGAACGTACGAACACAAAACATTTTGGGCGAAGACAATTTATAGAGCCATGTTTAGACAGACATGTTTTGAAGTGATAATCAACAGTTTGGTAGATAAACATGTCATTGTCAACCATATTATAGAATAAACATACAAGTATTCACAGACCATAACCGGGAAACTGCATACAATTTTCCACGAGATATATGAAATTCGACCAATAACTTATCAGTCATGTGAATGTGCAAACTTAAACCCCATACCTTAATACAACTGTAGCTTGTCAGTCATCCAGACTTCCTTGCAAGTTAGTGATAATATAAAAGAATATGCAATTACATATTGGTATGTTTATTAATATTCATATATTCATGGTTAGGATAAGAACTGGTCGACGTTTATATACTGAATATTACTCATAACTAAAGCGCAGAATATATTAAATGTCTTGACAGTGGGTCGTTTGAAAATGATATTGTTATAGAGTTACTAAAATACGTAACGAGTAAGTAGCTTGATATACAAATGAAATTGTTCAAGTCTTAAAAGGCGAGCAAGTACCTAGTAGCATGATAAAAAATATATGGTTAAGGCTGTATGATATTTAACAAAATGGAAACAAATCTCACACCACAAAAAAATCGTTGCACAAAATTATATAGGATACATATATATTTTTAATTATGCAATGCTTTATCAAAAAGTGTTCAGATTTTTATTTAGACGTTACCTTTTGTTTATCATGGTTTTGAATTCATTTATGTTCAGCATTTTTTTTTTGGTTTTTTTATATACCAACGACTTTTTCATACATATAATGACCGTATTTGACGAATCTACCGAAGAGTATGCAATAGAAAGACTGGAAATATTTATGTAGTTACTAATCATTCAATGAGTTAAGTTGAATTTATTATTACTGATGGTTTGTTTACATACATCCTTTTGAAATATTTTCATGGAATATTTTTTCTTATTCAAATATTATCATCCCTTCGTTTAATTTAGTAGTGATGTTAAAGCATATACGAAAAAAAACCACTAAACTATCCTATGATTTTCAGTTATAAATGTATCCAAAAGCAATTTCAAAATAAATAATTAAAATGTTTACAAAATCAATCTAGAAAAGTTCATAATAACTAGAGGGATTGCCTGTGGGAATTTTCTTTAATTAAAATGATTACAAACAGCAAAACAAGTTAATTTCAGGAGTAAACTTCTCTTAAATATGTTTTTTATTAAGCTTCCGCAAATTTATTCTACTGTCTATGATTTTAGATAAATTCTCGCGTGTTCGCAGATAAATCTATGAAATACATCAGGATACTAATTTCTTGTTTTGTGTATATATTCTTACTGTTGAATTATATAAAGCGCTCAGTTCAGTTACTTGTTTATGATCCCTGAACGTGAAAAAATATTATTTTGTCATTATGAGAGAATGTTACTGTTTTAAAAGGAAAGGTGTTTAATATTGAATTTTATGTATGTGTCGCTAAAACTAGATATCGTATTAAGATATGGATACCGTTCGGCCATAGTTTAATTCATTGTCAAAAGATTTAAGTGTAAATGATTCTTCACTTTGACAGTACATTGAATTATAGCAATTGAGAAGCCTCGTCTAATTTAATTTCAATTTTGTTTTGACAGTTTGTGAATATTTGAGACGTGAGCATTTCAACTAATATTTTAGATTGTTAAAAAAACAATGTAACTAAACAAGACACATTTATTTTTAAAGTTTAAGTGTTTCATCGATGGTATTGCAGATATTTATTAGACATGCCAACAGCTAGCTGACCATAATACATGCATTATCAAACAAAAACCCCATTAAATGAAATGATGATGATAATAACGTCAAAAGATGCGGCCACGGGGTAGTGATTTAAGGGAAAACAATTATTACGAAAGAGATTATTCCAACTGGGAAGGGTTTGATTTAATCGGTGAAATGTGTCGTATTCCAAGAAATACATGTTATATGATATTCGGAAACAATGTTTAAACGGATATTGGAATGCAACAAAACATATTCTTTAGACAGCATAAGAGGGATCTGCCTCCATACCTAAATGGGTGTTTACTTGACTGACCTCCGCATTCAAACACGGAATAAGATATATCAACAAAATCAATCCTCACAGCCTGTATGACGTTGAAAGACGTCCTTTTCGTATAGATACCTTGACCACAGAGGTGTCACTTATCTACTGAATTTTCCCGAGGAATTTTTGGGGGAAGCGTAAAATTAATTTCAAGAAGCACGAAGATAAAAGGAATCTAATAATTTATTTTAGTGTCTGTTGTTACTGGTGTCTTTTGTTCTTGTTTTGTTCTTGTTTTTGTTTTTTGTTTTTTTTTTTGTTTTTTTTTTTAAATAACCCCTTTTTATCTACAAACAGATATTATATCCTTTTGAAACAAAAAGAAATCTGAAAAAAAATAATGTTCTGTTATCTCCACGACAATCTGCGGTGAAACATTATATTCATTAAAATATATTGTGTGACACAAATATGAATTATGTCTATGCGTCAATCAGTTTATTGTGAATAGGTTAATTCAAATCAATTTATCGTCTAGTCTTTGCACTTTTCTTGAACAGGTCTTCAAGACACTACAGTAATTGCCATCATCTTGAAATGTAAATGGTGCCTGGGTATGATGACTAGAACTGATACATTTTGTCGGTCACATCCTTCAAATCCCTCAAGAAATATTGCAATTTTAGTTTCTGTTACTGAAAGGGAATTCCATGTTCATGTTACAACTATTCTTTTCCTCTATAACTGATACCCGTAACAGGACCCATTCACAATTTAAAAGGAACCCAAACTGATTCACAATTCAAAAGTGTTTTTTATGACAGAGACATAATGTTAGCCCTTCCTTCTCAGCTGAGTTAATTTCAAAAATAACTCTTGAAAATATAAATCATTCCCTACCATTTTTTGAAAAAAATACAGTGTATTATACCTTAGCCCAAATTTTATCCTCACAATATTAGCAGAAACGCGACTACTTTATTTTTCACAATTTTGAACAAAAACTCACAATTGAAGGAAAAGGTATTTAGAGTGTAAAGAGTAATTGCAACCTGTCGTAATTGTTACGAGAAAGAAAGGGGAAAGAAAAGGGAATCTCAAATCGAAGTGTCTTTATCGTTATCAATGACTTAACTGATGTATATAATTACTATCGACAAAATCTGTTATTAATTCCTATTTAAATCAGGGTGTTTTTTTTATAGTTTGTACTTGTACTCTTTGATCATATATTCATCATATTCTCAGTTTAAATGTCAAAATATAACTGTATATCATATATAATATAACTGTGGACCAAAAGGGAAGTGACAAATGGTGCCGGACTATCCAAAATGAAACTAGAACTATCACTAAATGTGATTAATACCCCCGCAATACTGCTTTAGAAATGATGAAGTTATTAGGATTAAGAAGAAGAGTATGAAAAAGACATTTTTACATTAGTTTTTTTTCCAGATTTTTAGCCGGGTTATACAGGTTGTGCTTGACCATTGTATGAAATTGTTTTGAATTCCAGCCAGTAGTTTTAAAGTTAAGCTCCGGACAAGGAAAAGTAACAAAGGGCAATAACTCTGTAATTACAATAGAGTTATGGTTCTTGTGCACGCACTTCCTCTTATTGTGGTTGACAATTGTAAGAAATTGTTTTGAATTCCAACCAGTTCTTTTCAAGTTATGCTATGGACAAGGAAAAGTAACAAAGGGAAATAACTCTGTAATTACTCTAGATAGAGTTATGGCTCTTGTGCACTGCATTTCCTCTATTGTGGTTGACATTGTAGAAATTGTTTTGAATCCAACCAGTTTTAAGTTATCTTGGACAAGGAAAAGTAACAAAGGGAATAACTCTGTAATTCCTATAGATAGAGTTATGGTTCTTGTGCACTGCACTTCCTCATATTGTGGTTGACCATTGTATGAAATTGTTTTGAAATCCAACTTGTACTTTACAAATTATGCTCCGGACAAGAAAAAGTATCAAAGGGCAATAACTCTGTAATAAGTCAAGATGGAGTTATGGTTCTTGTGCACTGCACTTCCTCTCCATGTGCTTGATCATTGCATGAAGTTGTATTGAATTCCAATAATGCAATGGACCGCTGGACCGACCGACCGACCGACCGACCACCGGGTGACTCCTATATACACCCCCCCCCCCCCCCCCCCAACTTCGTTTCGGGGGTATAATAAGCTTAAAATTAAGTTGTTACAAGCCAAAATCCACCACTTTGTCTAAAATCATAAACACCCTAATTCGTTGACGAATAAACAATCATCAGCAAAGTCTTCCTTAACGACTCGTGAACGACAAAAATTGGGCGTGTGAGCGAAGCTAGGCTAAGTGCTTATATGTATATATTAACTTAGCCTTGTTTCGCTCTCACCCCTTGATATATATATAGACGAGCATATACATTTTTGTAATTTAATTTACAGTTTTATTTAAGAACAATAGCACAACAGGAAAAGGTTGGTGACAACACATGAGCTTGTGAGCACGCTCCAACCAGTGTACAGTGTACAAATAGAGACGAGCATATACAGCTTTTTAAGTTACAGCTTCATCAAAAATACACCACTTAAGTAAAAAGCTAATCCATTACAGACCACAGACTGGCATAGAACAACATTAGTAGTTCTAAGTGTTCAATATAATCACTTAAAACACATACGACTTTACGAGTATTTGTTTTTATGTCATTATTACTACCAAGAGACACATTTATATACAAGCAGCAGACAGATAAAGATTTGATGTCATTCAAATAGTAATACAGTCGACCGAATATAGACAATATTAGTCTGAATGATCCACTTCACACTACAGAAGAAGTGTTATCGAATCGTAAATGCTATATTTATCAACTTGAGTATAATGCCAAATTGTCCTCATAATTAAACATTTTGTGAATATAGCATTTCCTTGAAACACAAAATGACTAATGAAAATTGTCATTTTGTATACAGTTATTGTGTTTATGTTAATGTTTAACCGTGATTTTTTTTTTTTTTTTTCAGAAATAAGATATGGAACGGTTGAAAAGGTTCCGAATGATAATTTAAAGCGACAGGCACTATGAAATAACATCCGTTTGTAAAAACAAATTTGAATTGTTGTCATATTCTTAAATAAATTACTTTATTATTTAACTTAAGACTGGGTGTAGAATAAAAAAAAAAGCATTTGACATTATTCTGAACATTACAGAATATATTTGGAAGACTACACAGCCTTGAAAATTATATTGAACCGTTTGAACAATCCACTAATATATATCCATATTGTAATAATCTTGCATAATACGAGATCTACTCTAAGTCCGCACTAGCTGAATTATTGTACATATAACCAAAGACCTAAACCCAAAGATAAGCAACTCATATAAGAGTGTGAAGGAAATCTCGTATACCCTCGTCGCCACCGCGATATTGTGAGAAAAAGCCGGTGCGCTTGTGCTGAAATAACTACTGCACTGAGTTGTGTTCCGACGCCATTCGAAAGCCTACGATGATCATCTACAGCATAAGGTGCACGTGAAGAACATGGTAAACTTCAGCTGACTGTAACTGGTATAACGGCGGATACAAAGTAAAATAATGACTGTTTAAATCCGAGAGTAATCAATATAAGGTCTTAATGACTGATTAAGGATTGATAAGAAAATATTTCAAGAAGAAAATAGTTCAATTAATGAAAAAAGATAATCTTTGCTAATATTTCGGCAAATATTGCTTTTATGACGAAAATGTGAAAATTATGCTCCAGTGTTTATGTTTGTGCTGTCGCACTTATTTTTAAATGTATTTTTCCTAAAGGCAATACTTTTTGTAGGAAGTTACTTTATTTGTTTACTAGTATTAAAATGGTTAGAGCGTCCGCCCTGGAATCGAAAAGTCGTGAGTTCGATCCCCGGCCGCGACATACCAAAGTCGTAAAAAGTGAGATCCCTTGCTTGACGCTCATCATATATTTCGGTATTTCCAGGAATAGTTTACCCGGTGTAAGAATAGTGTGACTAGGTGACTATGGCGTGATGCTGCAGTGTGACAACACTGCATCTGTTTCAAGCAGACATAGTCTCGAAATGACTTAAATACCGTTTGTGGGACGTTAGACCCAACAATCAAACAAACTAGCATTTATTTATTTTATGGGATTATTTTCTATAACAAAACAAAAGTGCTCTAAGCCATCATAATTATTCCCGCAACGCTAGTACATGTTTCTAATACAAAATTTGGCATATTTGTGGATTTTACAGCAGTGTTGGTATGTCAAAGTGTTTTTGTTTTTTTCTTCTTAACAGGATGTCCATTCTAGTCTTTAAATTTGACAATGATGACCTTTTCAATCGTCAACTCTAGTTAAAATCTTTTCTTTTTTTTTGCAATGTTTTCGACGATGTCATTAATGACTGCAATCATTAAGTACTTTACAAGTTTAACTATTATTTTATTTCAGCCACGCTTTTACCCATGTAAGTAACGGTATTTTTTTTCTTTAACAATGGTTATCTTTATATTTTGAACAAGCGCTACGTTCGAATGCTCCGCAAGGGCCCAAGACCTTAGGGGTCAAGGTCATTTGATGAAGGTAAGGGTACCTGGCTGGTAGGGCTTATCAAGATGCATTCACCTGTAAAGTTTGAAGGCTGTAGGTGGAAGGATTTCCGTTTTATGGTCAAGGTTAAGTTTTGTGACAGACAGACAAACAGACAGACAGACCAAAACAATATGCACCGATCTATCGATGCGGTGCTATAAAATGAATGTTAAAAGGACTAACGGATAGGACAAAGAACATCATTGTAATTTTTCAGTTAAATAATATACCACCAGACAAAAATGACGAATCGTTGTACTGACCGGTGTTTTGCTATCGCTTAGTAACACAGAACTAGATTTTCCGCCGAATACACCTACCCCGCTCTCGTTCTTGCACGAGAATACACGGTATTTCGCCGAGTTTCTTATCTTTGGGTTTAGGTCTTTGATATAACTTACATACTCTCACAATCGTTTCCACTCGGTTGTCCGAGCCTTGTCATAATTAGATGATTCTTTATCCTCTTCAAGGCTTGAAAAATCGTAATTTGACTATAGACCACTATAAAGTTTGTGTTCCGAAACTGAATGCAACATACATAAAGCAAAAAAAAAAAAAAAACACATCGTGACTACTGTTCTTTTGTTTGTTTGTTTGTTGTTGTTTTTTGTGCCATTTTAAGAATTTCATCACAATGATGATTACATCAAGCCTTGTTTTGAATTGTTTGTGAATAGATTAATAGGGTTGTGTAATGATTGTACATAAATAAATATCTTCTGCACTTCAGCCGGCGTTAGATCTGTCAGTTCATTGCACGCATGCAAAAACGAAGAAGAAGGAGAAAAAGAAAATGCTCGATTGAAACAAGAACTCAGAGACAATCTTTTGCTCCGCCTTCTAGGCTATTACGATTGAAACGAATGTTTCAAAAAGAGTAGGTCAGGTGCCATTGTAGGCATAATTAAGGTTTTTAAAGCAAAGGTCACATTACATGGAAAATTCTGGAAAAAGCTCATAATTCTAAACTAATTACATAGGGCGAAGCTGATGTTGAATTTTACATACCTTATTTTATTGATTATGATGATGATTACGCAAGTGAATAGATTAATAAGATTGTGTAATGATTGTGTAAAGATGAAATATTCCACAAATCTGTCCACATATATACGAAAATGCAACTTTATCATTAATTGTTAATTTTAATACACATATGTTGGTGAAAAGATCTAAACAGTAGGGGTCTTTGGCTTGTGAAAATATATGTGTATGTAAGTACATGTATATATGTATATATATGAGCGTAGCCTGTAATATGTGGTGTTTGTAGAGTGTGGCATTATATGTTCCAATATTTGGTTTGTAACGAGGTTGGTTTTTTTTTTTTTTTGATAATGAGGAGGAGGATGCAGTATTTGTAGCGATGAATAAAATTATATAATGATGAAATGTTCTACCAATCTGTTCACATAAACCAAGGATGGAAATAAATCTTCTCCATAAATCGTTTATCTTAATACACATATTTGTCATCTCTGATACAGACATATATGCATAGTAATCAGATTGTCCAAAAGAAGAGCTATAGATTCATTGTCACAAAATACCTAATTATTGATTGCATTGTCATCATTTCTTAGGGTCTTTCTAAAAGTATTGATGCAAAGCATTAAAAGCGGGACAAAATAGTCATTACCCGAATTGGAAGCTTAACATATAGGAGGCAAGAATAAAATAGGATGCAGTAAACAGGGAATTCTAACATGACTCACATTTTTCTCTATACAGCAAAGAAGGGGGAAAATGTGTGTAAATTCACAACAAAAATCAGGTCTCAGCGCGCGCACGCGCTCACGTTAATGATATAATAAAATGACAAATTGTACAATGTTAAAGTAAAATAACCAAGAAACCACTTGATGATGATGTTATTAGTTATAAGCAAGTTATAAGCGCGGGGGGTGGGTATGTTAAGAACGTTGTCAACATATAATGTTACTGTGTATTTTTTTTTATTAATATCGTCATTTTTATATTTAGGGAGACCGGAATAAAGAGGTTATTTAGCTTGTAGGTTTCCTCGTTTCAGGAAAATATGACGAAAATGATATGATCAAAAAAGAGGATATTATTATATTATATGCCAATGTCTATATGCGTTTTATTGTGTATTTAACAACAGTTTTTTTCGTTTAGGTGCAAATAATTATATCACCCGAGCTTCGCCCTCGTGATATGATAGTATGAATCTGAACACGAAACTAGTTAAATTCACAACAAAACTAAGATAGAGCTTGATTTTTCTTAAACAAAATTAGCAGCTACAGCATTTGCATCATCATGCACGGCAACAACAACGTCATCTTAGTCTCCAGCACAGCTACCATCGACTTACGCTCAGAAATCCTAATCATTTCTGTTCTCTACCTTTCGTAGTTGTTATTTCTATGAGTTATCAATATTCGTGAATGTAATTCTATTTAACTTTATCGCAAAATTGGAATTAAACAATTTCAGGATATTTTCAATAAAAATAAATTATATCTTTCCCGAACTCATATTCCGTGTATGCAAATTCCATCATTGCCCGCAAAATCAATTCCCTCATGGTCGCATCCATGATAAAAAAATTAAAGTAGCACTACATAAAGAGGCCAGCGCCCACGCGCTTCGTCAATGAATCCATACTTTAATTTTAATTTGTTTTTTTTTATATATATTCAAAGGAAAAAGAAACGCAGGGTTACTAGAATCTGTAGTAGTCAGACTCATGATTTTACCTCCTAGCCTTGCAATTAACCTCATATGATAGACCCAATCTCTTTCTAAAGCATTTATTTTGTTTGAAAAAAATCTTTATCAAAATAATTTAAACTTTAATACCGTCGAATACTTTGTATTTAAAATGACACTAAAGTTTACCCTTCGTTTCTTTTTCCTAAGAATATATTTCTGTAAGAGGTCATGGTATTTTCTTGTGAATTAAGGGGAGTTTTAACTAGTGCATCAATAACTCGTTTCAGGTGTGGCAGCCGTGCAGGCTTATGTTCTTTTATAGAGCACCGTTACTGTGAATATTTCAACCTTGTAATCAGTTCATGAATACTGTACTTCTAAATTTTGCTATGGACTTCATTTAATGATAAATAAGACTCGGCAGTATTCGTGCATTTATATCATGCGCAGAGTTTTCAAAGACTGGTGGTTTATGAATGTGTTTACATAAGGGGAAAGCCATTAAGAGCACATTTGGTGTCGTTTGTCACATAAAAGACATTTCTGGCACTTGTTTCAGTTGTTTACAGGGTGACGATAGAAGTCAATATTCTCTTCGTCACACATTTTTGAAATCCCTCTGTAGGACAAGATACGCAAATCATTTTCAAAGTGTTCTTTGGTTTCCAACAAATATGTGTCTATAATTCAGATTTTATTTTCAACTAATATTGTGAAAGTTTCGTCATCATTACAGTATTAAGATAAAGGTTATCAACGAACGCTCGTGAGTTTTCGTAGATTTTCGTTTAGTTTTCGAGTGGAAAGGTCTCTTGTTCCCTATGTCACACCCCCGCGGTGATTTCATTGACCTTGATTTTACTCGTGAATTGAAGAATTTTCAAATTTTTTTTTACTATTTTTTTTTCATTTGTTCATCACGGAAAGCAGTAGCTCAAAGGACAAAGATAAAGCTATAGGTTGAATGCTGAAAATTGGTACTTTACCCCCAAACGAGAAACCTTTGCTGGGTTTGTGTTGTTTTGTTGCTGTTGTTGTATTCTTTTCTTGGAGGTGGTGTGCAGGCAAAAATCATTACATCTCCTGCTGTGTTTCCTAACCCAGAGTACAGAGAAAATATATAAATATTTGACTAATATTTGAATTGACATATGTCTAATATAATTGTAATTTTAACAAGTGTTATGCATTACGCAGAATCCACGACTCGTATGAAATACTCGAAGGGATGCGTTTAAATACGTATAGATATACAAAATAAGACTAAAATAAGACTTCGGGCGCCACTTAGATTTTTAAATTATTAAAATAGTTCCATACTAATTTCAATGTAGAAACCATAGCGAATTAAGTGACAAAACTAGCTTTAAATTTGAAGTAAATGATAATTTAAAGGTACGTGACGTAATCATGTATATATATATATATATATATATATATATATTGGCTACGGTTCCATTCTCAATTTTATAATCAGCTTTCACTATCACGATAGTGCTGCCATAATCTAACGCAGTGGCATTTAGACATTTGTCTGAAATGCTTCCAAGATTAGTAAAACTAATTAAGGCAGGACAAAAAAAATTTTCCAATTACTCTATTAGTATCATGCACATTAATCTGCAAAATTTATATTCAACCATCGTTTCTATGGTGCCTGGATTATAATTTGCATGCTATCCTCACACGCTGACAGACTCATATAAATTGCCAAGTTAATAACTTCAGAAAGTGTTCATAATTGATTGGACTATTTATTTCTTACTTTAATTGGAAAATGACAGAAAAGAACAAAAGCTCATTTTCTAGGGCTGATATCTTTTAAAGAAGAATGTGGACCCTATGTTTTCCATAAATCTAATATGATGCTCTATAATCATGTAAAGTTTAAAAAATCATCTTCTCTATTTTTGACTGCCATTCTTTGTCTATTTAGTAGCTAATTAACTGTTTGGTTTGGGTTGTTGGTGGAGCTAAAGAAACATCATGATTGAGTACCTTATATCAAAGCGCTTAATGTATAGCAAGCGTGTATTTTTAATGATTTATGCAAAACTGTGGGTTAAATACGTTGCTGCTTAAATTGCCGAAGTTTAATGACAATAATAATGGCAGATTTTTTATACATTCCATATTTAGCTTTCTATGTTATATTTATACATGATTGTTACCTAGAAGAACATATTTAACCTGTTACGCCATGATTATTCATGTACAAATTGATGACTTGAATGTTCTTTGAATATTAAATGAAACTAGAGATTCTCCCTTGTCGTGCAGACTGTGAAGGATCTAAGCTTCAAATAGTGTATGAGCAGACAGGGAGACACTGACCAGACATCTCCGAAAAGGAGCTGTCTACTCTGGCTCGGCTCTGTTTACCAATTCGTCAAAATGAGTCTGTAAGAGGTAGACTATTTAATTCAGTTAAAAAAGCAGATACAAAGAAGAGAAAAGACGTCAGGAAAATGCGAAAAAAAGGTTCACACATTTTAAATTACAGACTCCTAGTCTCTATATTTGAATATACTCTTAAGTTACAGTCAGCAAAATGTCTTTAATAATCTATCGCTTATCCACACAGAATTCATGAATAATTTAGCATATCACAATAGATCACTAGATTATGTTCTTATAGCCTAAGAAAGAAGTAAGGATATGAAACTATGCTGCTTTGTTATATAATTTTATATTACAATAGGTCTAAATGTGATAAAAGGGTACATTTTACCTTTCTCAAATAAAAAAGGATAGGTGTGTGTGTGGGGGGGGGTAATCTGGGGAATATCAATTGATAAAGTAAAACTAGCACCCACGTGTCTGTGGTATGGACATAACTATCCTTAATGAGGGCTTCTGTTCATGAATGATTTATGTTTGTGTCCGCTAAATATGAATGGTATGACATGAAAAAAATCGAAATCATTGGATCACTGCCTACAGCAGTGCAGTTGCAACAACTGAACTTGGCAAATACACACACATCCGTTGATGCGTCATGATTTTGAAATTTTAATCTGCTGTTAACAAATGCAGAACCCATTGAACATAATGCGTTACCATTTTTACATGTACTGTTTCAAGCTGCAAGCAGTATATATAAAATGACGATACTATTTCAAGTTGAACGTGCGCCGATCATTCTTTTGACAAGAGTAATTCTTTTGTAACAGAGAGAGCCATACTGACATGTCAATATTTCCAGAAAGGATATTAATCCTAAGGTGTTTTACCTATTAACGTTACATTTGATTAATTAAATTTTTTCCTGAATTAATGCTCATTGAAATATGATAGGTGTAGCATATTTTTACGTGCGTTTAGTCAACCGAGGACTGTGTAAATACTTACATGTACAATAAATATAATGTGTAGAGGGGTTGGGGAAATGAATTGAGAATGTGTGGACTTCAGACATCTTTTATTATTTCTTCAAGTGTTGTGACTATCACGCGCGTCACGATTCTCGGAAAAAAGAATTAGCAATTAATAACAATCACACACATCAATTAATATCCTTATATCATAAATAAATTGTAAACCTTCGATACATCATTGAGTGTCAATTTATAAAAATGTAGATTTAAACAGTTTTTGTTAATAGATAATAAATACATATGATATTGATATTTAAATGAATGAGGTTTATCGTAATGCACTATATGAAAATAGGTTGTTAATAATTAATGTGAATAAATAAAACAAATAATACTTTTCCACATCTATATTATTCAAATTCAACGTTCAAACAATATTTCGTTGGAAGTGACGTCGAATCATATGCAGGGCGGCGACGTCACTGACAGCCACTCTCTTATACACCGACTTACATTCCATTTACAAACTCAGACAATCTATAAATAGAGACTGTGACGTCATCCAGACCGTTGTTCAGACATTTAAGTTAATTTGAAGACTGACTACACTGGCTCCTTAAACTATGAAGTTTATTATACAATTTTCACCAGAATGGTCACTGAAATTACAAATTATGCAAATAAAAGGCTGGTACGATATCCGGTTGAATCTGTAAATTAAGCATCTGCAGACGAGCGTTTGCGGATTGTTCGAATTCGTATTCGCCGTATTGTTAGCCGGAATTAAAACGACTATCGTGTATTTTCCTCATTTTGCCTCCCTGTCTGCTAAAAATGTGTGTATTCTATACCGTAGCAGTATGCTTTATTACACTTGCTGAATGTGAAGTATGCTATGTCAGAATAGAAAGTGTCCATATGATTTAGACAAACATAAACGAAAACCATAGTTTACGTAAATGATTTTCATTACTGTGTTACCTTTCATGTTGTTGTTGTTGTTGTAATGGGGTTTACCGTCGCTGCGATAGTATTTCAATCATATAGCGACGTCCAGCTAATTACAGGTGGAGGAAGACCCCGAGTACACAGAGGAACCCGGGTAGAACCACCGACCTACCGCAAGCCAGCTGGAAGGCTTCCTCACATGAAAAATCCGAAGTCCCTACCGGGATTCGAACACACAGCGGTGAGGGGCTGAGAGATTTGTAGTCCACGACAGTAACCGCTCGGCCACGGCGGCCCCACCTTTCATGTTTAAACTGAAAAAGAAACCTGTTATATCAAGTAGAAATATATATACAACCTGAAACTCCCATTTTAATTATGAATATCCTATATTATACAAGACAATGATAGCATTGCATTTACTCTTCATTGGATTCACTTGCTTGCCAACATTTGACTGGTTAAAGAAGTAGGTCAAAATCAATCCTACACAGCTACGCCGAAAAACAATCAGGATTGTCAGAATTGATAGTCAAAATGAAAATCATCGGAAAAGCATTTTTTTTAACAATTTAATTATAAGTAATTGTGCCGATAGAGGTCTAGAAGCCTATTTTCTGTGTAAATTACTAATTTTTGGACATGCTTTGACCATGCTATGCTTTCTAATTACCTATATTTAAAATTTTGGTTTGTTTTTGTTTTTGTGATAAAGTTTTCTGCACCGGAGAAGCGCTTAAAACGGTGCCTTTAGTTAATCTTCATTTGCTGTATAATCAAACCTCTCTTTCGGTCCTGATTTATTTTATTGCATGGCAATAATTTTTGTTGTTTTATGTGTTGTTGCTTCTGATTGTTTTTCTGTGATTATTAGAGAGTAAACTGAAACAAAATTGACGAACAAAGGTTAATGTGCTATTTATATTTCACAGAGATGACATTAAAACGAGCTGCATTCTGATATTACTGTCTCTGTTAATTATTTCTACACATTAAACTATGATTTATGGAATAGTGGTTTCATGTTCTTGGAATTCACTCTGAATCAGGAAGAACTGAGAAAATGTTCAAATTAAATAGATACATGTGATAAGGTCTAATCTTATCAAAACAGTATTACCCTTATTTAATTAGCGATTCTTTCTGAAAATCGCACTTGATTTACTGGCGCGATTTGGTGAGGGCTAATTTTTCAATCACATGTTAATGATCTCTGAAACTGGTATCCATCTGAAAGCTTTATCATACTTGATGTAAAACACTGTGTGTGTATTTGTTAATTTTTGTTGTTTTTGCGTTTATGTAAACAAATCATAGACTACGTGTAATATATATAGAGGGAGAGATCCCCAGTTCATGTTTATTATTTTTATTCGTTCTTTATAATTTACGATTTTACGAACATAATATACGTAATGATGTAATGATTGAGGAAACAAGTAAACAGTGACGTATGGGGGTATGGGTCACAAAAGAACGAAGGTTTGCTTGTTCGTTCATTGGGTTGAACGTCCCGCGTGCAGTATTTCAGACATTTGGAGACTATGTCTACTTGAGACCGACCTGGAACTAACCGTATGTCTTAATCGCAAGCAAGGAAGGTATAGGAGTACCATTCGTTTGGTCTGTCGCAGCGAACATTCAAATGGGCGAAAGGATTCGGAAACCGGGATTACTAAGGGACTAAACAAGCTTGGTGTCTAATTAAGGCTACAAACTCGTGTAGATGTATTTTTGGTGCTTAACAAACATATAAATAAGAGTATATTAAGACTCTAATGATCCAAAAGACAAACTTTATTTGACTTTTAGTACATACTGAACAATAATTAATATGGTAATCCATCGATTATGCTCCTTTAAATGCTTATAAAAGACTTCAGTATCTAAGATTAAGACAGCTGCAGGAAAATATGATATTTTTGTTCTTGGATTTTTATATTCCTAAAGGAGATGGTTGCATCTTGTTATTAACAGGAGAGGGCAAAAACTTCTACAAAGAATGGGAGAAAACATAACTGATATTAATGGCTTCTGCGAGTGAGAATTGTTAAATATGGACTAAATTAAGAATGCTGCACTTATTAGTTGAGTGATCAACCCGTGGAAAATCGATATTGCCATTTGATGTACTGTATCTGCCACGGGGAATCAACCGTATATGGATCAATAAAATATGATTCGATTAAAAAGATATGTGGTTTAATACTGGATTTTCAGTGGTATATATACATGTCTCAAAGGAGACTGCATCAAACCCTCATATGTACAGTTGAACCACCGGAAATCCACATTTTTTTAACCGAAGCACATTTCCATATGAAGTTGGTACCCCGTGATCTGCGATCATTATTGTATATTTATTGGACCCTATCATGATATATAGATACCTTAATTATTCATTAAGAGAGCTAGGAGTTATTGTTATCCATGATTTTTCTGCAGAAGAGCCCATATTTTTGAAATGATCAGATATCAGATCAGAACAGAACTTAAACGAGTTACTCACATTCTTCCATCCGAAACGTTGTGGGCGGATATTTGGCGGATGACGTTAAAAGTGCGGCGATAACGTCACGTCATCCATGAACTATATAAGGGCGCGAGGTCCTCAGGAAGTGGATATTTTAATGTAATATTTGAATCTTTAGCAGGGCAGGCTTAAGTCAGAATTTTAAATTATTAAACATTAGACATCAATTAAATTTAATAAGATTTGATAAAATTGGTTTAACAATATTAAATTATGGTTCAGAAATTTGTGGTTTAATTGACAGCCAGAAAATTGAAAAAAATTGCATTTAATTTTTTGTAAACAAATACTTGGAGTAAGGCATCATACACAAAATAAGTTTTGTTTATGTTGAGCTAGGCAGAACATCTTTGCGTACAAGTAGAGATTTTAGTGTTATAAAATATTTGTTAAAAATTGTTCAATTAAGTGACATACAAATGTAAAAACGTTTATAACATGCTGTGTAGAGAAATAGACATTCGCCAAGAAAAAAAAAAGAAAAAGAAATGGCCAAAGAGGTAAAAATCTTAAAAGAAATCTTAGGTTTTAATGATGTTTGGCTAAATCAAGGGGTTGGACAACCATACTTTAATTATTTGAATTAAAATGAATATAGAATTGCCTTAAAACGTCCAAGGGTATTTTCTCATAGATTAGAAGTGGAAGCGGGTAGATGGCAAATGTCTTTAGTTATACCATATGAGGAAAGAAAATGCAATTTTTGTTATAGGTAAGACGATGAGTTTCATTTCATACTAGAATGCCCATTATACAGTCATATAAAAGAGAAATTCATCAAAATATATATTTGTATATAGAAATTGTTTCGTTTCGGCTTAGTTTACAATAGTCTATCGGGTATAATTTTGTTAAACTTCATTGTCAAGTCATCTGCATTATGATATATTAATGTGCAAGTGCCATAATATATGTACTGTATTATAGCTCTTGCCATTGATTTTTGTTTAGAACACAAATGACATATTGTTTTTAAATATATATACTAAAGGGCCTATGGCCTACATGTGTTACGAAATTAAATATCAACCTATCAAAACCTCAGACGAACGGTTAATACCAGATTAGAATATTGATGTTACAGCTTGAGTATTTACAATGTTGTATAATGCTATTCTTGCCAAAGTATTATAAATTATTATATAGTATTATTATATTATAGTATTACAAACGGAAGTCAGGTCGTTAAGCTTAAGAACTAGGCTGGTGAGATAATAATCACTACATTTCTCCATAGTATATACATGTAATTATGTAAGTAAGTAAGTAAGTATTTGTTTATATACAAGAGCCGCCATTACATAATTACATACCGTTCGCCATATGAGAGTTATAAATAGATTCTAATCTCGTATTTTAATATTTGGAAAAAATACAACAAAATAAATATTTTTTCTACTTTATTAACATAACAGAGAAGAAATATTCAACATTATTAAAATAAATATTTATGAAAGTATATTAAGGAAATATATCTGTAATAGATTTATTATTGACACAAATAGAAAAACCTAAAACCATCCACTGGCTAATTACTATTATAGTATACTGAAAGAAAAATATGTTAAATCGCACTTATATTATATATAGAATGATACAGAAATATATCTTTATCATGTTTACCTAAAATATCTCAAACATACATAAATGTTGCGATTGTAATTCATATATGATATCCTTGTTTTGTTAAGTAATTATGTATAAATACACGATTTTCAAACGCACCCCCAACCCGAAAAATATGTAACTTAAATGAAGCGAAAATGTAAACAGCAGAAGATATTTCGTACCATCTGCAACTCTGCTTCTAAATTCCATATATTTAAATCATTATTTTATCATTCAAAATGCCGTGGTACCTAAAATATATGTTATTAAAGAAGTGATTTGATTTTGGCCGTTTATTGTCCGAGGGCAGTCGTATGGCCCTCGGCCACCGTCCCCGGGGACAAATAACAGGGCCAATATCAAATTACTTATTTAAAGACAATTTTATAACATAACTATTATTCTCTGTTTTAGCCAATCAAATTGTAGGAAAAGCAGAGCCAATATATGATATCGCTTTCGGTCCCGGTCTGACAGTGTGATCGTCAGTGTATTATTGAAAAGACCTCTTTAAATGTTACAGGACTCATAAATAATAGTTACGTAAAAATGCACATTAATGCTGGCAATAAATTGCTGGTTCTTATGGTAAAAGTTTTTAATGATACCTTTAATGTACATTAATGCTGGTAATAAATAATTGATTTTCATAATGATAACAAATATTGACAAAACACTCTAGAATTTCATTTAAATAACATATTGTCGTAGGTGTAATGGAAATTGCAATCACACTTGACCAGTTTGTAAAGGAATAACGGAACCTTCAATTTAACCACAGCACAATTGAGTCCTGCCAGAAACAATTAAACTTGATTTATAGTTCTGCAATGTATTGGGAAGGCTGCAAAATGCAATATAAATCAATTATATTCCTGTTGTGCTTTGAAATAAATCATGTTTAGTTTTAAAAACAGATGAAACAAAACAAAAGCAGTAACAAGTACCGGTATATTCGCAAGCCGTTTGGGCAGCCATATCTGTCCAAGATACACTATTCTAATTACAGTTTGCAAGCACGCGTGTCTACCATAAATAAGTCACGATATCACGCATTCTCAGAATGCAAGATCGTGAAAAGGTAGTTGTTATGAACAGACAGGATTTCAGGGTTTGGAAATATCCACATGTCAGTGAAATGAAACAGAATCAAAACCACTGAGACTGTTTGTTTCTTTGTATCTAACAATATAAAAATTTATAACAACTTTATATTATAGTGTCTATATAAGATACCCATCCACATCGTATTGTTTTGTTTAATGAAAAATTTACCATCATTAAGTCATCATTAACATGGTTCTTCTAATGCTTAAAAGTCTTCAGTGCAGATTCAAAGATCCACTTTCTCTGAATTTATAAAAAAAAGGTTTGTATTTACCATAACAATTGCACAATCATTTGATGGATCAGGACACAATTTAATAATGGATGGGTTACCTTAATGCGTTACTGAATCAAGAAAATCCCTCGGATTGGTCTCTTTGTAAGAGGATATAGTCAATATTGGATGGAAATACGGGGTGCCCTTGGCAGTTATTGCTCTAAGTCTGTCAATGTTTCTCGCTGTGTCTGAAAAGTATCTATCTTTTCGCCCTAATCCTACTTAAAGGAAGCAATATCCTTATTGCAAAGGATCTTAAATATGACCATGAGCTATGGGTGGGGGTGGGGGGAATACCGTACTTAGATACGTTCATCTTCAAACTAGATTTTAGAACATATTTGAGCAGGACACTGTGTTTTAGTTTAAACCTTGGGGCGTACTTCAGCATTCTTCGTATTTCTTTTTGCTAATGTCGTAATGTCGGGTTCACTTGAATGCAAACTGGGTTTGTTGTTGTTTTTTACTTTTGTTGTTGTTATTTTTTTGTTTTGTTTTGTTTTTTGTTTTTTTGTTGTTTTTTTGCGACGAAAGACTACAGTCGTAAGCTCAGATTTTCTTTTCGATCGACATTTTTTATTTGCATTTTAACGGGATAAAAGAAACTACCTTTTGGACGTGGTTCTTAGTAAGATTCACCTTGTAATGAGGTTTAACGTCCAACTGACAGCATTTTAATCATTTGGGGATTGTCTACACTCGCTGCTGTACCGCGGTACACCACGCTGACACGCTGTACGACACCATAACAGTCCTAGGACATCCATGTTTGCGATGTTGTATTTATGTGAACCATAAATATATATGGTTTTAACATCCAACAGATTACATTTAAATCATTTGGAGATCGCTGCAATTTGTTGTTATTATCCCATTGACAAGGAATGTGATACCAGAACAGATCGAGTGGACGAGTGGATTTCCTGTTCCTGCTAGGAAATTTTTGTATCACAACGAAATACGAATAACTAATCTTTTTTCTAAACCTACGTTTTTAAACAAATCTATTGAATGGTGGTACATATTTTTGAAACATTTTTTCTACAAAGAAAGAAGGTACAGTTGTACATGTATGTTAATGTGTCGTTCCGGTGATTGACTTATCAATCCTGAACAAACATTGGCATAATGAAAACAAAGGTAACACACATAACAAAGATATTGGACAATGATCCTTTCACCAAAGATTCGGCAATATCGGGAAAAAAACTGACCAATCAGTGACCTTTTAAAAAATGTATATGATTATATCCCATTGAATATTCCACTATCATGTAAATTAGTATTAGGGGATTAACAGTGGATATACGTTGATTTACGTTTTCTTTCGGAGTGAATGGTCTAAAGCATTTACATGATAAACTGTTTTCGTAGAGTTAACATTCTAACAAACGAGCTACAGATTGGATTTAACAAAAAGCTTTCCTAAGCTAGTTACTGAAAACAAAAACCTTACGTCTATGAAGAGTAAACAATAAATTTATAACAAACAAGCCTGATGATATACACTTTGTTTCTATAGTAACATAAAAACTTTCCAGTCAGAGAGGATTATATACGTTCCGTACAAATTCCAATTACATTTACATGGCTAAAACCTCAACCAAGTATCGATTACAGAACTATATAGCATGATGACATAAAACATGAAACCACACAAATATCGTATCCATATTTCTTTTGTCTCTGACCTGTCATACATATTTCTTTATTACCATTTCTCCTACTTTCGCAAGAGATAATTGTTGTTTATAACTGCTGATGTAATGTCAACGGGCTATGATGTATAAAATACAGAAAGTATTATATAAATTAGTAAACGCTTATACTACAAAACTTGTCCAAAACCTTTTTTTTTCGTTTTAAGCATTACTTTATGGTACAGTCAATCTATGATACACCGGCAGTGTTTGTAAACATCGATTTCGCCGATGTATCAAGAATTGCTGCGGATACCGGAAGCCAAATTTGATTTTGTTAAGAAGTTAATAAATCCGTCACATGACTTTTAGTGCCGAAACCCTAGTATGCCATTGTATTGATTGTCGATGTATTGGGGTTTACTGTATAATGTGATATGCTGTTTATCTAGTTGGCGAATGGCGTTTTTTTAATAAGAAAGACAAAATATATAAAATATCCAATATCAAAATGACTGCCGACGGGTTCAAGCAACAACAAATATAAAGTATCAATTCATAATCATAATAAAATGATACGACTGTAATAATTGTTTAATACCAATTTTATTTTTGCAAGGTCCAATTTCCTTTTGTCCATTTTTGGAAGTTTTAAGATTTAAAATAATGGATATTTTCTTAATACAAGAATTGGGCATACACAGTTGCAAAACATTATTATACAATTATTATAATTCTAAATAATAATATAATGTACTTTTTCTAACAGCAGAGGACAATTCTATGAACATAACCACACATGAGTGCTTCAAGATATCATGACAGTAATACAGAGTCTTTATTCTATATATAGTAACTTTGTTACCTTTACTTTCAGACTTACTGAATATCATCGAGTCCAGCTCTTTATCAACAACAACGTAGAGTTTTGATTTTTAGACGGCAGCTTGCTGCCGTCTTTAGTAGCTACAAACGCTTACCAGACATCGCTTACCTTGCTTATTTATTTATTTTTTATGACAAGTTAAACTGTACCTCTCCGCGCTTAGTGCGGATCCACGTAATGCGATGCTGCACTTACAAATACGAATGGAATATGTTACGCAGACCTTTTTTTCATAACCTTAACCGATATCCATGTGCTGTTGTGTGTAAACGTGTTATTTTGCTCTGTAAACATCTATTTTAAGCGTGAACAATATATCCGTAACACTTATAAATCAGAACAGCAACCCATTTTACATACTTAAAGATCTCGTAATTTTGCATGAAAGCGAGTTAGGTTTCTACCAGAGCATTTCTTAACTTTGAAATAGAAACAATCATTCAAGTATCTAAAATATCAAGTACTTTGTCAAGTTCTACACTTAAGTAACAGTAGATAGTGTATATAAATTGGGTCCTAGGTCCTACTTCAGAAGTTCATACAGTCAGGTTCATAACCCTATGTAACAAACAGAGTGCGAATTCGAGTGTCTTAATACCGACTATAGTTGCAAGAGAGTGTGTGGAGTTTTTGCGTCATGTGACTTTTGCCTCTTTTGTATCAATAATTAAGAGTCATGGCTTTTTCTGTACGGTATTCAGTACTGTATATATATTACTGTCATTAAGTACTGTACATATATATTAGTATGTCCAATTAAAATGGGTTTACACTTCCGTCGGCGCATGTGCAATTTGGTATTGCAGTCGAATGTAAAGCTGTGATTGTAATAATTTTCAGTAACCGATATTTTTCTATGTGATTGTTTCGGGGGATCAAATATGTGATTTGTATTTGTTTTAAATAGTTTCCAGTGTAATTGGTCATATTTAATAAGTTGTTAGTCAGTAGATGTTTGTATTTTAATGATGTTTATATACATAGCTGTCATGACCTACTTATCGCTTCGCTCGTCGGTCTGGACATTTCACATTTCATGTCTTCTGTATTGAGCTTGTAATTATATATTGTAGTTTGATTATTTGGGTGGGATAAGTAATGCGTAATGTTTATTGTTAATATGTAACCGTAATATAAAGAACGCATGGTGTAGATATCAATACAGTACTATTGTCTGTTTAGTGCTAGTGCTGCTGTTTTGATCAGGTTAATTATCTGTAGCCTTATTTACATCATCATTTTACATATGTGGAATAAGCTCAATTGGTAAGAGTGTCGCCCGTGCATTTTTTCCTTCCAGAGGTCATGAGTTCTATTCCAGCTGGGACCCTTTTCTTTAATTCTTATTTATAGTTTGTTTGAAATTAAAATTTTATACATCCTTTATTTTGCTTTGGTAATTTGTATTTGCTTCCTTTTGATTTAAACATAAGCCTTAACCGAAAATAAAATAAAAAAGTAATCGGCCTCTGTATGTAAAAATAATATATGGAGAGGTCATTTTTTTTTTTAAATTTTAATTCCTATTTAACGAAAGGCTAAAAAAATGACCACTTTAATGATTTTTTTACCCATGCACTCTTCCTCTTAGATGTTATTTTTTCCCTGTCAGGATTCAAAGTTTAAATTTCAATGCATCCACAAGATGCCATAAAATATATGGAAAATGCTACTCAATTGGGGTCATATTTTTTTAACCTAGTGAGACTTGGGATTCGTGCAGGGGAAATTATAAAATAATAACTGCCTCCCTATATATAAATAATATTAAAATTAAGAGAGGTCATTACTAATATTTTTTTTTTTTTTTTATTTTATTTTTAATATGAAGGTCCTGTTGGGACAGTGCATTGATTGGTTAGGTTATAAGATCAAACCAGTAGAAAAGAGAAAAAGAAGGGGGGCAGTATGCTTATGTTATAAGCCGTCCATTAAAACATTTTGTTTTAATTAGGTTTTCGAACTGCGAGGTGCAAAAACCTATTGTTCTTCTTCTGTTCATTTTTTTTTTTTTATCAATTTTATTCTTCCACCCATTTTTTTTGTACACGCGCTAGCGGCCAGATGACGAAAGCTTTAGTAATGAAATTTTAGACATGCAATCACATGTTTCTGAACCTGTTCCTAATGGCTAAAACATTTCTCTTTTTTTCTGATTCAGCCACTAGGGGTCGCAAAATATGATTTTTATTTTGCATTTTGTTTCTAATTGACAGCCCAATAAAATATGATCAGTTTCTTAGCATCGAGTAACTGAAAAAAACTGTGTTGGGAGAGGTTGAATGTTCGATTCTTGCCAAAAAAGTGGACAAATGAGAGTAGGTCTACGAAAAAGGTACCCATTTTCGTTTAAGAAGAGATAGAAGAATTCTGTTTGCTGCATACGATTTGAAAGACAAATACGCACAAAATATATGGGGTGACGAATGTGAGAAATGCAGAGTTTGTCCTCTAGAAACGGTCAAACTTCATTAAATTTTAGGAAAAAATAAAATTTCAAAAACATGTTTTTGTTGCTCCTGGCTTTATTTTTTGTCTTATGATTTCTTCACATGATATGTATTGGTATGTTTGATAGCGTCTCACAATTAAAAAATTAAGTAGTTTTTTTTTCTTGTTCCTGTTGATCCGGCTGCCGTCTCTCAGCGCATTGCGTGCTTTGATTAAAATACCACTCCAAATCTCATTATATGTAAATACACCTTTCAATTAAAATTAAAATTAAAATTATATTTTCATTTATCTAGCATTTGAGCGTAGCACATTTTTTTTAAACTCAGGATAAAATTTAATACCAAAGTCATTGTATAAAAAACAGTGTTAAGAAATCTACAAAAAAGACGTACTTGCCTTTACAGGGGTTAAAACAATTAGGATATAGAGGATAATCGTTGGTACCAGTGGGATATCATTTTTAATTCATCGAGTAAGAATATATTCGCACGAATGGCGCAGCCATGGATGAAAATATTGATTTTCCTGCTCGAGAGATGAATTAAAAATGATTTTCCGCTGATACCAACGATTGCCGTCTATATCCTTATTATTTTCACCCCACACATTATGGTATGGCGCAGGTCCGTTTGTCCTTCAGTCTGTCTGTTGGACTGTCCTGTCCGTCTGCAGACATTTCGTTTCCGCGACTTAGTGTATTTAAATAATTTTGGTATGCAAGTTTATAATATCAAAATATAGATAAAGTTCGCTTTTGGTTATAATACATTGATTTTTATAGCATTATGTGCTCTTTATAGGCAAATTTTATTTGAAATTATTTTTCCGTAGAATAACCTCTGATAAGCTGCATGTATTTCATTCATTTTTGCTATATAAGAGTATAATATTAAAACACGGGGCTATATAAGTTTTGGTCACAATCCAGTGTTAGTTATCTCTCAATAAGTTCACTTAATTTCTATTACCAATAATAGAATAAGTATTATTTAGCTCAATACTAATTATACAAGTATGATAAAAAAATCTCCACATTTACGAACGATCAGCAACCACAATATTTAAAAAAAAAAAAAGAGAGAAAAGGCTTCCTCATGTTATAAAAGTACCTTTTATTATGACACCCTTTTTTAGCCCCGCCTTAGTGTCGCTCATGGTGTCATTGTTAACTTTTACTAATAATGATTGTCCATATTAAAGAGGTCAAACTAATCATTTAAAATCAATGTTTGTACCATTTGTCTTTAACTTGATATTAACCTTGAAGGTTTGTAGTATTATTCGATGCACTGCTAAATGCTAAAATATTTATTTTTGTTTTGGATTGATGTTGTAGAAATTGATAAAAAATCAAAGAAAAGCATATGATCTCATTAGATTCTAGTTTAATGTTTCTAATCATGGCATTGGCAGTATCTGTGAAATTATCTTTATTTTCACTTTCCCACATAAACTGAGTTAAAAACTTTTTTATTAGGATCTTTGAAAGCGTCATATATTGATTTAATAATGCGACATATTTGTGACGGAATACGCTTACATCATTGTTTGGGTTTAACTTTGCATTAATATGCAGTTCTGTAAAATTGCTCTTTTCACAGTTCATAACATAGTAAATGCTAAGATATCCTCCATGTGACAAACAAAATGTAATGTATCATCATGTTGATTTACATGATCCATAAGTCATTTTTGGTACACTTACTGAGTGAGTCATTGGCACTTAGCAGTTTTCCGAAATATCGAAACAACATAAAGCATGCTTACATGTGTTTGTAAAAGTTGACATTTCTAGGATAGAAAAATACGTTAACTAAACAAAGGGAAAGGACGTTCACGGCGAATAAGCGCTATACATAATATATTTGTCACTGAAAGATTAAATATGGAAATAGTAGGTCTTTGTACATTTTGAATATAAATATATCTTAAATATTATTTTAATGTATTGATATAGTTAATGTTAGTGATATCCATTACTCATTGATAATAAACGTTGTATTTAACTGATACTTTAAAAAAAAACTCAAGATACTATGAATTACAATGCAGGGTATTTTGGAATTATATGTTTTAATGGGAAATATCAATATCAGAGAATTTTGTCATTGAGGAAAAGATACTTATATATCTGATGGCCTGACGGTTGTTTAATTTTGAAAGCCGACCGTAAAGCATCATAGTCTCTTATAAAAAAAAAGAATGCACTGAAAAGAAAATGAAAATGACGGAATGTATACTATTTAATAAGAATATTCATAGAACCTTGATTCGAGTATACAGCTTATACTAAATGAACATAATGATACTTATTCAACGACGTGATTTTTCCTGATCTCGCCACTATAAACACAACTGTTATTTTGTGGCTTGATTATACGGCACAATGAGATTTCTTCTTATTATTGTATTTTTATGTTTAACATATCATGAAAAGTTCGCCCTTTTGTTTAATTAGTGTAGTTTTGAATATACGTTAAAAAAGAAAATAATGACACTTTGGTTACGAAAATACGGAAAGACATTTATCCCAATAAATATAAAAGGATTCCTTAATAGATGAAATAAGTTAGTCTCAACAGATGAATTATCTATGTATTGATATTATTTTATCGTATTATGTATTTATCTAGATGTGTATACAGTTTTAATAAATACAGAATAACAAATACTTTGCTCTACTACTCACTTAAAATAAGTTTATAATATACTTTTTTACAAACTTTAATTATTGTGGCTTTAAAAAAAATCATGAAACAAGAACGCATCATTCTTAATCTTATCATTTTTATTTTTAAATTAAAATATCTATGAAAGAGGGCGATGGACGTTCTGGCTAGCTTTAAAGTAACGCCAATATTGCAGATGAAACAAAAGCCAAGCAGCTCCTAGAATATTTTATCAAGATAGGAATTTCTTGGTGTTAAGGATGCATGCAATTAATATTCACTGTGTAAAGTACAAACGCACTCTATTCTCTAAACATAGTAAATGCCAAAAAAAAAATCTACATGAATCAAACAAAAAGCATTGTATTTTCTTAATGTAATTTTACCCCGTCAATAAGTCATTGTTAGGGAACTATTTGAGTGCGTCATCGGCAGTTAAGTTTTCCGAAATATCAAAACAACATAATGCATGCTAATATGTGTTTTTAAAAAGTTGATATTTCTAGGAGAGAAACATATGTTAACAAAGGTAAATGACGTTCATGGCGAATGTTGCACTATTCCTAGCACGTTTGTCGCTGAAAGATTTAAAATAGAAATAGTAGATCTGGGTACATTTTGAATATAGTCTTACATATATATATATATATATCTTATCAATTTTATCAAATGTATTGATATGTGTCAGTTTATGTAGTGATTTCCATTGCTCATTGATAATTATGTGTTGTATTTCATTATTACTTTAAAGATTACTCAAGATATATTTTTTAAAAATAATGGAATGAATGAATTAACTTGTCTGTCATGTCAAACCTGACCTCACATCGGAATACTGTGCAGAGTATGATAATGGAATTATATATTTTAATGCGAAATATCAATATCAGAGAACTTTTGTCATTGCGGAAAAGGTAGTTGTGTATGTGATTGCCTGGGGGATGGTAAACTTTGAACGCCGACAGTTAAGGCATCCTAGTCTCTTTAATCAAACAAGAATGAACTGAAAAGAAAACTAAAATGACGTGACAACTTCCCGGAATTTAGTACATGTATATTATTTAATAAGAATATATATATATTATTTTGAAAATAGATAGAAACTTGATTCGAGTATACAGCCTAAATTAACATGATAATACTTATTCAACGACCCTGATTTTTCTTGACCTCGCCACCATAAACACAACTATTATGTTTGTAGCCTGATTGTGCCGCACAATGAGATTTCTTCTTATTATTGTTATTTTCATGTTTAACATATCAAGAGCAGTTTGCTCTTTTGTTTAATTTATGTAGTTTTGTATATACGTTAAAACAGAAAACAATGGTATTTTGGTTACGAAAATACGGAAAGACATTTATCCCAATAAATATAAAAGGACTCCTTAATAGATGCTATCCATGTGGATCCTTAACAATCATTATAGTTGTATCATGCATCTTATATTTAGAATATGCTTATTCTTGTTCAGTTATTTTCAGAATTATTTCATTTGCATCAGTATTAAATTAACTATTTATTAATATTATTTCTTCGTATCATTTATTTATCTAGATGTGTATACGGTTTTAATAACCAAAGAAAACACATAATTTGCTCTAAGTCTCACTTAAAAATAAATTTATAATATGTTTCATACAATATTTTATCATCGTGGCTTTAAAAATAGTGTGCAACACGAAAACATCATTCTTAATCTTATGATTATTACCATTCATTTATTTAATTATGTTATGCTTTTCCTTTTTTTCTGCTTTTCTTTTTAGAATTGAATTTTGAAATATATGATATATCAATGTCTATGAAAGAGGGCGCTAGACGGTCTGGCTAGCTTTAAAATAACGTCAATATTGCAGACGAAACAAAAGCCAAGCGGCTCCTTGAATATTTTATAAAGATAGGAATATCTTCGTGATAAGGATGCATTCATTTAATTTCCACTATGTAAAGTACAAACGCAATCTACTCTCTAATTTTCATTCAGAAACCTAAAATCAATCACTTTGAACAAATTCAAATTGGAAACTTAAACAGAAAAAATACTGACATGCGCGTGAAAATTGGTGGCATTCCATTACAATATTATATTAAAAAACAGACAACAAATGGAATTCAGCAGGAAAATGGTTGAAAAATGGCGGTACTGGTCGGTCGCAGGTGAAACTTGCTCTCACTGTTTTTCGGTATTATGGTGATTAGAATATATCTACGTGAATAATTGTGAGGACTTTTGAAATGTGGACTTAATGTGATTATAAGGATTATTTTGTAATTTTGATATCTGTTTTGTATGAGGTGTTATTTTGGATTTGTTTCTGATTATTTGTGGATTTCTTTGTTGGTGTTCACTGAAGTGTATCCTACTGTGTAAACTGGACAGTGGTCAGTGGTGAGTAAAATACTGACTTTGCATAATCACTTTAAACACAGTATCACACAAGGAAAATGGCGGACTCGTATGTAAATTCAGAGAATGATTATGATCATGCCAAAGACAGCGATGGCGAATTTGTAGATTACATATCAGACTCAAGTCTCTCGGAAAGATCTACCAGGGGTAGGCCCAAACGCAAAGCTTCTCCCCTCATAAATCAGTACATCAAACAGGCAAAACCTATCCCAAACCCTCAACGCGGTAAAAAAATGTCCTTCGCTGAAATGATGGTTATGACTTTTAACGAACAAGACTTTATTCAGAAAGCTACTCCAGCTTTAACAAAGTTAATGCAGCCCATTATCCAAGTTGCGATAAATCAAGCAGTTCAGACTACGATAAACGAACTAAATACCAATGTCATCCAAAATATGGTAGAATCCAACAATGAACTTAAAAGAGCAGTTGAGTGTCAGTGTGACCTTATTCGCAAGCAGGAAGAAGTCATAAATGCCCAATCACAAGAACTCCAGGCAAATCGTGACAGCATTACTGCCCTTGAATCCAAGGTAAACTCCCTATCAGACGAACTGACAACAAATGAGTCTCTCCTAAAGTCAAAGGTCACTCGGTTCCTGAACGACAACATATTATCTACGGATACAAGTCTGAGCGAACAGGATCTCGACAGGTGCCATCCAGTTGGAAGGAAAAGCGCACCCCAGACACTTGTGAAGTTTCACAAATATCACGATAAAAACAGAGTATTTAGTGCCAAGAAGTACCTGAAAGGTATTTCCTCCAAAATTTTCATCACGGAAGATCTCACACGTACAAACCAAAATATCTTAAAAACAGTTTTGACTCTCAAGAAATCAGGGAAGATCTTCAGTTTCTGGACCAGTAACGGATCTATCTTCATAAAGAAGAACGCTAGCTCCAATCCAGTCAAGATAATCAAACTTGAAGACACAAACACAATCTAAATCCGGTTTGTTTACATTTATGAACATGTACTTTTCTATTATTAGAAAGGTTTCCCCAATGACTAATTTACCAATTAAATCTGATTG
>CM037793.1:25225296-25274811 GCA_021229015.1 Solen grandis | reverse complement strand
TAGACCTCTATCGGCACAATTACTTATAATTAAATTGTTAAAAAAAATGCTTTTCCGATGATTTTCATTTTGACTATCAATTCTGACAATCCTGATTGTTTTTCGGCGTAGCTGTGTAGGATTGATTTTGACCTACTTCTTTAACCAGTCAAATGTTGGCAAGCAAGTGAATCCAATGAAGAGTAAATGCAATGCTATCATTGTCTTGTATACTATAGGATATTCATAATTAAAATGGGAGTTTCAGGTTGTATATATATTTCTACTTGATATAACAGGTTTCTTTTTCAGTTTAAACATGAAAGGTGGGGCCGCCGTGGCCGAGCGGTTACTGTCGTGGACTACAAATCTCTCAGCCCCTCACCGCTGTGTGTTCGAATCCCGGTAGGGACTTCGGATTTTTCATGTGAGGAAGCCTTCCAGCTGGCTTGCGGTAGGTCGGTGGTTCTACCCAGGTACCTCTGTGTACTCGGGGTCTTCCTCCACATGTAATTAACTGGACGTCGCTATATGATTGAAATACTATCGCAGCGACGGTAAACCCAATTACAACAACAACAACAACATGAAAGGTAACACAGAAATGAAAATCATTTACGTAAACTATGGTTTTCGTTTATGTTTGTCTAAATCATATGGACACTTTCTATTCTGACATAGCATACTTCACATTCAGCAAGTGTAATAAAGCATACTGCTACGGTATAGAATACACACATTTTTAGCAGACAGGGAGGCAAAATGAGGAAAATACACGATAGTCGTTTTAATCCCGGCTTACAATATGACGAATACGAATTCGAACAATCCGCAAACGCTCGTCTGCAGATGCTTAATTTACAGATTCAACCGGATATCGTACCAGCCTTTTATTTGCATAATTTGTAATTTCAGTGACCATTCTGTGAAAATTGTATAATAAACTTCATAGTTTAAGGAGCCAGTCTAGTCATTCTTTAAATTAACTTAAATGTCTGAACAACGGTCTGGATGACGTCACAGTCTCTATTTATAGATTGCCTGAGTTTGTAAATGGAATGTAAGTCGGTGTATAAGAGAGTGGCTGTCTGTGACGTCGCTGCCCTGCATATGATTCGACGTCACTTCCAACGAAATATTGTTTGAACGTTGAATTTGAATAATATAGATGTGGGAAAGTGTTATTTGTTTTATTTATTCACATTAATTATTAACAACCTATTTTCATATAGTGCATTACGATAAACCTCATTCATTTAAATATCAATATCATATGTATTTATTATCTATAAACAAAAACTGTTTAAATCTACATTTTTATAAATTGACACTCAATGATGTATCGAAGGTTTACAATTTATTTATGATATAAGGATATTAATTGATGTGTGTGATTGTTATTAATTGCTAATTCTTTTTTCCGAGAATCGTGACGCGCGTGATAGTCACAACACTTGAAGAAATAATAAAAGATGTCTGAAGTCCACACATTCTCAATTCATTTCCCCAACCCCTCTACACATTATATTTATTGTACATGTAAGTATTTACACAGTCCTCGGTTGACTAAACGCACGTAAAAATATGCTACACCTATCATATTTCAATGAGCATTAATTCAGGTAAGTAATAATTTATTCAATTAAGAATTATATTGCTAATCATAAAATATCACATACATCAGCATTTAATTAATCAAATGTAACGTTAATAGGTAAAACATCTTAGGATTAATATCCTTTCTGGAAATATTGACATGTCAGTATGGCTCTCTCTGTTACAAAAGAATTACTCTTGTCAAAAGAATGATCGGCGCACGTTCAACTTGAAATAGTATCGTCATTTTATATATACTGCTTGCAGCTTGAAACAGTACATGTAAAAATGGTAACGCATTATGTTCAATGGGTTCTGCATTTGTTAACAGCAGATTAAAATTTCAAAATCATGACGCATCAACGGATGTGTGTGTATTTGCCAAGTTCAGTTGTTGCAACTGCACTGCTGTAGGCAGTGATCCAATGATTTCGATTTTTGTCATGTCATACCATTCATATTTAGCGGACACAAACATAAATCATTCATGAACAGAAGCCCTCATTAAGGATAGTTATGTCCATACCACAGACACGTGGGTGCTAGTTTTACTTTATCAATTGATTTTCCCCAGATTACCCCCCCCCCCCCCACACACACACACACCTATCCTTTTTTATTTGAGAAAGGTAAAATGTACCCTTTTATCACATTTAGACCTATTGTAATATAAAATTATATAACAAAGTTTCATATCTTACTTCTTTCTTAGGCTATAAGAACATAATCTAGTGATCTATTGTGATATTATTAAATTATTCATGAATTCTGTGTGGATAAGCGATAGATTATTAAAGACATTTTGCTGACTGTAACTTAAGAGTATATTCAAATATAGAGACTAGGAGTCTGTAATTTAAAATGTGTGAACCTTTTTTCGCATTTTCCTGACGTCTTTTCTCTTCTTTGTATCTGCTTTTTTAACTGAATTAAATAGTCTACCTCTTACAGACTCATTTTGACGAATTGGTAAACAGAGCCGAGCCAGAGTAGACAGCTCCTTTTCGGAGATGTCTGGTCAGTGTCTCCCTGTCTGCTCATACACTTTTTGAAGCTTAGATCCTACACAGTCTGCACGACAAGGGAGAATCTCTAGTTTCATTTAATATTCAAAGAACATTCAAGTCATCAATTTGTACATGAATAATCATGGCGTAACAGGTTAAATATGTTCTTTTAGGTAACAATCATGTATAAATATAACATAGAAAGCTACATATGGAATGTATCAAAATCTGCCATTATTATTGTCATTAAACTTCGGCAATTTAAGCAGCAACGTATTTAACCCACAGTTTTGCATAAATCATTAAAAATACACGCTTGCTATACATTAAGGGTTTGAGAGTGAATTTACACCCGAGCGCTTTGATATAAGGTACTCAATCATGATGTTTCTTCAGCTCCACCAACAGCCCAAACCAAACAATTAATTAGCTACTAAATAGACAAAGAATGACAGTCAAAAATAGAGAAGATGATCTTTTTAACTTTACATGATTATAGGGCATCATATTAGATTTATGGAAAACACAGGGTCCACATTCTTCTTTATGAGTTATCAGACCTAAAAAATGAGTTTTTGCTCTTTTCTGTCATTTTCCAATTAAAGTAAGAAATAAATAGTCCAATCAATTATGAACACTTTCTGAAGTTATTAACTTGGCAATTTATATGAGTCTGTCAGCGTGTGAGGATAGCATGCAAATTATAATCCAGGCACCATAGAAACGATGGTTGAATATAAATTTTGCAGATAAATGTGCATGATACTAATAGAGTAATTGGAAATAAAATGTTTTGCCGCTTTCCAATTAACCTAGCATGTCCTGCCTTAATTAATTTTACTAATCTTGGAAGCATTTCAGACAAATGTCTAAATGCCACTGCGTTAGATTATGGCAGCACTATCGTGATAGGAAAATCTGATTATAAAATTGAGAATGGAACCGTAGCTAATATATATATATACATGATTACGTCACGTACCTTTAAATTATCATTTACTTCAAATTTAAAGCTAGTTTTGTCACTTAATTGGCTATGTTTTTTACATTGAAATTAGTATGGAACTATTTTGATAATTTAAAAATCTAAGTGGCGTCCGAAGTCTTATTTTAGTCTTATTTTGTACATCTATACGTATTTATACGCATCCCTTCGAGTATTTCATACGAGTCGTTGATTCTGCGTAATGCATAACACTTGTTAAAATTACAATTATATTAGACATATGTCAATTCAAATATTAGTCAAATATTTATATATTTTCTCTGTACTCTGAGTTAGGAAACACAGCAGGAGATGTAATGATTTTTGCCTGCACACCACCTCCAAGAAAAGAATACAACAACAGCAACAAAACAACACAAACCCAGCAAAGGTTTCTCGTTTGGGGGTAAAGTACCAATTTTCAGCATTCAACCTATAGCTTTATCTTTGTCCTTTGAGCTACTGCTTTCCGTGATGAACAAATGAAAAAAAAATAGTAAAAAAAAGATTGAAAATTCTTCAATTCACGAGTAAAATCAAGGTCAATGAAATCACCGCGGGGCGTGACATAGGGAACAAGAGACCTTTCCACTCGAAAACTAAACGAAAATCTACGAAAACTCACGAGCGTTTTTTGAAAACCTTTATCTTAATACTGTAATGATGACGAAACTTTCACAATATTAGTTGAAAATAAAATCTGAATTATAGACACATATTTGTTGGAAACCAAAGAACACTTTGAAAATGATGTGCGTATCTTGTCCTACAGAGGGATTTCAAAAATGTGTGACGAAGAGAATATTGACTTCTATCGTCACCCTGTAAACAACTGAAACAAGTGCCAGAAATGTCTTTTATGTGACAAACGACACCAAATGTGCTCTTAATGGCTTTCCCCTTATGTAAACACATTCATAAACCACCAGTCTTTGAAAACTCTGCGCATAATATAAATGCACGAATACTGCCGAGTCTTATTTATCATTAAATGAAGTCCATAGCAAAATTTAGAAGTACAGTATTCATGAACTGATTACAAGGTTGAAATATTCACAGTAAAGGTGCTCTATAAAAGAACATAAGCCTGCACGGCTGCCACACCTGAAACGAGTTATTGATGCACTAGTTAAAACTCCCCTTAATTCACAAGAAAATACCATGACCTCTTACAGAAGACTATATATATTCTTAGGAGAAAGAAACGAAGGGTAAACTTTAGTGTCATTTTAAATAGAAAGTATTCGACGGTATTAAAGTTTAAATTATTTTGATAAAGATTTTTTTCAAACAAAATAAATGCTTTAGAAAGAGATTGGGTCTATCATATGAGGTTAATTGCAAGGCTAGGAGGTAAAATCATGAGTCTGACTACAACAGATTCTAGTTACCCTGCGTTTCTTTTTCCTTTGAATATACATAAAAACAAAACAAATTAAAATTAAAGTATGGATTCATTGACGAAGCGCGTGGGCGCTGGCCTCTTTATGTAGTGCTACTTTAATTTTTTTATCATGGATGCGACCATGAGGGAATTGATTTTGCGGGCAATGATGGAATTTGCTTACACGGAATATGAGTTCGGGAAAGATATAATTTATTTTTATTGAAAATATCCTGAAATTGTTTAATTCCAATTTTGCGATAAAGTTAAACAGAATTATATCAACTAATATTGATAACTCATAGAAATAAAAACTACGAAAGGTAGAGAACAGAAATGATTAGGATTTCTGAGCATAAGTCGATGGTATCTGTGCTGGAGACTAAGATGACGTTGTTGTTGCCGTGCATGATGATGCAAATGCTGTAGCTGCTAATTTTGTTTAAGAAAAATCAAGCTCTATCTTAGTTTTGTTGTGAATTTAACTAGTTTCGTGTTCAGATTCATATCATATCACGAGGGCGAAGCTCGGGTGATATAATTATTTGCACCTAAACGAAAAAAACTGTTGTTAAATACACAATAAAACGCATATAGACATTGGCATATAATATAATAATATCCTCTTTTTTGATGATATCATTTTCGTCATAATTTCCTGAAACGAGGAAACCTACAAGCTAAATAACCTCTATATTTCGGTCTCCCTAAATATAAAAATGACGATATTAATAAAAAAAAAAATACACAGTAACATTATATATGTTGACAACGTTCTTAACATACCCCCCCCCCCGCGCTTATAACTTGCTTATAACTAATAACATCATCATCAAGTGGTTTCTTGGTTATTTTACTTTAACATTGTACAATTTGCCATTTTATTATATCATTAACGTGAGCGCGTGCGCGCGCTGAGACCTGATTTTTGTTGTGAATTTACACACATTTTCCCCCTTCTTAGCTGTATAGAGAAAAATGTGAGTCATGTTAGAATTCCCTGTTTACTGCATCCTATTTTATTCTTGCCTCCTATATGTTAAGCTTCCAATTCGGGTAATGACTATTTTGTCCCGCTTTTAATGCTTTGCATCAATACTTTTAGAAAGACCCTAAGAAATGATGACAATGCAATCAATAATTAGGTATTTTGTGACAATGAATCTATCGCTCTTCTTTTGGACAATCTGATTACTATGCATATATGTCTGTATCAGAGATGACAAATATGTGTATTAAGATAAACGATTTATGGAGAAGATTTATTTTCATCCTTGGTTTATGTGAACAGATTGGTAGAACATTTCATCATTATATAATTTAATTCATCGCTACAAATACTCCTCCTCATTATAAAAAAAAACAACATCGTTACAAACCAAATATTGGAACATATAATGCCACACTCTACAAACACCACATATTACAGGCTACGCTCATATATATATATATATACATATATACATGTACTTACATACACATATATTTTCACAAGCCAAAGACCCCTACTGTTTAGATCTTTTCACCAACATATGTGTATTAAAATTGACAATTAATGATAAAGTTGCATTTTCGTATATATGTGGATAGATTTGTGGAATATTTCATCTTTACACAATCATTGCACAATCTTATTAATCTATTTACTTGCGTAATCATCATCATAATCAATAAAATAAGGTATGTAAAATTCAACATCAGCTTCGCCCTATGTAATTAGTTTAGAAATATGAGCTTTTTCCAGAATTTTCCATGTAATGTGACCTTTGCCTTAAAAACCTTAATTATGCCTACAATGGCACCTGACCTACTCTTTTTGAAACACTCGTTTCAATGGTAATAACCTAGAAGGCGGAGCAAAAGATTGTCTCTGAGTTCTTGTTCGATCGAGCATTTTCTTTTTCTCCTTCTCCTTCGTTTTTGCATGCGTGCAATGAACTGACAGATCTAACGCCAGCTGAAGTGCAGAAGATATTTATTTATGTACAATCATTGCACAATCCTATAAATCTATTCACAAACAATTCAAAACAAGGCTTGATGTAATCATCATTGTGATGAAATTCTTAAAATGGCACAAAAAACAACAACAAACAAACAAACAAAAGAACAGTAGTCACGATGTGTTGTTTTTTTTTTTGCTTTATGTATGTTGCATTCAGTTTCGGAACACAAACTTTATAGTGGTCTATAGTCAAATTACGATTTTTCAAGCCTTGAAGAGGATAAAGAATCATCTAATTATGACAAGGCTCGGACAACCGAGTGGAAACGATTGTGAGAGTATGTAAGTTATATCAAAGACCTAAACCCAAAGATAAGAAACTCGGCGAAATACCGTGTATTCTTGTGCAAGAACGAGAGCGGGGTAGGTGTATTCGGCGGAAAATCTAGTTCTGTGTTACTAAGCGATAGCAAAACACCGGTCAGTACAACGATTCGTCATTTTTGTCTGGTGGTATATTATTTAACTGAAAAATTACAATGATGTTCTTTGTCCTATCCGTTAGTCCTTTTAACATTCATTTTATAGCACCGCATCGATAGATCGGTGCATATTGTTTTGGTCTGTCTGTCTGTTTGTCTGTCTGTCACAAAACTTAACCTTGACCATAAAACGGAAATCCTTCCACCTACAGCCTTCAAACTTTACAGGTGAATGCATCTTGATAAGCCCTACCAGCCAGGTACCCTTACCTTCATCAAATGACCTTGACCCCTAAGGTCTTGGGCCCTTGCGGAGCATTCGAACGTAGCGCTTGTTCAAAATATAAAGATAACCATTGTTAAAGAAAAAAAATACCGTTACTTACATGGGTAAAAGCGTGGCTGAAATAAAATAATAGTTAAACTTGTAAAGTACTTAATGATTGCAGTCATTAATGACATCGTCGAAAACATTGCAAAAAAAAAGAAACGGTTATAAAACTTAAAAATAAAAAAACATGTACTAGCGTTGCGGGAATAATTATGATGGCTTAGAGCACTTTTGTTTTGTTATAGAAAATAATCCCATAAAATAAATAAATGCTAGTTTGTTTGATTGTTGGGTCTAACGTCCCACAAACGGTATTTAAGTCATTTCGAGACTATGTCTGCTTGAAACAGATGCAGTGTTGTCACACTGCAGCATCACGCCATAGTCACCTAGTCACACTATTCTTACACCGGGTAAACTATTCCTGGAAATACCGAAATATATGATGAGAGTCAAGCAAGGGATCTCACTTTTTACGACTTTGGTATGTCGCGGCCGGGGATCGAACTCACGACTTTTCGATTCCAGGGCGGACGCTCTAACCATTTTAATACTAGTAAACAAATAAAGTAACTTCCTACAAAAAGTATTGCCTTTAGGAAAAATACATTTACAAAATAAGTGCGACAGCACAAACATAAACACTGGAGCATAATTTTCACATTTTCGTCATAAAAGCAATATTTGCCGAAATATTAGCAATGATTATCTTTTTTCATTAATTGAACTATTTCCTTCTTGAAATATTTTCCTTTCAATCCTTAATCAGTCATGAAGACCGTATATTGATTACTCTCGGATTTAAACAGTCATTATTTTACTTTGTATCCGCCGTTATACCAGTTACAGTCAGCTGAAGTTTACCATGATCTTCACGTGCACCTTATGCTGTAGATGATCATCGTAGGCTGTCGAATGGCGTCGGAACACAACTCAGTGCAGTAGTTATTTCAGTACAAGCGCACCGGCTTTTTTCTCACAATATCGCGGTGGCGACGAGGGTATACGAGATTTCCTTCAAACGGTTATATGGGTTGCTTATTTTGGGTTTAGGTCTTTGGTTATATGTACAATAATTCAGCTAGTGCGGACTTAGAGTAGATCTCGTATTATGCAAGATTATTACAATATCGATATATATTAGTGGATTGTTCAAACGGTTCAATATAATTTTCAAGGCTGTGTAGTCTTCCAAATATATTCTGTAATGTTCAGAATAATGTCAAATGCTTTTTTTTTATTCTACACCCAGTCTTAAGTTAAATAATAAAGTAATTTATTTAAGAATATGACAACAATTCAAATTTGTTTTTACAAACGGATGTTATTTCATAGTGCCTGTCGCTTTAAATTATCATTCGGAACCTTTTCAACCGTTCCATATCTTATTTCTGAAAAAAAAAAAAAAAAAAAAAAAAAAAAAATCACGGTTAAACATTAACATAAACACAATAACTGTATACAAAATGACAATTTTCATTAGTCATTTTGTGTTTCAAGGAAATGCTATATTCACAAAATGTTTAATTATGAGGACAATTTGGCATTATACTCAAGCTGATAAATATAGCATTTACGATTCGATAACACTTCTTCTGTAGTGTGAAGTGGATCATTCAGACTAATATTGTCTATATTCGGTCGACTGTATTACTATTTGAATGACATCAAATCTTTATCTGTCTGCTGCTTGTATATAAATGTGTCTCTTGGTAGTAATAATGACATAAAAACAAATACTCGTAAAGTCGTATGTTTTTAAGTGATTATATTGAACACTTAGAACTACTAATGTTGTTCTATGCCAGTCTGTGGTCTGTAATGGATTAGCTTTTTACTTAAGTGGTGTATTTTTGATGAAGCTGTAACTTAAAAAGCTGTATATGCTCGTCTCTATTTGTACACTGTACACTGGTTGGAGCGTGCTCACAAGCTCATGTGTTGTCACCAACCTTTTCCTGTTGTGCTATTGTTCTTAAATAAAACTGTAAATTACAAAACTGTATATGCTCGTCTATATATATATCAAGGGGTGAGAGCGAAACAAGGCTAAGTTAATATATACATATAAGCACTTAGCCTAGCTTCGCTCTCAACCCTTGATATGTAGAAAAAGGGGGAAACTGTGTTTAAATTTGCAGTAGCGCACAAGTCGGAGCGTGCTCACACGCCCAATTTTTGTCGTTCACGAGTCGTTAAGGAAGACTTTGCTGATGATTGTTTATTCGTCAACGAATTAGGGTGTTTATGATTTTAGACAAAGTGGTGGATTTTGGCTTGTAACAACTTAATTTTAAGCTTATTATACCCCCGAAACGAAGTTGGGGGGGGGGGGGGGGGGTGTATATAGGAGTCACCCGGTGGTCGGTCGGTCGGTCGGTCGGTCCAGCGGTCCATTGCATTATTGGAATTCAATACAACTTCATGCAATGATCAAGCACATGGAGAGGAAGTGCAGTGCACAAGAACCATAACTCCATCTTGACTTATTACAGAGTTATTACCCTTTGTTACTTTTCCTTGTCCAGAGTATAACTTTTAAACTACTGGTTGGATTTCAAAACAATTTCATACAATGGTCAACCACAATATGAGGAAGTACAGTGCACAAGAGCCATAACTCTATCTAGAGTAATTACAGAGTTATTTCCCTTTGTTACTTTTCCTTGTCCATAGCATAACTTGAAAAGAACTGGTTGGAATTCAAAACAATTTCTTACAATTGTCAACCACAATAAGAGGAAGTGCGTGCACAAGAACCATAACTCTATTGTAATTACAGAGTTATTGCCCTTTGTTACTTTTCCTTGTCCGGAGCTTAACTTTAAAACTACTGGCTGGAATTAAAAACAATTTCATACAATGGTCAAGCACAACCTGTATAACCCGGCTAAAAATCTGGAAAAAAAACTAATGTAAAAATGTCTTTTTCATACTCTTCTTCTTAATCCTAATAACTTCATCATTTCTAAAGCAGTATTGCGGGGGTATTAATCACATTTAGTGATAGTTCTAGTTTCATTTTGGATAGTCCGGCACCATTTGTCACTTCCCTTTTGGTCCACAGTTATATTATATATGATATACAGTTATATTTTGACATTTAAACTGAGAATATGATGAATATATGATCAAAGAGTACAAGTACAAACTATAAAAAAAACACCCTGATTTAAATAGGAATTAATAACAGATTTTGTCGATTGTAATTATATACATCAGTTAAGTCATTGATAACGATAAAGACACTTCGATTTGAGATTCCCCTTTCTTTCCCCTTTCTTTCTCGTAACAATTACGACAGGTTGCAATTACTCTTTACACTCTAAATACCTTTTCCTTCAATTGTGAGTTTTTTGTGTTCAAAATTGTGAAAAATAAAGTAGTCGCGTTTCTGCTAATATTGTGAGGATAAAATTTGGGCTAAGGTATAATACACTGTATTTTTTTCAAAAAATGGTAGGGAATGATTTATATTTTCAAGAGTTATTTTTGAAATTAACTCAGCTGAGAAGGAAGGGCTAACATCATGTCTCTGTCATAAAAAACACTTTTGAATTGTGAATCAGTTTGGGTTCCTTTTAAATTGTGAATGGGTCCTGTTACGGGTATCAGTTATAGAGGGAAAGAATAGTTGTAACATGAACATGGAACTCCCTTTCAGTAACAGAGACTAAAATTGCAATATTTCTTGAGGGATTTGAAGGATGTGACCGACAAAATGTATCAGTTCTAGTCATCATACCCAGGCACCATTTACATTTCAAGATGATGGCAATTACTGTAGTGTCTTGAAGACCTGTTCAAGAAAAGTGCAAAGACTAGACGATAAATTGATTTGAATTAACCTATTCACAATAAACTGATTGACGCATAGACATAATTCATATTTGTGTCACACAATATATTTTAATGAATATAATGTTTCACCGCAGATTGTCGTGGAGATAACAGAACATTATTTTTTTTCAGATTTATTTTTGTTTCAAAAGGATATAATATCTGTTTGTAGATAAAAAGGGGTTATTTAAAAAAAAAAAAAAAAAAAAAAAAACAAGAACAAAACAAGAACAAAAGACACCAGTAACAACAGACACTAAAATAAATTATTAGATTCCTTTTATCTTCGTGCTTCTTGAAATTAATTTTACGCTTTCCCCAAAAATTCCTCGGGAAAATTCAGTAGATAAGTGACACCTCTGTGGTCAAGGTATCTATACGAAAAGGACGTCTTTCAACGTCATACAGGCTGTGAGGATTGATTTTGTTGATATATCTTATTCCGTGTTTGAATGCGGAGCCCATTTAGGTATGGAGGCAGATCCCTCTTATGCTGTCTAAAGAATATGTTTTGTTGCATTCCAATATCCGTTTAAACATTGTTTCCGAATATCATATAACATGTATTTCTTGGAATACGACAAATTTCACCGATTAAATCAAACCCTTCCCAGTTGGAACAATCTCTTTCGTAATAATTGTTTTCCCTTAAATCACTACCCCGTGGCCGCATCTTTTGACGTTATTATCATCATCATTTCATTTAATGGGGTTTTTGTTTGATAATGCATGTATTATGGTCAGCTAGCTGTTGGCATGTCTAATAAATATCTGCAATACCATCGATGAAACACTTAAACTTTAAAAATAAATGTGTCTTGTTTAGTTACATTGTTTTTTTAACAATCTAAAATATTAGTTGAAATGCTCACGTCTCAAATATTCACAAACTGTCAAAACAAAATTGAAATTAAATTAGACGAGGCTTCTCAATTGCTATAATTCAATGTACTGTCAAAGTGAAGAATCATTTACACTTAAATCTTTTGACAATGAATTAAACTATGGCCGAACGGTATCCATATCTTAATACGATATCTAGTTTTAGCAACACATACATAAAATTCAATATTAAACACCTTTCCTTTTAAAACAGTAACATTCTCTCATAATGACAAAATAATATTTTTTTCACGTTCAGGGATCATAAACAAGTAACTGAACTGAGCGCTTTATATAATTCAACAGTAAGAATATATACACAAAACAAGAAATTAATATCCTGATGTATTTCATAGATTTATCTGCGAACACGCGAGAATTCATCTAAAATCATAGACAGTAGAATAAATTTGCGGAAGCTTAATAAAAAACATATTTAAGAGAAGTTTACTCCTGAAATTAACTTGTTTTGCTGTTTGTAATCATTTTAATTAAAGAAAATTCCCACAGGCAATCCCTCTAGTTATTATGAACTTTTCTAGATTGATTTTGTAAACATTTTAATTATTTATTTTGAAATTGCTTTTGGATACATTTATAACTGAAAATCATAGGATAGTTTAGTGTTTTTTTTTCGTATATGCTTTAACATCACTACTAAATTAAACGAAGGGATGATAATATTTGAATAAGAAAAAATATTCCATGAAAATATTTCAAAAGGATGTATGTAAACAAACCATCAGTAATAATAAATTCAACTTAACTCATTGAATGATTAGTAACTACATAAATATTTCCAGTCTTTCTATTGCATACTCTTCGGTAGATTCGTCAAATACGGTCATTATATGTATGAAAAAGTCGTTGGTATATAAAAAAATGTCACCAAAAAGTCATCAAAAATGCTGAACATAAATGAATTCAAAACCATGATAAACAAAATGTAACGTCTAAATCTCAAAATATCTGAACACTTTTTGATAAAGCATTGCATAATTAAAAATATATATGTATCCTATATAATTTTGTGCAACGATTTTTTGTGGTGTGAGATTTGTTTCCATTTTGTTAAATATCATACAACCTTAACCATATATTTCTTATCATGCTACTAGGTACTTGCTCGCCTTTTAAGACTTGAACAATTTCATTTGTATATCAAGCTACTTACTCGTTACGTATTTTAGTAACTCTATAACAATATCATTTTCAAACGACCCACTGTCAAGACATTTAATATATTCTGCGCTTTAGTTATGAGTATTATTCAGTATATAAAGGTCGACCAGTTCTTATCCTAACCATGAATATATGAATATTAATAAATATACCAATATGTAATTGCATATTCTTTTATATTATCACTAACTTGCAAGGAAGTCTGGATGACTGACAAGCTACAGTTGTATTAATGTATGGGGTTTAAGTTTGCACATTCACATGACTGATAAGTTATTGGTCGAATTTCATATATCTCGTGGAAAATTGTATGCAGTTTCCCGGTTATGGTCTGTGAATACTTGTATGTTTACTCTATAATATGGTTGACAATGACATGTTTATCTACCAAACTGTTGATTATCACTTCAAAACATGTCTGTCTAAACATGGCTCTATAAATTGTCTTCGCCCAAAATGTTTTGTGTTCGTACGTTCGGTTGCATTAACTGCGGAAGCTGCTGAATTTGTATGTGTGTGCTTCGCTTAAAGGACTATTAAGGAAATACATAAATCGGCTCAACTTGAGCGCCAAGAAATGTAATGTGCAATTAAATTGTCATATTTATCAATCTGTCTATGGATATATGTACTCTTCATCTACAGAGGGTAAAACTAATTCTTAAGAGAGAGAGAGAGAGTTTTTTAGATTGCCATCGCCATGGCCATATTTCAGTCTTTGACCACTCAGTCAAGGAGGCCCTAAGAACATTTATGATATTGTTTAAAATAGCTATTTGATTTTGTCTTCGAAAACATTTACAATTATCACTCTTTGTCTAGCTCGTTTTATGCTTTATTCTTCTTTGAAGATCAGTCATTAATAATTATGTAAAGCATTTCAATGGTTTTCGATTATACACCGTTATTTTTAAAAGGAAAACAGAGCCTTACGTTAATTGTTGTCTTCTTATTTTGATTGAAGTTATACTTATTTCAGCATAGTAATTAATGGGAATATAAATGAAATAAATGTTATATGAATTCAGCAGTTGTTATTGGAGTCTTTGATAGAATATGTTTTGCTCATATGGCTTTATTTTCAAAGCAAATTGAGTTCACCAACCACAATATTTGAAATATCTGTTGTTTTTTTTTCATAGATTTAACATGTCTATTTTTTTAATTTGTAATTCCATATCTTAAAGGCATTCAAAATGCCATTCTTTGTTAACCCCCCATCACCTTCCAAGATAAGAGGAGAATGTCACCCTGCTGGGAGTTCACAGTGGGAGCCCCACAAAACCTATCAGTGGAGTCTGTATTTCACGCTTGGTGAACATTGGCAAATTGCCAATATATGGATAGCATTTTGAATCACCCATGAAGATTTTAATTATCACATCAAACTGCACCATTTTGCATTTTTATTTATTTATATCTCATCCATTAATTATGAATAATTAAAAGATGCTGATAATAGAAAAGTCGTTAATCGTTAATCATGTTAAGGCAGTACTAATAATTAGATTGATTTTTTGTTTTTATAAACCTTTCAACTGTATTGACATGCATAATAACAAAACATAATTATTGTAAGTTGCAATAGTGTAATATTTTACTGAATTCTTATTGTGACAGTTTAATTTGAATGACTTAACATCAGTACGGGTTACTCAATGTCACATCTTATAATGTGAAGATATGTGATCTATAAATTTATCATTTGTAACAAATCAGCTGATCTTATTTATGCTTATTTCACTAAAATGTCTCAATACTTAGTTACATTCAATGTGTTTATTACAATTCTTTAAACCCATAACTCTTTCCTATCTTAGCAATAATTAAATACAGGTGTAGAACAGGTACTTATTGTGACTGATATCTGTGACCCTACCTATACCACCCCTAAGGCCATTTCGACCTCCTGCTGGGTCTAGCCAGATAAGACTGGCAGTACCCAGCAGGGTGCCACATTTCTTGTATGCCAATTTTCAATGCATTTAAGTAAGACATACAAGTTAAAATAATAAATGTTAAACAAAAACAAAAAGCAAAGGGCTGTATGAGTTTATTTATTAAGTATTATATGTATTGTAGAGTCAGAATTATTTATTCGATATCATGAAATATTCCATTTGATTGATACGTACAAATGACACGTATCTTAAATATACAGGGGAAATGTTAAATGTTTACCTCAGAATTACGAATTCTATCATTACAGATTTTCCATCATTTTCATCAATTAATTGTGTCGAAGCATGCGACCTGTGATTGTCAACCTCTTTTATTCGAAACATTTACTAATCAGTTTCCATATCACTTGTAGAAGTGTACCGTTGTAAATTGGTAATTAGTGTCAAAGGGATAACGATTAGAGTTTCTTAAACAAGTCTACACATATCACTGCCAAAGAATTCAAATTTAATCGCTTAGTATGTTATAAAGAAGCATTCGTTAATACTGAACAAGAGGCCGATAAACTCGACTATTTTAGGCATTTGAATATGTTGAGATACGTATCAATAAGAGCACAATTCGGTCAGGATGCAATTTATACTTTTATTTAACGAGACTATACATTTGTTTGCATTCACTGACAGTGTTGATGCTATTTTAAGAATATACGATGTCATAAATCTATCTGTTGATGGATCAGTCTCGTTTTGGGGAATATTATTTCCTATTCAAACTGCGTGCGAAGTGCATGTCATCACGACATAATGCCTGCACAATAATGGAATGTTATCCTTTTCGATTGGTGTGCCTCTATTATTAAATGATCTGATTTGAATAAAGACACTTAATAAAGCTCTAATTATGCATAGAAACACACGCTTTCTCTATTGATATGTGTCTGTCTTTTGCAAAATTTATTTTCACATACAGTCATTAAGAGCATATTTACAAAATATTTATCCTATACGGTGTGATATAATTGTATCGCATTTATGAACGAGTGATTTTAAATATTTTTAAAATGGAATATTGATTATTTTAGTTAAAATTTGATGCTTTTGTGTTAAGGTATTAATATGATAACAACGTATTATTCGTTAATTTTTCGTTTATTGTATACGCTGCATAGGTAATAAATAGGAATGTTGCCATGTTAAACACTTTTGAAAGTATATGATCTGTCAACAAAGTGCTACATGATTGAAGTTTACATTTTTTGTTAATTGTAAATAAATCACATTGAACCTGGCTTAGCTATGAAGTGGCTCATGGAAATCCAACATGACAAAAAAGTAAGAAGCTGATGTAGAATTGATAGAAGTTGGCGATAACCTGGTTATTTAAGGAAGCCAACATGCTTCATTTGCCAGATTGCAGGCCTCGTATATTTGAAACTTTTTTTTAAATTTATGTTCACGATTCTTCTTTTGACAAAATGACAATTTTGTCATTTTAATGATAGTGAAAACACACTTTCGTCTAAAACTGAAAGATATCTGAATATTCAAATATGTTTATCTTTACTTCGTCTTGTGTCGATATTCCTTATAAATAGATACGTTTGACCATAACGGAGATTGTTCAGAAATTCATTATTGCTTATGGAGAAGACTATATATTGTGTGAATGAATAATTAAAGAAATGTTTTTGTGGCTTATTTATTCCTCTAAATGATATAAAAAAACCTCCTTTAAAATACCACCTCTTTCCAAAAGTTACAAAAGAGACCAACGAAAAATCAAATTGCGTTGGCTCGTTAGGATAACAGAACAAATTAAAATGAGTAATACATGTATAATAAAAAGCACAATACTGTATTACACGACAATCAAGTAAGATCCGGTAATTCATACACAGATTCGTCGGAGTTGCTACTAGAACCGTCAAACAATACTTCTACTGCCTAGACATTCTATATTACATCTCATCACTCTGACCTTTTTATTTCAGCATCATATTGAGTTATCTAGCCTTGGAAATGTCCAGAAAATGAAGAAAAAAAAAACTTCAGGGGCACATAACTCGAAAGGAAGCATGGTGACCCCCCATCGTTTCAATATTTTTTTTTCTAGTGTGATTCCCTATAATCATGCAAATTTTAAACAGATTCTACAACGTAGTTTCAGTTTTCCTTAATTGTTTATATAGAAACTGTAGAAACCGTCTTTATACAGCAACATGTGAGAGAATACTTTGACTGCTATAGCGCCACCGACAATTTGACACTATCAATATTGACATTTATAGAGCCATGTGTAATTTGATAATATTGATGTTGACATTTAGATAAAAGGACATCGCTTTAATTATTCATGTTGTATCAGATGTAATGACTAATTTAAATGATAAAATATAATTGTATATCCGTCAGATTCTATTTTGAATTTCTCTCTTTTATATTATAAACAAATAAAACATTATAAATACAATTATCTTGCTTTGTAACAACATACCATAATGCATTTTAGAGAAATTGCGTATTGTTTACTGATTAACCGAATACATGTATAATCTTATCTTACAAAGTGAATCATGACAGAAAATTTTTAGAGATCTTTTACACATATTTATGCGTGTTATATTTATAAAACATTTTAAGGATGGGGGGGTTGCCGCACTTTTCATATACAAAAGTGATATGAAATAAGGCATAATTCATAACACATAATTACTAAGACAAGAGACAGGCTGCAATTTTGTCTTATAATTATGAATTATGCAATCTGACTTATGTATTAGTAATTATGTGTTTAGACTTATGTCTTATGACAAAGGAATATAGATCCGATATCAGATTATATGACTACCATAGATCTACTAAATTTTATCAGGCTACACAAACAAGGTATGTTATTACTCACGTCTACTTAAAAATCTTTTCATATTCATTCCCTTTGAAATTGATGGATAGTTGAAAACTCGACCGCCATTGTTTTGTCATGTTGCAAGTGCTTTGCCTTTTTATCGCGTAAGGCCTAAGACCTAAGGACTAAGAAGTCATAAGACCTAGTGCATAACATATAATACCTGACTCAAAACACAAAATGCTAAAGATAAAATGACCCTAAAAGGCTTCCGTATTTTAGTCAATAAACAATACTAAAAACACTTTCAAGTTTGACAAGCGTGAACTTCCGTGAACTTCTATTTTTGTGACATTTGATTGTTTCAAAGTAGGTTTGTATATCTAGATACTTACCGAGATTTTAGCTGCCTTAAAGCCGTCTGCTCTTAAAGAAAGATGTTTCCTATAACGAAATTGAGCAACGTTGTCCATATGTGCAAACAGAAATTTGAGAGAAATCACTCTGTATTAATATATTCCATTTTCACGCGCGTGCCTTAATAAACGGAAATTGATTCATTTATTTAAATAGAAAACGGACAAGTATTTTTTTTTCTTTTTCCAATGCTTAAAGACATCCAAAAATGCCAATCTTTGTTGACCCCCCCCCCCCCCCCATTAGATAAAATAAGAAGGACCCCTTAGACAAGATAAGAAGGAAATAATAAAGTGACCCTGCTGTGAGCTCACGATGGGTGTCTCCAATAAACAAATAAATGTGTATGTCACATTGGCTCATTGTCAATATATGGATGCTTAGTCTTCGTCACAGTTGAATGCTTCCATGACGAATGATTACGATAAAAAAATTTAATCATTTTGCATTGTGTTGTTTTACTGGTATTTACTTTAGTATAAACAAAGGATCAATACTACTTATACTAAAAAAGTGTTTAATATTGAAGGACAGTAGCACAGATGGTTTAGTCTCACTTTCCCAACTTTTAGATTTCACACCTTCTTCATCTACTGTTCACACCTCTGTCTTACCTGGATTTTCTATACTGTTCAAAAAAGTAACAGAAGCCACATTAAATGTTTACGAATATCATTAGTTTAATTTGATATAACTGGTGTTTAGATATTTAATTATCATAATTAACATATGAACACAATTTTCAAACAAAAATGATAACCTTTTTTAATGAAATTAATTATTTAATTATGTGATAATATTATTGCTGATGATTTTAATTAACTGAAGCAACAATGCTAATTAATGCTGATTAGTTTTATATACATGTAATTGTAATTAAGACCAAAGATGATTGCAATTACCAGCAATATTGATAGCAAGTATTATATTTAATTGCACTGGTCAATAATTATAATCAGCAATGAATCATATAATTTATAACAAACTGTTTTATATTGTACACGAAGAGTATATATATTCTAGATCTGCTTAACATAATCATAACCTCAAAGATGGCAAATGCACTGGTAGATATACGTTTTATAGAAAATAGCAGGGGGACCCGAACCTTGGTACACAACGGTTACATGTTCAGCCTGAAGACAAAGAAGAATGAATCAAGATACTGGTACTGCGTAAACAGAACCTGTAATGCCAAAGTCAACACTAAGAATGATACACTATCGAAGATCTCCGGAGAACACAACCACCCACGGGATGAAGCCTCTATCACAGCAGCAGAAATCATGAGTACAGTCCGGAATAAAGTAAAACAGTCCACGGAGCCAGTACCATCTATATTCAATGACATGCTTGCAGATACTCGGTCTGTTGAATGGGATACAGAAGATGTCATTGTAAAACTACCAACATATTACTCTACTAAGGCTAGTCTGTACAGGCACCGCTCCAAAACCCGACCAGTGCTTCCTAAAAGAAGGGAGGATGTCAACCTAGATGGCAAGTGGACTGAAACTCTGTCCGGGGAGAGATTCTTACTGGCAGACAATGTCGACAATGATCGACTCCTGATATTCGCAACCACCAACAATCTGACTGAACTGGCAGCTGCAGAAACATGGTATATGGATGGAACATTCTATTCATCACCAACATACTTCTACCAGCTGTACACTATCCATGCCATGGTGGATGGCTACATGTGCCCACTTGTGTACGCACTGCTTCCAAATAAGCAACAACCAACATATGTCAGATTCTTCACTATCCTTAAATCAACAGCGAACGACATGAACATCAGACTCTCCCCAGAGGTCATCATGATGGACTATGAGAAGGCAGCATGGAGGGGTGTTCGCAGTGTTTTCCTAGATGTCACAATTCGTGGCTGCTTCTTCCACTATACTCAGTGTATATGGAGGAATGTTCAATCATGTGGACTGGTTAGTGACTTTAAAGAAGATCCTGTAATCAAGCAATTGGTGTATCGTGCAGCTGCACTTCCCTTGGTTCCACTGGAGAATGTAGAAGATGTGTGGTTTCAGTCCCTGCTGGAGTCTGACAGTGATGATCGGCGTGTGATCAGATTCCAAGACTATGTCACTGAACAGTGGGTTGAAAGTGACAGAAGTTCATGGAACCACTTCAACAACAATGGGCCTAGAACGACGAATCATGTTGAAGGGTGGCATCACAAAATCAATGCCAAACTGCGCCACAGCCACCCCAATGTCTACGTTTTCATTGACATGATTAAACAGGAGCAAGCGACAAATGAAGCGAAACTGCTACAACATGCCAGTGGTGGAAAGCAGCGCCCAAGAAAACGTATTTGCAGGGAGAAAGACCAGAGACTCATTCGTCTGAAGAATCAACTAAACAGTGGTGAGGTTGACTTACTGGCATATACTGATGCCGCATCTTACCTTATTAAGTTGGGATAAGAATCAGACAAAGCATCAAATTTATCAAATGCATTACCTGAAGTGAACTTTCTATTAAGTTGTATGAAGTTAAAATGTGCTACCAATTTATTTTATGTGTATATGTAGTTCTTTTAAATTGCTTACTTTTCTGTTCTATATTAAAATAATGGAGACAAACTGTCGTTATGTTTTATGTATTATTCATGACAATTTACGGTTCATCATACTCAGCACATATTACATATACAAAATTTGCTGAACCATGGTGTATGCAGTTTAACAAGAGAGAGAGAGAGAGAGAGAGAGAGAGAGAGAGAGGGAGGGAGAGAGAGATAGGGAGAGATGTTTGCCAGATAAATTTTACAAAATACAAATATATTGGCGTAACTTTTATTACTCAGTATAGCAATTTTCACACATTCAAACCTGCTAAACACCATTGTTCATCAAAACAATAGAGTCTCACTTTCCCAACCTAAAATTTGGCCCAAAATCCAAAAGTTGGGAAAGTGAGACCACACCGCACAGATTGACAGCAGAACAACATTTAAAGGTCTGATGCATAATAAACTAACACTTTAAAATACAATTTTAATTCAGTAACTTACAAAAATATGGGCAGATATTAACTAAGAAAAACGCACACTCCTTTTTATTTATTTATTTATTTATTTATTTATTTTTTTTTACAGATTTATTGAATATTTTTCCAATGTGCATATCCTTGTACCTTTTTAAATTTCTATGTTCTCACTCATCCTGCTATCCTTATTTCTCCTATTCATTTTATTAGTCTCTACCTATCCTATTACTCTGTGTCGTCATTATGTTTTTCATGATTAAAATATTCCATTAAACTGCATTATGCTAGACTTTTTATGCAACTTTTAAATCATGCTGATAATAGAAAGTATTTTTATCAATTGCCAATAATTAGTTATACTGACCAAATAGAATTTCATAATTATAGTTACATTTTGTGATTGGTCTTTATGACCCTCCCACCCAACACCTCAGACCCCTTTAGCCACCTGCTGGGTTCAGACAGTTAAGACCTGTGTATTAGCCAGCAGGGAGCCAACAGTGTGTCTGCAGGATGCCAACAGTGTGTCTGCAGGATGCCAACAGTGTGTCTGCAGGATGCCAACAGTGTGCCAGCAGGGAGTCACATTCTTCACATACCATTTTTGCTATGATAATGTCATTTAAGAGTGACTTTATTTGAAAATATGATGGAAAAAATAAAAATGATTTTAACACTATCGATGGGACTTGAAACACTCTAAAACTTTAATAAAAATGTGTCCTGATGAGTTACATTGCAGATTCTTCGTTTCTTGTAGTTTATTTTTTTATCTTTTTTATCATTATTTTGTTTTTTACAATTTGACGAAGATATTACTTGAAATGCACTTGTCTCAAATATTCAAAAACTTTCAAAACAAAATTTAAAGTTCAACTGAACAAAGCATCTGTATTGCTGTTAGTCAATGTTCTGCCAAAGTGAAGAATCATTTACACTCTAATATGTTGATGGTGAATTAGATGGTGAAGTAACGTACACGTGACCGAACAGTACTCATATCTTTAATATGATATCTAACTCTGGTTTTAATAACACATGAATAAAAATAAATATTCAAAACCTTTCTTTTAAAACAATAATATTCTTTTGAAATACTTAAACAATCTATTTCTCTTGCAGGAACAATAAACAGATTACTGAATTGAGCGCTTTATATAAATTTTCTGTAAGAATATGTACACATAAAAGAACTAGATATCCTGGTATATTTCATATTTTTATCGGCGTACGCACGAAAATACATCTGAAACCATAGTCAATAGAATAAATATGCGGAGACTTAAACATATTTAAGAGCTTTATCCTCATGCAGTGAAATTGTTTTGTAGTTTGTTATCATTTTGAACTCTTCTAGATTGATTTTGTTGGCATTTTGAACATTCATTTTAAAATTGCTTTTAGATACATTAATAATTGAAAATTAATGTGCAAAAGATATTTAGTTATTGGAAGGTACGGGCTTTTACATCACTTCTGTGTTAAATGAAGGGGTGCAATATTTAACAAAAAAAAGTATTCCATGAAATGGCTTCAAAAGGATTCATGTACAGTGTAAACAAATCGTATAAATTTGAATTTACTCCTTGAAATGACCAGTTATTACATTTTGTTAAATATTATACGTCTTTAACCATGCATTTCTTTATCTTGCTACATACAACTATCGCAAGACTTTATCCATGTCATTTTTATCATGCTCGTTTCCTTAAACTTCAATCTGGCTATTTGCCTATTATGCTGTTTACTCGTATCCTTAGACTTTAACCGTGCCATTTGTATAACAGTTGTCATACTCTATATTTTTTCTATCGTATCATAAACATTTCTATGTCATTTTCTTCTATACTATGTAAGTCAGGCATATCAATATGACACGTCTGTCTGTGTGGTATAATTTTTCAAATAACATTAAGGGTAACAAGAGCAGACAGAATGCCTGAGGTCACAATCCTGTCTGAAACATCTGCTAAATCTCCTTTCAATGCAAACCGATAGAGGATCTTAACAGCAAGGAATCTCAGGTCGATAAGAAATACTTAACATTTGCAAATGTGGATTTTTTGGAAACAATGAACCTTGACATTTTTATTTCATTTGCCATCACAATCTTATTTTCGTCGTCGGAAATAATTCCCATTGGAGGATATCCATTCCACTACATGTGTGTCAACAACAGTAAATTTGATATATTTTTTCTGATATTGTTTGTCCCAAATGAAAAATTGTATTGTAACTTCGTAATGTATTAGATTTTTGAACCAGTCAAGAACTTCGAAGCGTAAGTTGATTTCCCTATTGACTATAAATTTATAGATAAACTATCAAAGAAGTAAATGAATCTTAAGCTTAAGATGATTTAAATAAAATATGGTGCAACCATAATTCTGTAGAACAAAACTAAATCATATAATGATATCCAACGTTATATTCAATGGCAGTATTTCCTTACAAATGGAAGACGTGTATCAGTAGCCTCTATGAGAATTTTATACGATTTGGGTACAAGAAATAAATAAATTTATCTGAACATTTTAGAAAGGTATTTAAATCATCTGAAACAGAAGAAAGAGAAAAAGTATCTTGTTCTCACTGCATTGTGATATGAAAGTCAAAACTGATTAACAGTAACAATTATAAATGTAAACATCAATTTAAATCAGTGACAAAATGGACAAAACTTGATCACATGTTTTACTTCTGTATGCATGTAAATCGGCACTGGGACGTCATTGGCCGACTTATTCTGTCACTTGATAAAGGTACATCCAATTAAGGCTGTTAAAGATTAACTGTCCATTACTCTAAGCTAGGTTATTTATTTTAGAATGTCAAAATCTGAAAAAATATGATCAGTTAATCATGAACACTCCTCTTAAAATAAGAAGATCATAACGTCACATAGATATTTGACCGCACTCATCGGATATCGCATTTCTTTTAATTCTATTTTATTTTAAGTCTATTCGTAAGTTTCGTGTTAAACAGCGTAAATATACACACACGTAACAAAATTAGAATGCGCTAAGAAATTTCACATCAACTTGACTAATTTAGACATTGTTAAATTTTTTTCAAGGAATTTAATATCTTATTTTATATCCGTTAATCTACTACAGATATGTGTACATTATGTATCATTAGTGTTATACTACAATATGTCAAAGTTAATTTTCTGTTTTCATGGAAATTGAACCGTTATGAAAAAATGGGCCTTTAAGAAATGTTACTCACAATTTCTGCTTTTTATAATTCTATTACATTTATGGATGTTCGTGAGGACATTTTGTGATTACATGTATACAAAAGTAGTCTCCCCTCTTGCTTAAATCTTAAGAAGAAAATGTTTACATGGACATATAGTTATTGATTTGTTTGTCCGTCTAAATTTTCGTCAACGAATTCTTTAGTGTCTGTTTATTGTCTGTAACTCCAAAGTGCATACTTAGTATTTACATTGTTGCTGTACTGGGTGAAGCGACAACTGATTTTAATTTAGGACTCATTCCGCCAAAGAATTGTAATAGTTTTTTTCCGTTTCGGAGGCATTTTTGTTCATATCCTTGAGACGAATGCGTCGTTACGGGTACAAGTACAATCTCTGACAACTGCGTCAGGGAGTCGACTCTTTGGCTCAGTGGTTAGAGCATTGGGCTATCACGCCGGCGGACCGGGTTTGATTCCGGGCCGAGCCGGGTTTGTTACATTTGGTGGCAGCAGTGGGATAATGTCAACTGCAATACCGTAGTTGCCTTACCCACGTGTTTCCCAGGCCAAGTCTCGGGTCGAGACTTCTCGGAGGGGGAAGTAATGTGACGATGCGTCGTCACGGGTACAAGTACAATCTCTGACAACTGCGTCAGGGAGTCGACTCTTTGGCTCAGTGGTTAGAGCATTGGGCTATTACGCCGGCGGACCGGGTTTGATTCCTGGGCGGGGCCGTGTTTGTTAATATCTAAAACAATCGTTCAGCTTTGCCTTGAAAGCTTTTAGGGGTAACTTCAACTTGATTTTGTTCCGTTTATATACCGTTATGTTGTTTTTCGTTTTCCAATTTCAAGTAAGAAAATCAAAAGCCTTTTCGTTAATCCTTATTCAATTTCAAGCATGGACATAAAACAAACCAAACCGCATATCCATTTTCTTTTCATTGTAAAACACGAAAAATGAAAAACAAAGAAGAGCTATCCTCATTTTCGTGCTACAATTCTAATTACAAAATAAAAGGAAAAAATAAATAAAAATATAAAAAATCAAAAAAATCTGAAAAAACCAACCCATTTGCTTTTGTAAAAACAAACCTATAACTCCCGCCTATATATGTGCGTTTTTAATAATGGTAGGCCTTCCCACGGAGTGATTTTTCCTCAAAGTTTTATTAGTATGATTCGCTAATGATTTGTTTCATAGTAACAAACATCTTTCGTTTTTCATTAAGAGCAGACGACTTATTGACATATAAAGCCTCAACATTTTTTTCATGACTGATCCCGGTTATTATCTTTACATACACACTTACTTTGAAATGATGAGTTATGGAATTAGAATAGACTTTTCAGGCGCGACAACATTTCTTGAGGGGCGAGAGAGGGGTCGTAAATTTGAAAATTTAAAAAAAAAACCAACAAAAAAACATTTGCCTATACATTTCATTTTTTTCACCTGTAAAAGCTGATTGGTATGAGGCGTTTGCTTCTGTACAAAACGTTCAAGGTAAACATTGATTCTCGAGAGATTTAAATTAAACAAAGTGCAAATTATCACTATTATTTGTAAAATTATCATTTTTCCGTGACATTCAATTTCTTTAAATATTCATTTAAGGCGGTTCGTCACCATTTTTGTTTTCACATAAATCTGATCAATGATGTAAGGTGTCAAATAATCTAGACGTTAACTAATGCGCGGGCTTTGTGTGTGTGTGTAAATATTCAATGAAAAATAATGCATACAATATGTATTTTTATAATTGATATAATGCAGAATGTTTGGCACGCTAAGACATTATTTCAGTCTTTTACGGTCACTTTACTGTACAGTATAGTTTTACCTGTATTCATTGTTCTACCTGTATATATTATCTTTGCTGTACAGTATATTTATGTTTACCTGTATATATGTTATCTTTGCTGTACAGTATAGTTTTACCTGTATTCATTGTTCTACCTGTATATATGTTATCATTGCTGTACAGTATACATACCAGTTTGTTCTGTCATGCGTGTAATGAGTGACCACTGGGTATATATATTGGTACACGGTGTAGCTTGCCAGTGTAGGGTTAGCAAGAGAGTGGTCACGTCTACACGATGGAAAGCGCTCAGTAAATTATTTGTAAGAGAACAAACAGCCTTTTTGGTAAGTAGATATATTTTATTTCTATTTTATATTGATTCATTCTTTTGAACAATGCTATCTCTTTTACAGAAATAAGTTTATTGTAATTACTGTAGGTCGTAAGTTTTCATGCCACGTGTTTTAGTCTTTCACGTGTCTAGTCATTTACACGCCGTGTTTCATTTACAATTGCATTTCATTGTTCATAATGATAATGCCCTTCGTATATTAAATTCAATATTAATGTATGATATGTAACCCCAATTCTTACCAATTTTCTGTTAATTATTTAGGGTAATATGTTATACGGAAAAGTATTATGGAAGCGTACAATGGCAGTAAAATGTTACAAGGTGATAATATTTGGTAGAAAATATAGAATGCTGTAAAAGAAAATATACAAAATATATCATTGCTGAATACAGAAAAATGTTTTATTATTAGCTATGCATTTGAAATGTATAGATATGTGGACACTGTGTGTGAAATGTGGTGAAATAATTTAAAAATGATATGAAATACATATAGAAATGTTATACAGTAAAATGTCAAAGTTTTGTTAACAGTGAAATGTGTAAGAGTGGGAGTAAAATTAATGTGTTAACTATGAGATGGTTCATTTTAGGTTTTTCTGTTGGTATACGTTGACGTCATTAACGACAATAAAAGGAGTGACAGCAACTTGTGTGTGTGCGTTCTGTTTTGGGGACCCGCTAAGCCGTCTTGCAACATTGGTGTAGAAGTGTTAGCCATCTTCGCTGGAGGATCCATAGCAGCCATGGAGTGGTTTGAGATACTGTTCCATTAATGGAAAATGAATTAAACAGTGACTAACATTCATTAGATGTGAATGGTACATATAGAAGTGATTTACTTTTTTTTCCTGGACAGAATTAACATTTAAACATTTCATAACGTATTTTATAAACATGATATCGCCTTGTACTGTTTTCTAAATAAAAGTTAAAACATATGTGAGTTCATGAAGATAGTGTTTTAGGAAATACAGGATATAAAATTGCACAATCTTTTATATATATTTTTCAATTCATTGTAATAATAACATCTACAGTGCTTATCCAGTATACATTTCGTATATTAATTGATCACGTGTATTTTTCTTTTCACAATAGCTGTTCAATTAATATTATTGTTTATCTAGTTGGTTTGGTCAGTCTTTGTCTCAAGAACAAAACGTTCTAATTCTGGGGTATGTAGAAAAGTTATTTTTGGTTTTACCTTAAATTTCTTTTGCTGTTGTTGACCACAAGGATGGAAAGTTTAAATGAGCTTAAAGAACTTGGCGCATCCTTAGGTTATGAAGGGTCTGAGTTGAGAGACTTTATAAAAGACCAACAAGCTATTCTTAGGGATGAGCGATTAGCTTTGAGGCAGAGAGAAAAGGAAGAGCATGAATTTAAATTAGCTCTAGAGAAAGTTGGACTTCATAGAGAGAAGGTAAATAAACAATTAGCGTTTGAAAAAGAGAAGATTGAAAGGGAGGTTAAGTTGAGAGATTCAGCATCAAAATGATATGGAGCTGTTAGATGCGAAAAGTAAAACAAAGGGGTTTTCTGAAATCTCTGGTACTCCAAAGGGGCCGAAAATTCCTCCTTTTGATGATGAAAATGATGAAATTGATAGTTATCTTAAGCGTTTTGAGGTATATGCAACAGCGCAGAAATGGAATAGTGAGTTATGGGCGACTCACCTTAGTGCTTTACTAAAAGGGAGAGCTCTCAATGTGTATGCTTTATTACCTCCAGAAAAAGCTCTTGATTATGATGAATTGAAAAATGCACTTCTTAAAAGATATGATCTGACAGAAGACGGTTTCAAACGTAAGTTTAGGTCATGTAGACCGAAACAGGGTGAAACGTTTAGTCAATTCGGTGTGAGACTCGCAAAATATCTTTGCCGATGGACTGAGATGGCCCAGGTAGCACACACGTTTGATGGTTTATTTGATCTTATGGTAAGAGAGATCTTATGGTAAGAGACCAATTCTTACATGTATGTAGCAGTGACCTGAAATTGTTTCTTAGGGAGAGAACTCCATCTACAATAGAAGATATGGTTAGTATAGCCGATCAGTATCGTGAGGCTAGAGGTTCAAGTGCAGTTATGTTTGCTACACCGGGTTCGGTCAAAAATATCAAAATGACAGCCGCTGTTTTGAGGGAGCCTGAACAAGGTAAGAGGCAATTTCGCAATAATAGAAATTTCAGTAGCGAGCGGAAGTGTTTTATTTCCGGAAGGTCAAATCATATTGCCGTTGAGTGTAGACATAGACAAAGAGGTGAGAGTACTGAAAGATATGAACATAAACAGAGAGACAATCAGTCTTACAAGAGCAGTGAAAACATAACTGGTAGAAAGGTAAGTTTTGACAAGAAATTTCCAAAAGGTAGATACTTTAATTCAGATCATTCAAAAAGTAATGTTTGTGGAGCTTGCACTTTGCCGTTCATGTGAGGAAGCCTTCCAGCTGGCTTGAGGTAGGTCGGTGGTTCTACCCGGGTACCTCTGTGTACTCGGGGTCTTCCTCCACCTGTAATTAGTTGGACGTCGCTATATGATTGAAATACTATCCCAGTGACGGTAAACCCCAATACAACAACAACAACTTTGCCGTCCGATTCAGTCAGACAATCTATTTCAAATTCGTCACCAGTATTTACACAGTCATGTAGAACTATTGTGACAGACAGAATGCCAGTGCAGCAAGGAATGCTAGGTGATATTCAAGTATCTGTTCTCCGAGACACAGGGTGCAGTGGTACTGTTGTTAGAAAAGCTCTTGTAAATGAAAACCAGTTAACAGGTGAAGAGCAGACTTGTCTTCTGGCAGATGGGACAAAGGTCAAGGTTCCTATGGCAAGTATTTTCTTAGATAGTCCATACTTTACAGGGACTTTATATGCATGGTGTATGGAAAATCCGGTTTACGATGGGAACCAAATAATCCAGATAAAGATTGGATAGTTTCAGCCGTACAGACAAGGACCCAAGCAAAACAGATGGGTAGCTCAGGTAAGCCACTTAATGTACCTAGTCAGATCGTAGGTGTAACACCTAATATGTTCAAGTTAGAACAATCGAGAGACCCAACACTAGGAAAGTTAGCTGAGTTAGCAGAACAGGATAAGCAAATCAAAGGTAAATATGGTGCTGTCATTAGGTATGCTAAGAAGGATGGTTTACTGTTTAGGTAATTTTGTTCTCCAAAGGTAGAAAATGGTAAGAATTTTACACAGTTAGTTGTGCCAAAGCAATTCAGGCCAGTAGTTCTTAAGATTGCTCACGAATCATTAATGGCAGGTCACATGGGCACTAAACGGACAGTTGACAGAGTTCTATCCGAATTCTATTGGCCAGGCGTTCAGGCGGACACTAAAAGGTTTTGCCGTTCTTGTGATATTAGCCAAAAGACCGTTCATAAAGGTAGAGTTGGAAAAGTACCTTTAAGGAAATTACCGTTGATTGAAACTCCTTTTAAGAGAGTAGCTGTTGATAAAGTTGGCCCGTTTCAGCCAGCGACAGAAAAAGGGAAACCGATATATTCTAACTCTTGTTGACTATGCAACAAGGTGTCCTGAAACAGTTGCATTGCCCAATATTGATACGGAGAGGGTTGCTGAGGCTTTGTTAGAGATGTTTTCTAGAATTGGTTTTCCAAACGAGATGCTGACCGATATGGGGTCGCAGTTCACAAGTAGTCTTATGAGTGAGGTTTGTAGGCTTGTGTCATTAAAACAATTGACTACTACTGTATATCACCCAATGTCGAATGGCCTCGTGGAGCGCTTCAATGGCTCTCTGAAGCAAATGCTGAAGAGAATGTGTGCATCAAAACCGAATTATTGGGACAAGTATTTACCCGCACTTTTGTTTGCGTATCGTGAAGTACCGAAAGAAAGTCTAGGTTTTTTTCCATTTGATCTTGTATATGGTAGATCTGTTAGAGGCCCTATAACAATCTTACGGGAATTGTGGTCAAAAGAAATAGCAGATCCTGAAGTCAAGAGCACATATCAGTATGTAATAGATCTTCGCGAGCGTCTGGAGTCAGTTTGTGAAATAGCACAACAGAATCTAAAAAAGTCAGCAAGTAGGCAGAAACTCTGTTTTGACAGGAAAGCCAGACACAGGGAGATAAAGGTTGGTGAAAAAGGTCTGGTACTTTTACCAACAAAGTCAAATAAATTGCTTCTCCAGTGGAAAGGACCGTTTGTTGTTGTTGGAAAGTTTGGTCATTATGATTTTAAGGTCCAAGTTCATGGAAAAGTAAAGTCTTACCATGCAAATTTACTTAAGAAATACATAGAAAGAACAGAGAAAGCAGCAAATTACATTGATGATGGAATTGGCAAAGTGAGTATGGCTGTTATAGATGACTATGAGGAGTTAGGGGATGAGGGAGAAGATGATGTAGGTGAGAAAATAAGTTTATCTCCTATGATTGTCGCTAAAGAATCAGTAGCTGATGTTACATTAGCAGAGACATTGACAGTTTCAGAGAGAGAAGAGGTAGGTGCATTATTATCTCAGTTCACAGATGTCATGACGGATGTTCCGGGGCATACTGACTTACTGGAACATGATATAAAGGTAATAACAGATACGCCAGTAAAACAAAAACCTTACCCTATACCGTTTTCAAAATTTAATAAAGCGGACCGACTTTTCTCCAATCTGTCAGTCAAGGTTACGTCTCCATATTGGGAGATTAACTTTTTTCTCGTTTAGCATATTAAAAATGTACATGGAAATGACTTCTAATGACATTGGCATATTTCGTCAATGTATTAAAACTATTTGTACGAAATCAACGTCTTTCAGCGTCACACAGGCTGTGAAGATTGATTTTGTTGTCATATCTTACTCCTTATTCTGGGTTTGAAGGTGTGGAGGAAACGCAACAACAACCTCAGGCATGTAAACACACAATTAGTTATCTTTGCAGATCCCCTTGATACAGTCTTAAGACTATGTTTTGTTTCATTCAAATATCCCCATAAAAATTATTCCCTCATATAATTTAACTTGTATTTCTCGGAATACGACAGAATTTCCCCGATTGAAATCAAACCCAATCTCTTTCGTAATCATTTGTCCCCTTCAATCAAAACTCCCCGTTGCCGAGTGGATAACAAATAGCAAGAAAAGGCGGTCATAGAACCACATGTTTTGACATGTTACGATCATGTAATTCAGTGGAATATTTGTTTGATAATACAATAACCAATTGGCTGTTTGCTTGTCTAAGAAATAATTGCAATGATATCGATGTGACTTAACACACTCTTAAACTTTAACAAAAATCTTGATGGGTTAAATTGCATGTTCTTCGTTTCTTGTATTTGCCTTTTACAATCTGACGATAATATTAGTTGAAATGCACATGTCTCAAATATTTTCATACAGTAACAACAAAATTGAAATTAAAATTGAACAAGGCATCTGCATTGCTATTAGTCAATGTCCTGCTAAAGTGGAGAATCATTTACACTATCATATTTTAATAGTGAAGTTGTAACGAACACGTGACCGAACGGTATCCATATTTTTGATGTAATATCTAAGTCTATTTTTTATCAACACATAAATAAAATAAAATATTCAAGACCCTTCCTTTTAAACAAAAACATTCTTTTTTAATGCTTAAACAGTATATTTTCTCTTGCAGGAAACTTAAACAGATGACTGAGTTGAAAGCTTTATGTAAATCTACTATAAGAATATATACACATACATGTAAAAGAACTACTAAATGTCCTGTTATATTTCATATTTTTATCGGCGTACGCGCGAAAATACATCTGAAACCATAGTCCATAGAAAAAAGATGCGGAGACTTAATATAAAACACATTTCAGAGCAGTTTTCTCATGCAATGAAATTGTTTTGTGGTTCGTTATCATTTAAAACTCTTTTAGATAAATTTTGTCAACATTTTAAAGATTTACTTTGAAATCGCTTTTGGATACATTAATTATTGAAAATTAATGTGCAAAGGATAGTTTAGTGATTAAGATGGGATATGCTTTAACATCACTTCTTAATCTAACGAAGGGGTACAATGATTTACAAAAAAAAAAGTATTCTATGAAATGACTTCAAATGGATGCCTGTGAAAAATTCGTGTCCGTAAGTCATTATAAATTCGAGTTTACTCTTGGAAATGACCAGTAACTACATTTCTCGAATTGCTAACCTTAATAAACAAAGATGTTTTTTAAGTATTTCTATGACAAACTGTTCAGTAACTTTATCAAATACGTTTGTACATGTTTGAAACATCGCTGGATCATGATTCGATCGTGCCTACGTGACGGAAGCGAATTATGGGCAGAGCTTATTGCGGCGGTGACCGCTTTACGTTATGTTTTTTTAGCTCAAAATATAAATGTGCACAGAGACACTGACTCTAAACCTTACTTGAACACCATGTGAAACGGTCAATCAAGCGACGGGGAGTGCTTCCATAATGCGTTGTCGAATACAACGTTGACAAACTAAAATACATTATCGTTATATTTTAAATTTTATGAATCTATTGCAACAATGCTTCGCGTCGCTTGCGATAAATTCAATGAAATTAAGATATATGAATATAATAATACCTATCGCTTTAAAATTAGCTTCATGGATACAAATTATCCGCGGTGAAAATGTGTGGACATGGAGGAAACAAAACAATGACAATATTTATTACATATACAAAACAGTTTTACGCTCTTATTGTATGCTCATTTTTGCATCGCAGTAAGATCGTCCGTTGTGCAACCGAGGGGTCTTTGTTTGAAAGCCGACCGCGACACAGGGTGTGATATTATGCCATTTGTCATTTGTAATATTATTCTTATTTAGTAATGACTAGCAACCATTTCCTTATTTTTATGTCCAAGAATAACCCTCAAGTTTGGTCCTGTTTATTGCTGAAGAGACCGCATTAGAAGAGACAGTGGTTGGATTATGTCAGTCCGGATGCGAAACCCGAGTAATTTTGCAAATAGAACCATTGATTCTTTTATGTGCCCGATGTATAGCACTGGAAGTATGTGGGAAGAACCATTGCTGAGTAATACGAGTTCCCATACAAACCCCATTATTCTGAGTTCCAGCAGGGACTCTATAGTTCCTAGTGCCAGAGAAGGGTGCGGTCAACGGAGTATTGTGCCCTGGCTTGGATTCGAACTCCAGACCTCCCGACCGAAATGCAGACACTTTACCACTCAGCTGTAGCGTCGGTCAAAATTTTATCTCATACCGACTTAATCCAAAAATGACTGAACTACTGTCGGTGTTTGCTTGGGTTAACCGTTCCACCACTCACTTTTGGGCTTTTTGTCTATATAAGATAAATATAGTTGCAGCGATATTACGCTGTAGACAAGTGACTTTGATACCATACCCAGTCACATGTGATGTGTCGCTTTCCAATCTCTGGAGAACAATCTAACTGACCGTTTCTTCACTTGTACATAATAAATACAATTTATCTGCATTCATAGTAATGTGCAGCATACTTAGCAATATATGAAGTCGCTTCTGGAATCGTACATCCTATATATGAATTCAATGTGTTTTCATATTCTTATATTCTACACAATGTTAAATTACTTAAAATGTGTGGAAACTATTTTATATGGTACATGTACTAGGTACTTTTTAAGTGAAAACTGCACTACAAAAAGATCGATTCTGAGACTGTTTTTAATATGTAATATAATATATTGTTGTTGTTGCTGTCGTCAATGACGAACAATCTGTTACCATACGTCAGCTGTGGGCTTTAAATGCATGGAAATAGACCTACCCCGGAATAACAAACACGGTGTTTTTTTCCAAATTCTATGTAGGTCAAAACATATTATTACCGTTGGAAATTATCAAAGAATAATAAAAGAATAACTGTTATGCTGCATGCTTTTCATCAACAATTACATGAACACATTTTTTGTACCTACATGTAAAACCCCATTTATGTGAATTCCGGGTATCCTCGGCCTACACGCGAACTGGATAATTTAGCAGATGCGAAAAGGGTTTTTACACCGGAATAGTATTTCGCTGCTATCTCTGACTCAATATGCGAACTGTTTTCCTAAAATTCGTACTGGTTGTCTAAAATTCATTTCATGGCAATGTTAAATTTATGATGAGAACGATATCAATATGTTGCCATTATTATAATGAAGACTCCTCATCTTTATTTTGAATTGGCATTAACATTGCTTTATGTCATTTCTTAATTGTTTTAGTATTACAAATTTCATAGACATGAAAGAATACAATCTGTTGATAATCTTTAGGTATTAAATACGAACTAAATTTGAATGGCATATTCAAACGTTTATGTTCAATCAACATTAAACATTCCGAACAAGCGAGCTGAATGCCGAATAGTACTATATTAAATGTCGTATTGTATTGTATTGTATTGTATTGTATTGTATTGGAGTTTACCGTCGCTGCGATAGTATTTTAATCATATAGCGACGTCCAGCTAATTACAGGTGGAGGAAGACCCCGAGTACACAGAGGTACCCGGGTAGAACCACCGACCTACCGCAAGCCACCTGGAAGGCTTCATGACATGAAAAATCCAAAGTCCCTATCGGGATTCTAACCCACAGCGGTGAGGGGCTGAGAGATTTGTAGTCCACGACTGTAACCGCTCGGCCACGGCGGCCCCCATAAATGTCGTATGATGAGAAATGAAAACACATCATTTACATAATGTATTAGTCAATAAACATGTAAGAAAAAAAACAAAAAAATGCAACAATAAAACCAACAATGGCATACCAAATAGTATAATGAGTGAACTGGCGGATATTCCCTTCCATAGATCTGTGTCTTGGGTTAGAATATTATTGCTCATTCGCTAACTCGTTATCTGCTTTTCAAATCCTTTTAAGATTTGCCTTTGATACATGTAATAACTCAGGGTACTGCTTTCCCTTTTCGGTCATATACCGACATTTGCAAATGAAAAACATGATGATTTACATTAATTTTATTTGATATTGATTATGAATGTCATTTTATTTAGTTTGATGTTAAGTTATTTATTCTTGAAATTATAAGGCATATATATATATTTCCACACACAGGAATCAGCTTTTGTTACTTAAAAAAAGCAATGGAACAGGAACTGAATATGATCTTTGTTCAGTATTCCAAATAATTCTAGTGTCATGAAATATCCAATTCAATTGATACGGTATAAAGGGTCGAACTTTACAAAAACATGAGTGAACGTAACTCTCAGAATCGCGACTATATGTCTTAGATATGTCATTCTACATTTTTCACAAATATAATGATGTGGACACATACGAACAGTAAATGTAGACCTCTTTTATATCGAATCTTTCACTATCCCACTTATCAGTTGCCACGCCATTTGTAGCTGTGTTCTTGATGTATTACATTAAAAGCATTACAATGTAAGTCAGACATTTCAATATGTCACGTCTGTCTTTATGATATAACTTCACAAATAACATAAAGGGTAACTAGAGAAGACATAATGTCCAGGGTCACAATCTTGTCTGAAACATATGCTAAATCTCTTTTCAATGCAAACCGACAGAGGATGATCTTAACAGCAAGGATCTCAGGTCGATAAAAATGCTTAACATTTCAAAATGTGGATATATTCGAAAACAATGAACCTTAACATTTCTATTTCAACTGCCATCACAATCTTATTATTTTTCATCGTCGAAAATCCCGATTGGAGGATTTACTTTGCATTACATGTATATCACCCACAGTAACTTTGATATATTTCTGCTGATATTGATTGACCAAAATGAAACAATTTATGTTAACTTAGAGATGTAGAGATTTTTGAACCAGTCAATGACTTCGAAAGCGATATTTAATTTCCTTATTGACCATAAGTAAATAGATGGACTATCAAAGAAGAAATTTATCTTAAGCTAGACCCTTGATGAATTAAGAAATAAAACATGATGCAACATTAGTACTATGATGCAATATCATATACTGATATTCATCGTTAAATTCAATGGCAGTATTTCCTTACATATGGTAGACATGTGCCAGTTGCTTCGATAAAGAACTGAATTTGATTTGCGTACAAGAAATACAATGCATTTATCTGAACATTTTAGACACGAATTTAAATCAACTGAAGCAGAAAAAAAACTGTCTTGTTCTCTTTGCATTGTGGTATAAGAGTCTAACTGTTATACACATACATTACCTTATATGGATTTTGTGGATAATTTTCTGTTGTACATACGTTGAATGCTGATACCCTATGATATCGATGTTAATTCCATTCAATTGCTATAAAAAAGGTTTTTTGTATGTTTGTGCTTTGGTTCTGACATCTGACTCGATTCAAATAAGTGGTCTTTCACCATTCCGAATGAATTATCGGTATATTATCCGCATTTTCAAGGCGCAAAATTCAATTGATGCCTGGCAACTCAAATCAGATTCAGTGTGGGTTATCAGATGGGATAATTTTTCCCGGAAGTTCCCGGTGTATTGTTAACCCAAGATTAATTTTAAACTATTTTTGTGACATTAAAAAGAAAAATGAAATGTGCTATAAGTAGTATCCGTCATTCCGGTTTCGAACACAGAGTTTAACTGAATAGGAATTGTAGCGCTGTATGTTTATTGTATGAAAAGATTTATTTAAACGGTCGTCTTTGTGAGAAAGCAAACTTGATTTCAATATTTAATTTTAAAGTACGGGTATGTACAATTAGATTTGTATGCTAATCTAAACTTACTAATTTTTCGTCGGTGGGGAAACAAGTTCTTACAACTTATACAAATAATTTACGACGGATCATGGGTTGGACCAGTACTTATCGCCTGGGAAGGTTGTGAGAATCAAACGATGTTCGAAATCATGACATTTGGATCCGCAGTCGGTTATATTACCGCTTGACTACAGGGCCCTTTACTCACAATTTAAAATGAATCATTAAAGTGTGCAGGGGACTCAAAAACAAACTTCATTGTCGATCGGGAACTATACTATAATGTATGCTTAGACACTTGACCTATTATGGATAAAGCTGTAGTCGTGAATAGCAAATATACAAATATTATATACTAATGTTCAAGTTGATGTTGCCCTACAAAGTCTGCAAAAGCCAGCTAGATTTAAAATTAATTTACCTAGAAAACACTCATTTAAATTTACTAAAATTGTGATATCTTATTAAGTTTGAATGGTTCGGCAATATTGACTAAAGGGTCGGTTTAATCCACTTTTGAGAGCATTTAAATATGTGAAGGTACGTTTCGCCTAGAGCGCAATCCGAGAAGGATACAATCTATACTGTAATCCATTGAGAATAAATTTGTTTGCTTTCCCCGACATTGCTATTTTAAGAATATTTGATGCCATATATCAATATATCTGTCTTTATTCACTTTAAAGTCGATTAGATCTGTCTCGGATAGGACAATAGACTATTTACTGCAAAGCTCTGTGCGAAGTGCATGTCATCACGACATATTGCCTGCACAATATTAATGCATTTCTATTTATGTAATTTTTGGGAGTCTTTTAGAGGTTTTATTTAAATAGTGGAAATATTTAAAGCTATACTAATGCATTGAATTCCAACGCTTTCTTTTTTATTGTTACAAAATGTATTATCTTGCAAAGTTATTAAGGTCATATTTGGAAAATATATTTGGGAATTTAAGTACTCTAAATTCCCAAAGACTATAACTTATTTTGCTTTGGTTTTAAGGTACATGCATACAGACGATTAATCCTCGTTAATCTCATTATTCTTTCTTTTACGTGTACGCTAAATTGGTATTGACGAGAAATGCAAAGGCTTTGTTAAACAAGTTTATTTTTCTATGATCAAAGTGTTATATGAATTGAATTAAATTATTATCATACTTTTATTATTACAAATTACATTTACTTGGTTCTAGTTCTGTGTAGAGACTCATGACATTCATCAAGAAATTAAAGTAAGAGATTTAGAACTGATAGAAGTTAAAAATTGTTTGGTATCTTTAGATAGTCAACATATTTTGTTTACAGCGTTTATATACGGAATACTGTTAGGGCCACTTTAAAATATCGACAATGCGACGGTACGATACGAGACCACGACGGTACGATACGATGCACGACGGTACAACACGAAATCGCGACGGTACGATACGAGATATCGACGGTACGATACGATATTACAACACCACGAAACAAGTGTCACGCAAGACGTTTTAAGTGAATTTCATATCGTATTGTCGTTGTCACGTATCGCGCCGTCGCGATGTCATATCGTACCGTCATGATCTCGTATCGTACCGTTGTGTTCCCGTATCGTACCGTCGCATTGTATTAAAAAACAACAACAAAAAAAAACAAAAAAAACACGCGGTATTTCAATGTGGCCCTAACAGTATTCCGATTAATATTTAAGAAAATGTGTTTTCTCTTTTGATAAAGGGTCACTTTTGCAATTTTAACTGTAGGTAAATAAATAACGGCAACGCAATATTGATTCATACTGAAATATAACTGAAAAGTTTAACATGTTTGTCTCTACTCCATCTTGTGCCTATGTTCCTTTAACATAAAACATTTTTACCATCATGAAGCTTGTCCAGTAATCCATTATTATTTATAGAGAAGATAGTACTTTGTGAATAAATCTGATTGATATATATATATATATATATATATATATATAGAGAGAGAGAGAGAGAGAGAGAGAGATATCATCTGAATTGCAAGCAGGATCCTAAAACGACAATGATACCGCTTAAACATTCTGAATATACATTGCATATACTCACTAGTACTCACGAGTGTTGTCTTACTGGTCGCCATAGGCCATGCTGTCCGATAACAAATGTAGATTTACCTCTATATGAAATCATTAACACACGTTTTACGGCAGGGAGTCTTAAACATTTAATCAGCGTATATCAGAATGATGTGTATCCTTTGGTTACCATCTCACAAAGTCACGCGGGTTCCATATACACATTTATGACATTTTGCAGGCTGTTAACCTTTGTTCATGTCATTTGCATATCGAAAGGTGAATTCGAAACTTATTCCATATTTAAACGCAACATAATTACATGTTAAATATAGAAAATGCTTCGGTTTGAATAAATGCTTAATGTAAATTGACCTTGAAAGAAGACAAATATGCAGATGGAAATAAACCAGTTACGAAAAGACCAAAAACTCAACCAAAGGTCGCACTTATGTAATTTTATATAAATCAATACGCCTCTAAAGCGTAACTGACCAACTAATTCTCATATTTGATAACCTCGTTAAAGCTTAACAGTCAATTACTCTAAGCCAGCTGATTTATTTCAGAAGTGGCAAAATCTAATGAAAATCTGATTAGTAAATCTTAACCACTTCTATAAAATAAGTACACTGTTGCACTTTTCATCACTGGCCCTTTTCATCAGAAATCTCATTTTTGATTTTTATTTAATTTTTTTTTTAACGAAAACTTAATTAGCCTTTAATGATATGTGAAATTAAAACGAATTGATAATACAACTTCACAGACATTATCAAGACGGTATATGATTTCGTCTTCTTAATGTGAACGTTCATCAATATAATACACATCTTTTCATTTAATCATATAACAGGAAACCATAACATAAGTCACAATGGTTCACGTACCAAAATATATCTTCGTTGATTTTAGACAATACTAGGAAAAATACATTTAGTATGCATTCACTTTTCGCCTATATATATATGCATGTGCATTGAACATCTTTTATAGTTGCAAACAAAGTGATTAAGTGGCGAGACTTGAGTATAAATATTTTAAAGGAATAAGAAATATCTTCATATATTTTTATTTCCGAGAATTAGAAATTCACTCTGAATAAAAACCCTGTTATGAAAGTACACTGAGTCACATTAATGTCCCTGTGGATATTAGTTTTCACAGCAAAGCTGTAGAACTCAAATAACATGTGTAAAAAATACACATACAAACTTAAACCGTTATCCCATATGTAACGCATACATTATTAGTTTTCACACTGAGGTACACCTCAGTATTTTATTCGGGTTTGAAATTAATTTTATATAATTGCAAGCCACAAATATAAACCGAAACCATTCTCCTCGCGAAGAATACTAAACTTCCCCCAAACAATCAATTATTTTCATCTAACATACCAACAGAATTCGATAGACTGAGCTTATTCTTTCCATATTCATAGGTTTAAACGTCAAGTAACAAAACGCATTTGACGTACTTGTCATACATTGACATTGTACATAGTAGGTTTCCTTTTTTTCCCTGGTTGCCTGTTACAACAAACCTTACACGAGCACTTTTGCTAGCAAAGGAAGTAATGTTTACGAGTGTTAAATGAGAACTGTTAATATTTATACCGTAAATTAAATTCTATCCGTTTGACAATGACTGTCTATTTTCTAGTGTGAAAACTCAGCACCTGAATCGTTAAATGAATACTGTGACTGCTATAGCGCCAATGGTATTTAGAAACTTTTAATGCTGACAATTTATTTACACGGATATATCTTTGATTATCCAAGTCGTATCAGATATGACGACCGATGTATATGATAAAGTTAATGTAAAATTATGCATCCGTTCGTATCAATTTCACTCTAAAATTATAAGCAATATAAACTTACTTAAATACAATTATCTTGGTTCACCGATGTTCACAGTAAAACATCAAGCTTCAAGCGCATATAATGACATATTTATCCATTCTGTATATTATATATTAAGTACAGTACTTGTTTATAATGAAATTCTGGGAGACAAGAGTATTCAGGTTTCCAGAAGCTGCTTTCCACTATAATGAGACGTTTGAGCTTAAGCATCAATAAAATATCATTTAGAATCTATAAACGATTTTTTAACAATGAACTGTATGTGAACATGTTAATGATACACAATCAATCGTGAAAGACACGCCGTCACTTTGGTTCTCTATCAGTTCTTTTTTTATTAAGATGTTGAACAGCTCTAAACCGTCAATCCCATGTTTGCTCTGCTGATGATATAACATTCAGTAGATTCTCTCAAAGGAATTAATGCTTTATATTAATTTAATCAAGAGGTTATAGACATTAGCAAACTATTCATGTCCAAAGAAAGGGGAATCGCAGGAATTTGATTTACTTAAAAAGTCATGACACTACAAAATGAAATATGTGTGTTTTTAACATTAATATCATGTTAGTAGAAGAATCTAATCAAGCATTGGTGCGAAATTGCAATATTCAAAAACATAACTTAGACAGGCTCAATGAAATACAGTACTAAATTTCTGAAACCAATTTGAAATTGGAATGAACATTTGGCATGAATGAAAAACAGTAAACTGTTCTAGGAACAGTTGTAATGGGAATCTTGTTAAACTATCCGAGTTTATTTATATTTAAATGAGAAATTTGCAAAATTAAAAAAAGTCATTATGATACTGGAAGAGATATTTGTAAACTCCAAAATGTATAATCTCTGTTATGAAATCTTTGGAATGGACATTATTTCATAACTGTTTTATCAATGCTCCTACTCCAAATAGGTAATAGCATAACTATTTGTGATATTATGCATAGTTTTGTATGGGAAGGAAAATCATGATTTGAAAAAAAAATATAATAAAGGGGTAAATGTCAACTTATGTAACGATATATTGTAAATGTTAGCAGTAAATGTCTTAAAGACATATTGAGTCAATTAGATCTTCAAAGAAATCTAAATTTGGGCGGGTTATACTGCGAAATTGCTACATAAAAGATTTTTAAAAAATGCTTCCCGGAATGACATTCTAAAAAATTGTGCAATACTTAATATTTATTATTTATTTAGAAGTATATATTAAGTATTTTATTAATAACGCTGAAGATTTCTTAATATTGCCCTGTTTTCTTCATAAACTCTTCGGTGCTTATTTGAGACATGTTTGATTTTTTAATGTATGCGTGGCAGACGGATACTAGCTGCGACAGACAACATAATACAGGCACTAGGTAAGCGGGAAAAACTTAGTAAAGATAAATACAACAATTGATTTTTTACAATATCATGCAACTGATACTTGAATAAAAACGTTTCATGCATTATGCAGGTGGCATAGAAGTTAGAGCGTCTGCCACGGGATAGCGAGGTCAATGGTTCGATCTCCGGTCTAAAAATGATGTTTGTGTAGATCCATTGCTTGGCGCTCAGCATATAAGGCTATTTCCATGACTTGTTGGCCTGGCGTCATGATCATATGACTTGGCGTGGTACCATGTCACATGTCTACATAATAAAACATCTCAAGTAGACATCATCTCTAAATGACTGAAATACTGTCGGAAATCCAAAAAACAAATAAAAAATAATGAATTAACATTTAATTTAATAATATGTAAAAAATTCTACGAAGTCTCTCAACAACCCCTGTTTATGGATGAGAAAGAGGTCGTATGTTACTATTTTGGTTTAGATCAATATCAATGAATTTCTCCGTTAAACACCGTGATATGTAGAATTAAGAATTAATCTATCCTTCACGCTTAAAATCATATAAAATTTACATTTCTTTAGAAAACAATACTGTTTGTCAAATAATTTCATTTGTCTCTTGACTTGACTTACCGTCGCTTCGACAGTATTTCAGTCATATAGCGACGTCCAGCTAATTACAGGTGGAGAAAGACCCCGAATGCACAGAGGTATCCGGGTAGAACCACCGACCACCGACCTACCGCAAGCTCATTTGTCTCTTCAAATATTTAAGACTGTTAATAACATAGCACTGCTCCCTGTGGTGGATTGTAAAAAGAAAGAACATAACTCTGAAGCCTTGGTATAATAATCTGTGTTTTGACGTTATTGCTATGAATATGTCATTTATATGGGTTTTTTTTCTGATAATATAATGAAAGAAACGAGAACGCCGCCTCCATTTAAAACTTCCAGTTTATAGACGTCTTCATTTTAAACATTGCATGTTCTTCATCCCTTGAAATGGTTTATTCAAATAACTTTTCAAATACTCATACACCACATGTCTATAATATATATATATATATATATATATATATATATATATATATATATATATATATATACTTCTTAGAATGTCATCACAACATTTAAATATAAAGTGACCGAGGCGTCTGTATCGATTATTGCATTGTTCTGTCGCAATGGAGAATCGTGGAAATAATTTCAAACAGAACAACATTTTGAGAGTAAATTGAATACCAGGCTTGAAGTTGATCTTCCATTTCCTAGGCATTTTAGATACGATAATATTTACTATGAAACACAAGCATCTGTAGCAGGAAATGGACAGTGTTTACTAAAAATGAAACGTCTTAAGAGACATGATTGTGAGTAATGTTGTTTTTTTTTTTTTTTTTTTTCCTGAATACAGTATAACACAGCATTTACACTTTAAACGATTAAGTACAGTTGTGTATGTTTTGGAGATCACATGTACAAAAATAGCAATGTTTGTTTTTTTTCCATTTTACTTAAGGTTTAACTCTATTTAACAGCCAACCTAGGATTATTGGTCACTATTTGCTATACCCTTGGTCGGCTGCGATACACATTTTGCACCTTCAACTATGGTTTGTGACACGTAACTATCATTTTTCGACATCTTGTGTTTGTACATTAATATGAAAATGGGGATTAGAAAAAGGAGTGAACACTTGCATAATTTTATCAATGACTCATTTTAACTCGTGCTCATGTAGCAGAGGCAAACCTCTTTATGAAAGGATTAATAACAAATGGTTAAGACTGTATATCCAAATGTGTATGTTGGTTTTGAGGATATTCATCTTATCATATCGTTCTAAAAATAAATCAGTCAACCATGACATATCAAAGACGATATATGATAGATGTATTTTATAAACGAACTTATCCTTCTTTGGTAAAGAATCATATGTAGTGTTTAATTTATGTATATCTATGTATACGCACAAGTATGCTTAGATATCTGTGTATGTATGCCACAATGTATGTATGTTTACTTTGAAAACCAGTAATTTACTTGTATGAATGTATGCATGTCTGTGTACCTGGGAATTAAATCTATTTCATGATAAAATAATTTTATAGATATTTCCAGTTGTATTGCTTCGGATACCTCATTCCCAATTAGCTATTGGTAGGTCGGTGGTCTGAACGTTCGTGGGGACATTCCTGCAATCACAACCCTAGTAATAAAGATTAGGATACTTTACTTAAGTTTATATATCAATAATCAAATCCCTCATGTGACTACCTTGTTTCCCAAACTCTAACAATTCCAACGTATATATCATAAAATGTTAAATTGTCATTGGCAGGCCTGGTCGTCATTACGAAATTCTCAAGATATTTAAAAATGTTTCGAAATTGCTAAAATTAAGCAACTATAACTAACCTCAATTTTAAGCCAGAACTTTAAACCGATCGGTATAACGTAAACGCCTCCTTGCCAGTAATTTTATTTTGATGTCTATAAGCAGACTTTGAACAAATAAATAATCCCCTATCGCATCCTGACGTCTAAAAGCGGACATAAGATTGAATATTTGTGGCAGTCAGTATCATTGTAAACAGGGTTTGTTTTTAGTTTCAAGTTTTCTGTAACGACAAACACTTTTACCAAACACACATGATATTTAATAAAATAATATGTTCTAAAAGTAGATCAATTTGTGTTAAAGCTTAGTTGTTCGAATTGAACAGTTTTCTAACGTTCTCAATATCGACATGCACTGACTTGTCCTATTTAACCTTTCCCTCATATAGACTCATTTTGACGCACTCAATAGGTACCACATAAAGCCTGATCTGCAGAAAGCCACAGTTAAACCATACCAAATTTAATTACAAAATCCTCATTTCCAGACCACTGAGGAATAGCGAACAGCATAAAACTTGATCAGCCTGCGAGTTACTCGCAGGATGATCTGGTTTTATGCTGTTCGCATAGGTCTTTTCATGGTTTCTTCTATGAGGGAAAGGGTTAAGATATTGACAAGAACATACAGCAGAAATGCGATACTTATATTGAGACATTGATTGTTAACATTGGTACCTTTGAAGATCTCTTTAAACTTGCTACATGTAGCTTGCATCATATATGAATCTGTCAGACGTGGTAGTTTAACATAATTGTTAATGGACTGATTTGATTAATGTGTATATCATATTTGTTCTATGTTTAGAGTCTGCTAGAAATGAATTTAGAATGAGTACGTATAGACGTGAATTACAAAGATGTAATGGAATGAAGCTTCACGCATATCCCATAACTTATTGATTCTTATGTGTTCTGAGACATTAACTTAATGGCTTAAAGTTATCACAAATTCGGCATCACATTTATTTATTCTCGATTAAATCTGCTTAACCGACGCTACGAAATAGTATATGGGTGTGTTTCATTACATAAATATCATATTATTTCCCGGATAAATTTGTATAAGACGTTCTTTACTTTATATGAGAGATTTTGTTGTCAAAACGATGTGTCCACATAATATATGATTGATTGAATACTCTGCTTTTAAAATAGTCAACATAATTTTCCTCGAGTTTACCTCATCGCCCTCAACACTTCAGTCAGTTACAGTTACGTTCAGTTAATTATAGGTGTATGAACTATGCATAATTAGATTAGAGGTAATCAGCAACATCTGAATGATGAGACTACAACATAATAGGCCAAAACGTCGGCTATAAGCACTCGGCCACGGAGTTTCCTATCTTATATACAATGAGAGGCAAAAACGCGTGTTTGTATTTCATTTTATTTCAGTAACCGTTTATACATTGCATCCAGAACATAACTTTTAACATTAACTTTTTGGAATATAATGTTTTCTATAAATGCTTAACTGCCTTTCGATTTTATCATACACCTTCCATTTGAAATTATGCACTCACTTTTTTTGAAAAGCCATGCTATTTACCATAATTTTTTTTCTTGTTTTATTTATCTTATTATCAGGCAGAATTCAAGACTGTTGCAAAGTTGATTGTAGAGAATGAACATTTTCTGTCATTTTCCTCCTCAAATGATCATAGTTAAAACTGCTCAACAACAAAGCACCTTTTCCCGAGGGACAGAGAAAAAATGTTTTAGAAACACGTGTTTTGAAGTTATTAATATGCTGATGCCATTTATAGAGGATTATGGCTGATGATCTAATGAACAGTCACCTATTTATTCTGTAATACCTTCCAGAACATGTCAAATCCTTCAAAATTGTTACTCATTAATATCTATTTTCGTCCTCAATGTTTTAAGATTGCATGTTCTTTGTCTTGAGTGCTTGTTTATTCCATCCGAAGTGTTATAAATTCTCCCTCTGAAAGACTATCGAAACGACATTAAATTGCAGTCAAACACAGTTTTCGTTTTTCATAAATACATTAAACAAATCTTTATATTGCGATTATATTATAGTTTAATCTGCATGAGCGTGAGAATATTCTGAAATCACAGTCCTTATTATAAAAATGAGGAGACTTAACAAAAAAAGTGCAATTTACTTGTTTTCCAATGTACCGATTTATTTTGGCACACTTTAAAGAATGTAATTTCCACTAGCAGCTATACGTTTTTAATGAATCCATCTGTATAATTGTTTTACTGCTACTTGATGCATGTAAGTTATTGTTGTAATGGACTTTAACCGATGGGATGTGCATACTGCTAGTACTACTACCTTGAAATTATCAATTATCTTTAATTAGATTGGCACATCAATCAGAGATGTATTTCAGTTATGTCAGAATACATATCAACTTGTCTGATGAAAACATATGGTCATATATAAAATAACATAGTAAAATAATCATTATAATTCACGAATAGATGTTAATACCTTGTTCACGAAATAAGTTCAGATCTAATTATAATTATTATGAATGGGCAAAATCCATATTTGATTAATAAATTGAAAACAAAAAAATGCATGTTTGTGGGCAAATGAGTTTTACAGATATGGAAATGATACAGCATGCTTCACACATACAACAGAACGTATTGATTTTAATGTTTTTACAAGTCTGAGCCATTAACTAAATGGCTGTAAGTTGTAGCAAATAAGCAGCTTGTTATGTCGCATTAATTTAGTCACAATTTTATCTGCTTAGCAAGCCCCGATGCTATTAAATGGAACATGGATGTGTTTTATAACATAAATATCATCAGTCTATAAATAGGGAGTGTTACGTCACTAGCTTGCACTAGTCTCTTTACTAGACTGTAGGATTCATCCAAAACTGCGATTTGTGCTTCCGCGCAAATAGCCCACGAAGTTAAAAAGCAGTAAATGAATATGACCAATGGTTAGTAAAACGAGCATACCTTGATACTGCTAAATGTGCTTTATCATTGTCGACACATTATATTGTAATTTCAACACTTCTATTGCAGATTGAACATGTAAATAAGAAGCACAATCCTACTTTCACTTTCACATACAATTTTGGAAAACGCTGTTGTGTAAGTGTTATTTGCAGATAAGTTTCTGTCTCTACAAATGTCATATACACTGCAAAAATACATTTTCCTAGCATTGTAAATGACAATAACTAAATAGCGTGTTAAATCATATTATTTACGCTACTTATCCATTCCAATACTTCCTCCAACGCAGGAGATCTTAGTGGCGCAGCATTATTTACCCATGATGCGTTGAGCTCATTCAAATAGGTCATTCATCAAATCGGTGTTGACACACTTTAAATATCATCTCATTGCCTGGATAACGTTGTATAATAAGGCGTCCTTTAAGAGACATTAAAGTATTTCTTCCCAAGAAAGATGTTTCCATTACATATGACGCATTTAACATCAAACCAGCTTTAAAACGATTTACATATTTTTTCCCAATTTACCATAGCTGCCACAATATTTCAACAATTTACGTTCAGCTAATGAACCACTTAGAAGAAAACAACAATCAAACGCAAGCCACCTCACATAAACTTCCTGAATGACCAAACTGGGTCTCGAATCACCATACGTAATATGCTAAATAAACAATCGAGCACGGGGTACCTGAAAAGAGGGAAAATCTCATATAATACTTCGTTTTATTTCAGTGTCCGTTTATGCATTGTTTCCATAATTTATATCCTTTGATATTTACTTCTGCGAATGCGTTTAATTTATCAAAGGGTGTTAAAATATTTTGTCACATCTTTTCCTCTTGAAATCATACCTTTATGACAATGAAATCCAAAGTTAATTGCCATCATATTATTTCTAGTTTTATTCTTATCATATGTAAGAATTTAAGAATGAGTTTGTGAGTATGATAATTTTGTCATGCTATAGATCATTATAAGTTGTCAAAATGAGAAATATATTTGTGTGG
>CM037793.1:25187737-25225196 GCA_021229015.1 Solen grandis | reverse complement strand
TTGCAGAGTTGTTTGTAGAGAATGAATATTTTCTATCATTTTCCTTCTCAAATGTTCATAGTTAAAACTGCTCGACAATAAAGCACCTCTTCCCGGGGGATAGGGAAAAAATGTTTTAGAAACACGTGTTTTGAAGTTATTAATATGCTGATGCCATTTATAGAGGATTATGGCTGATGATCTAATGAACAGTCACCTATTTATTCTGCAATACCTTCCAGAACATGTCAAATCCTTCAAAATTGTTATCATTAATATCTATTTACGTCCTAAATGTTTTAAGATTGCATGTTCTTTGTCTTGAGTGCTTGTTTATTCCATCCGAAGTGTTATAAATTCTCTCTCTGAAAGACCATCGAAACGACATTAAATTGCAGTCAAACACAGTTTTTGTTTTCGGAAATACATTAAACAAATCTTTATTTTGCGATTATATTATAGTTTAATCTGCATTTGCGTGAGAATATCTCTGAAATCACAGTCCTGATTATAAAAATGCGGAGACTTAACAAAAAAAGTGCAATTTACTTGTTTTCCAATGTACCGATTTAAATTGGCACACTTTAAAGCATGTAATTTCCACTAGCAGCTATACGTTTTAATGAATCCATCTGTATAATTGTTTTAATGCTACTGGATGCATGTAAGTTATTGTTGTAATGGACTTTAACCGATGGGATCTGTGCATACTGCTAGTACCTTTAAATTATCAATTATCTTTAATAGATTGGCACAGCAATCAGAGATGCATTTCAGTTATGTCAGAAAACAAATCAACATGTCTGATAAAAACATTAATTTGGTCATAAAAAAAATTACATAGTAAAATAATCATTATAATTCACGAAAAGATGTAAATACCTTGATAGGTTCACTAAATAAGTTCAGAACTAGTTATAATTATTATGAATGGGCAAAATCCATATTTGATTAATAAATTGAAAACAAAGAAAATGCATGTTTGTGGGCAAATGAGTTTTACAGATGTGGAAATGATATAGCATGCTTCACACATATAGCAGAACGTATTGATTTTAATGTTATATAAAGTCTGAGCCAGACCCCGATGCTACTAAATGGAACATGAATGTGTTTTATAACATAAATATCATCAGTCTATAAATAGAGACTGTTACGTCACTAGCTTGCACTAGTCTCTTTACTAGACTGTAGGATTCATCCAAAAACTGCGATTTGTGTTTCCGCGCAAATAGGCCCACGAAGTAAAACAGTAAATGAATATAACCAATGGTTAGCAACACGAGCATACCTTGATACTGCTAAATGTGCTTTATCATTGTTGACACATTATATTGTAATTTCAACACTCCTATTGCAGATTGAACATGTAAATAAGAAGCAAAATCCTACTTTCACTTTCACATAAAATTTTGAAAAACGCTGTTGTGTAAGTGTTATTCGCAGATGAGTATCTGTCTCTACAAATGTCATATACACTGCAAAAAAAAAAATAAAAAAAAATAAATAAAAACACACACATTTTCCTAGCATTGTAAATGACAATAACTAAATAGCGTGTTAAATCATTTTATTTACGCTACTTATCCATTCCAAAACTATCTCCAACGCAGGAGATCTTAGTGGCGCAGCCATGATTTACCAATGATGCTTTGAGGGCATTATCTAAATTAACCCTTTATTTTCAAGGAGGTCAGTATAACTGACGAGCAAAACCTAACGTCGTATGATTCCAATTTCATAAATACATGTATTCATTTTTCAGTTTATATTTTTCATTTCAAAAGATAAAAAAAATGAGTTTTATGTAATGTTTGAAAACAAACATGAATTGAATAATAATAAAATTTTCGCCAGCTACATTAGAAATTATATTTGTTAGAGCTCAGTTGTATAAGCATATTGCATTCCCTTCAATCCATATGCTTCACAAAATGATTACATTATTGTTACGTATCCCCATGTCTGTATAAATTGGAATAATAAATAACGATTAAACTGAGTATATATCCATAAACGCAATGACTCCTTGTTCATAAATTAAACTCTGCAGATGTGTATGGCTAAAAACATGTTTGATATCATGATTTTCGTGGCTATGACTATGAAATTTTTATCACGTGTTTATTTTAAGAACCCTCTAGTTCAGTTTGCTTTTTTACGCTTTAGATTTTTGCTGTACACAAGCAGTGCGTTTTATAAATCGCGTAAAATATTACTTTTTCTTGCGTTTTGCTGAAAATAAAAATCTGAAATGAAATACTCCGATGGGCTCCATTTGAACACACGTTCAAAAATAAAACATGCATATAAAATGCCTTTTCAATGTCTGCAGAGGTTTGAAATATTTATGAACGCATCTTCATTTTTCAATTTAAATGTTTTCTGGTAATAATTTTAGGTTTTGCAAACATTAACTTCCATAAGCTCCCTATTCAGGAAAAAAACGTATTTTTTGCTGCAACATTTATTATTCCATTATTATTTCCTAAATTTCACCAATTTTATCGGACCCGGCTGTATCAAAATAGCTGCAGTTATGATACATGCATTCAGCATTTATATCAACATCTCCAATTACATTACGTACTGCATTATCTATATTTACACATGTGTATATATCTGTGTAGAGAGACAACAATAAATAACATGGAAGTCTAAAATGGAAGAGTGTTCGAAAATGAGACTTAATGCCTTTTTATACGCTCTATGTGGGTGGGGAAAAAAACCTAATATGCATACATATAGCTGAGTAGAACCATCGCCCTAAAAACTATCAGATGGGATGCATCCACAGAGTGGAAAAAAACTGCGTCGGTGTTTCTAGCCTCTCGGATATAGCAGTCGTCTACATCATTTTACCTCTTATATAAATTTTCTATATAATTCTTTTTCTTTTTTCAGATATTTTCTATGCTATTTGCTAATTTTAATAATTGGCCTTTTATAATTATTCACGGCGCTGCAATATTTTTCAGTAAAACACCAATAATTGCTAATAGTAATGTTTTTAAGGCATCTGTTGTTTATCTTGACTGTATTTATATAAGAGAGATTATGGTTTTCTACTTGAATAAGTAGAAGTTCGTGTAAGTAAAATAATAAGTCTATCAGACTTCAAACAAGAAGTTGTCGCGAACATAGGACAAGTAATGTTACAGTTTTTATTAAAGTATTAACTTTCGCGATCTGTCGTGACTTCACCAAGTATGAGCCATCCTTATGGTGCAGAATTGTTTACATAATTTGCGTTGCCATAGATGTTACAGATATTTGTTATTGTGGATTTCATATTATTGTTCTTATAAGAAATATAAGACAGGAGATGTGGCAACCTGGCTCTGTAAACCATTGGCTTTAGAAATATTTTGTTCAAGATTATATTTAAGTTTATTTTAGAATCAGGATAGCGGATTCGACATTTTGTTGTTTTTGTTGTTGTTGTATTAGGGTTTACCGTCGCTGCGATAGTATTTCAATCATATAGCGACGTCCAGCTAATTACAGGTGGAGGAAGACCCCGAGTACACAGAGATACCAGGTTAGAACTACCGACCTACCGAAAGCCAGCTTGAAGGCTTCCTCACATAACAAATCCGAAGTCCCTACTGGGATTCGAACCCACAGCGGTGAGGGGCTGAGAGATGTGTAGTCCATGACTGTAACCGCTCGGCCACGGCGGCCCCTCGACATTTTGACGATATGCAACAATTAGACAAATATTGTTAGGTAATGTTACCAGTTGGATCACTATTTTCAGCAATAAACAATAAGACTATTTGTACATACATAAAAACGTTACTCCCCTTTGCTATTTAGATCTTGCGCGTTAAGAAGGTGTCTTCTGATAACGTGCAATGACATCAGCTACAGTGTCTAAAATTTATGAATTTACTGTATAAGTCTTAATATTGACGAGATCTTTATTTGGTGGATTTTAAGAACGAATATTTTGGTGGTGATTATATTTTGTGCTTCGCCATTGGTCTGACAAATTAAACTTTGCGTATAGAAAACATGTTTTATTCTATATTTTATCACGCTGGAGTGCATAATACTTAAAATGCTTAATCAGCAAAAATAATTCATCAAAAATCGGTATACACTGATGGAAAATTAATCATACCACTCAGAAAATTTGCGTTGATGCTTGCAATATCAGGCTGTCTTTGCTATACAATGCACGTTTTACAAGATAGTGAAAAGTGTGAAACTACATGTATCCAGGTATGCAACGAGAAAAGGCAAACTAAGATGCATCGCAGAGATCGAAATAAATACAATGCTTTTCCCGAACAAGTTAGTGACATTGAACATTTTATTTTCCACTTCAATTAAAATACTATAAAATCATTATATTACGAACGACAAATATCTTTCACATTTAAAATATATAAAATTGTCTAATGTTGAAACTAATTTCATTTTAATTATTTAGTTCCATTAGTTCATTTTTAATGCAGGTTTGCACAATATGTTATAACGTCATAAAAAATATGATAGGGGAAATTATGCGAAAGTATCGAAAGGACATTGTAGCGAGCAGTGGTGACCGTTGTCTACTTACATTATTTTATGGCTGTAATTATAATGATCGTTAAATAAACGTGCGGAATGACTGACATTATATTTGAATAAATATAGTCGTCATGGCGAATTACAGATGTAGCAGTAATTTTGTAATTACCAATCATGTCTTTTTCGCCTTTGCCCTATGGACTCAAGTTTTGCAGTTAACATCTATTCAAATTCACATTTTTACTTCTTGTACAGTTAGACTCTGTCATAAGCAATTTATAAGGAAATATACACCAGGTGCCACCTTTAAAAGAAACACTGACTTCACTATTCGTTGCGTTTCTTTCTTAATATGTATTGATGTCTCTCTATGGTTAGGCATTCTTCTTTTTATTGCTGGTGATGTTAAATTAACCCGGGTCCATTAGGTCTTGGAGATTCATCAACATCATTCTCTAACAGTGTCACTTGTAATTTTACACATCCATCTTATCTTTCATTTGTTCACTATAATGTACAGAGTATCAAACACAATCTCGACTTGCTATGCACAGAATTGTACGACTTTGATATTCCCTCTTTTTCCGAAACTTAGCTTGGCTCTGCAGTTCTCATTGAAGATCTATTTATGCCGTCGTTTCAAACCCCTGAACGACTTGATAGAATTGGTGACCAACACGGAGGTGTTATTGTTTACATGTATGTAAAAGAAAACATATACTATAAAGGGAGGCCCGACCTCGAAATTAATGATTTAGAATGTATTTGGATTGAAGTTATAATCAACAAAAATAAACATATTCTTTTTGGTACTTTCTATAGATCACCTAATGCAAATCAGTCTTATTATGATATCATTGAAATTCTATTCGTCACGCTGTAGAGTCGGATGTCTATGATATCGTAATTATGGGTGACTTGATCTAGATGTTACATGTATATCTCCCTTAAAACCATCACGTCGTAAGGTATTTAACTTGTTACAAAAAATTATCAAGTTATCGATGAACCTACACACTTTAGTGAAAATTCAGAATCTCTTCTCGATCTTGTTATCAAATACTGACCGCCTTGTACAATCTGATGTCATGGATCACTTTCTCACCCAAGACATACGATATCATTGTCCAGTTTATGCAATATTGAGATTCTCAAAACCTAAGGAAATATATTTTTATAGACACATTTGGAAATATGAACAGGGTGTCTATGTACATTTGCGTACTGATATAAGTTCTACCGACTGGAGCGGCTGCATAGACACTGATATTGATTTGTATTGCAAAAAATTTACTTATACTCTTTTAAACATCGCTAAGAACATTCCCAACAAAATTATAAAAGTTCGTTCAAATGATCTGCCTTGGATGTCAGCTGAAATAAAACGTTGTATTCGAAAAAGAAAACGGCTATACAAAAAGCTAAATCAACACAATCACAATATTATTGGCGGAGATTTAGACAAACCAGAAATGAGACTATTACGCTTATTCGTGAATCGAAAGCCAAATACTTCTCGAAACTTTCTGACAAACTGATAAATTATAAACCCTCATCAAAGGAATGGTGGAAGGTTTTGAATCTTTTATTGGTACATCTGTAAAACATCAATTACCCCCACTTATAAATCCTTCCACTAATACCCCCACTACTAACAATTTTGAAAAAGCTAACCTTCTCAATATTTTTTTGAAAGTCAGACACATATTAATGACAGTAATAGGGACATTCCCATAGATTTACCTCACAATAACAACGTTTTGAGGAATATATATTTAAATCCGAAAGAGGTCAAGGATGTTCTTAAAACGTTGCCTGTTGGGAAAGCAGTAGGACCCGATGGTATCAATAACAAAATTCTTGTCGAATCGTCTCATAAACTATCTTCTCCTTTGTGTGATCTTTTCAATACTTCTTTGTTATGCTCTCGATTGCCCAATTCATGGAAAGAAGCTCATGTTACAGCAGTTTTCAAGAAAGGTGATACTTCTCTTCTAACTAACTATAGACCTATATCATTACTTAATACACTGGAGAAGGTTTTTGAACGTCTCATTTATAAGCACACTTTTACCAATCTTCGTGATAACAGTTTTTTTTTACCCCCTTTTAACCTGGCTTTTTACCGGGTGACTCTACCGTAAACCAACTCACTTTTATCTATAACAATTTCTGTAAAGCACTTGATGATGGTCAAGAAGTCAGGGCTGTGTTTTTTTATATAAGCAAAGCCTTTGACAGAGTCTGGCATAAAGGCCTCATTGCTAAATTAAATGCAGCCGGTATAGATGGTCCTTTATTGGCATGATTCATTGACTATCTATCTTCAAGAAGACAGAGGGTTGTTCTTCCTGGTTCAAAATCTGACTGGGTTATTATAAAGGCCGGTGTGCCACAGGGATCCATATTGGGTCCTATGCTCTTTCTAGTATTTATAAACAACATTGTAGATGGACTGACCTCAATGTTAATCTTTTTGCCGATGACACTAGCTTAAATATAATTTCTTATTGTCCTTAAGCTGCTGCCATGACACTTCAAACTGATATTAACAAAATTGAATTGTGGGCCAAAAAATGGCTTGTAACCTTTAATCCTGCCAAATCTGAGTCAATGATAATAACACGCAAAAGGCAACAGACACATACAAAGCTCACGATGTGCAACCATATAATTCCTGATGTCTCAGAGCATAATTACCTTGGTTTGTATTTGACAAATGACTGTTCCTGGCATACCAACATTACACATATCATTAGCAAGGCTTGGCAACGTGTAAATATTCTACGTAAATTTAAGTTTCATTTAAATCGTAGGGCATAAGAAATCACCTATTTTTCCTTCATAAGGCCTATCCTTGAATATGGCGATATATTATGGAGCAATTGTACACAATTTGAGGTTGAACAAATTGAAAGTATACAGAATGAATGTGCAAGAATAGTTTTAGGAGCCACTAAACTTGTCAGCATTAATAACCTTTTAATGGAAGTTGGCTGGGAGACATTTTCATAACGACGAAGAAAACACCGTCTAATAATGATCTATAAAAGGAAAAATGGTCAAACGTCTGTATATTTGCCATCATTAATACCGATAAATGTTGAAGCCCCTCGCTATCGCCTTAGAAACGCTGACACTATTCTTTGTGTTCACTCTAGAACAACTGCATATTTTAACTCTTTTCTTCCAACTGCGATCCGTGAATGGAATGACATCTCTCTTGATATTTGTAACTACACGTCTTTAAATACAGTGGTCACGCGATTCCTCGAGGTCGGACGAGATCTGCAAAAAAAAAACTCGAAGAACCGCCGTATTCGAGGAATCATTTATGTGTCGAAATTCAATACATTTACTTTTGTTGATATATTAACGTCGTTTTTTTTCATTAATTATTTTGTTACGTTTAGCCTTTAACAATAATTTATAAACATAATATATGTTTAAAAATACAAAAATAACACGATCATAGCTTTCATTGTGAGAATTAAGTCAGAAATAAGTTCTTTTTTTACCGATGATATGTTTGAAACCCTTTGTTTTAGTTTGTGTATATGGCGGCGTTGTGTATTGTTTTACATTCTTGTAATAAACACTTAAACCGTGGTTCTTCCGCTTTTGTACTGTGAAAAAGAAACTTTAATCTTTATTTTAATATAATAAACTGTACATGTATAAATGCGTATGTGTATGTACATTATTGTATACTTGAATGAAAATAGTAGAATAGAAATAGTGCTGCAAATAGGTGAATCTACATTAAACCGCACTACCTAAACTTGTATTTGAAACCACAATATTACTACTGTACCTTGGAATTTCATTGTTCTCTCTCTGATCCCCCTCTCAAACTCCATCTTCTCTTACTCTTTTCTTCAGTTATTTTCTGATATCCCACCTTTAAAAACCAAGGTAGATTGCAATGATATGTATTGACTGTTTTGTTTCTTACCGGAACCATTATACTTACTATTTTATTTCTTTGTACAAAACCTCTTGTTGTATCAATATGATACCTGAGTGGAATAAATATGTTCTGTTCTGTTCAAATTAATGATAACAGAAAAAAAGAACAACACACAAACAAAATGACAAGTGATTAATCATGCAGACCCATCACAGTTTGTTACATGATCAGTAGGTGCGAAAATACTTTCGACATGGCCTTGTTTATATAACGATTCACAAATGTACTCTAAGGAGGTTTGACAATGTGTGAAAACAAAAAGAAAACCATATCGACCAAGGTGTTAATTACGTGTGGTCATAGGGCCGGAGACCGTCTGTCAATCAGTCACCTTTGAAAATTCTTTTTAGGTTCATTTAAACACGGTCTACCTTTTTTTATTTATGTTGGTATAAATTTCTGAAGAACAGCAGTTTTACGGTTGTTGATGAGGTACATAAGTTTTGATACTTACATGGTCAAACAAGTTATTTGTTATTTGTTTTTAATTATTAAATGTCTAAGCATTCATAAAAAGTTATCTAAATAGTTTTATACAAGAACTATTAGACCGAGTACGTACGTAAAAAGGAACGCTAATTTTGCATTTTAATAGATGAATACCGATCAAAATTGTTACATTTGATTAACAATGATATAAGTGTCGCGTTACCGCAGGTTCTAGGTTCTGGGGCTGCAAATCAGAGAGATTGACATATGGAAACGAGGAGACAAGTTTAAAAAGACCTTCGTCATTTACTCTCTCGTACAAGGTGCCAAGAAAATACAAAACTCGCAGACAAGGATAGACAAATAAATGCAATGAAAAGTAAATGTGTATGAGTAATTTCATTAAAAACCAATGTATTTACCTGCAAATCAGAGAGATGGACATATGGAAACGAGGAGACAAGTTTAAAAAGACCTTCGTCATTTACTCTCTCGTACAAAGTGCGCCAAGGCTACACTCTCCCGTGCACACATCCCCTGAGGTTCAACAACAAGCAAAATGGTTGGCTAATGAAATGTTTGTAATAAAATGAAATATGTGGAATAATATGATTGGTTAATGAAGTGGTTGTTATGAAGTGAAATATTAGGGTTAGATAGCGAAGGCTATCCTAGTCAAGAACAATACGAAACAATATCCAACAAAAATACGGAGGACAATAACTGACATAAACACATAAAAGAGAGAATAAATCACCCTGCGACATCCTCCCCCTCAAGAAGGAAATGTCGCCCCGACATTTTAATAGATTGACTTCCCTTTAATAAAGAATATGACTGAATCCATAAGATTAAGCAGTCTTAAAGAGGGATGTATCTATATAAATACTCTCACACTAAAGACATCCCTAATTACCAAGGATAAACAATCCTATCTATATTTAATAAGGAGAAGTACTCTACCACAACTAAATCAATACACCGTAGAAACTATTTTGTGGACACTACGGAAACATTCCTCAAGGATTATCAAGACAGCAAATAAATTCATCCAAATATCCCGGATAAATTCAAATGTGTGGGGTCCCATTATTGCCAATTATGACAAAATACGCAAGATTTATTTACAAAATAAAATGACATGACTTGTTTTCTATTCTAAGTCACAAATCACAACGGGCACTAACGTCATGAAATATGATCTCCCAACAGTTTTGTGAGAAAAGATGTGTGGCACAACAATCAAAGTCAGGAACACAACCTGAAAATCTCAGAATTGAGATCAAATAACAAATAACAACAAGAGGCCCATGATGGCCCTAAATCGCTCACCTGAGATAAATAGGTTGACCCAAGGAACATCTGTACCAATTTATTTTAAAATCTGGCCAGTAGTAATTTTTTTTTTTTTTTGTTGCCATGGAACTTTTGAAGGTTGACCCAAGGATCATCCCTGCCAAGTTTAATCAAATTCTGTCCAGTGGTTTCAGAGGAGATGTTGTTTAAAGTTTCTCTCTATATATATAAGGCAAATAAGCCCCGCCCCTGGCGGCCATGTTTTTTTACGGATCGGAATAATTTTAGCAACTTTGGTAGAGGTTGACCCTAGGAACATCTGTATCAAATTATTTTGAAATCTGGCCAGTAGTTTTGAAGGAGATGATTTTTAAAGTTTTCAAATAATTTTTCTTTTTGTAGCCATGGCAACCAGAGTTCTTCATGGATAAACTTTATTTTAGCAACTTTTGTAGAGCCTCACCCAAGGAACATTAGTGCCAAGTTTCATTAAATTCTGTCCAGCGGTTTCAGAGGAGATGTCGTTTAAAGCAAATTGTTGACGACGGACGACTGAAGACGCACGACGACGGACGCCGGACGATGGGCGATCACAAAAGCTCATCCTTGAGCACTTTGTGCTCAGGTGAGCTAAAAATGGAATGGACATTCATCTTCCAGCACAACAATGGACACCAAGATCTGGGATAATATATTGTACACCTGGACCTGTTAAAATATACAGAAAAAATATTTGTTTTTTTAAAAATTTTAAACTGCAATTCAATATACATTTTAAAACCATATTTAAGATTGGCTGGCAGTCCAGAAGTTCTCTAACCTTAAAAAAAACATCGTAAGAATAAATAACCCTTAAAAAAAATAAATATGAACCTGTCTTTGGGTCTAATGTTACCGGTCTTCTGCGTGCCCTTGAAGAACGACGCGGAGTAAATGGCTCTGCTAGAGGATTTAAACGCCGCTGCGGAATAACATATTTCCCTTGTTCTGATTGTTCCTGATCAACAGAGGAGTTCTTCACCTGATTTCTCTGCTCTGTTACAGGTGGAAGATCCGGATTTCCCACCTCTACTGTGGTCTCTTGAACCGGCAGACCAGAGCAGGGTAACATCAGGTTTCTGTGTATTGTGCGCAGAGACCCTCTAGAATACTCTTTCCGAACACGGAAAACTGGTATGTCTGGATTTGGTTGCTCTACAACAATGTAGATGTCCTTATCCCATCTGTCCGCAAGTTTGTGTCGACCCTTTAGCCCAACTTTGCGAAAAAGAACACGATCCCCAGGCTCTACCTTGACTTCCCTTACTCGGAGATCATAGCGCTTTTTATGGCGCCGAGCCTGCCGACGTGCCTCTCTAGCAGCAACTTTATAGGCAAAACTGAGACGGTCCCTCAGACACTCAACGAATGATGATTGATCCCTGGAGCCAGTGGAATTGTCAGGTTCAACACATAGAAAGGCATCAATTGCTAATCGAGGATGTCTGCCAAACATTAGAAAGAATGGCGTTAAGCCAGTGCTTTCATGCCTCGTAGCATTGTACGCATGAACAAGAGATGGAATATGGGCTTTCAAATTCCTCTTTTGCTCTTCTTCCAGGGTACCAATCATATTCATGAGAGTCTGATTGAACCTCTCTGCCATACCATTTCCTTGGGCGTGATAAGGAGTGGTTCGACTTTTCTCAATGTTACAGAGCTTACAAAGCTCTTATATCACCGAGCTTTCAAAATTGCGCCCTTGATTGCTATGGATTCTTTATGGGAAACCATAATGACAGATGAAATTGTCAAAGAGGGCTTTCGCAGTGGTTCGTGCAGTTTCATTCTTCATAGGTATGGCCTGTGCATACCTAGTGAAACGGTCCGTAATGACCAACACGTGCTCAAATCCACCAAGGGACATATCAAGTGTCAGATAATCCATGCAGACCAACTCCATAGGGTAAGTCGACTGGATAGAAACTAAACCAGTGGCCTTCCTCTCTGGAGTTTTTTCTGCATACACATCTATGACAAGAGCGAACATGGTGTTCAATGAAGCTGTCCATGTCTGGCCAAAAACACCGAGAGCGAACCAGCGAACAAGTCCGGTCTCTGCCCTGATGGCCAGCTTCTTCATGGAGACCAGAAAAGATAACATCATAGAAAGCACTTGGTACCACAAGTTGGCAAACCGGATGGCCACTGCTTTTCCCAAGACGATAGAGAATGCCATTTGAAAGGAATAGCTTGCTCCGCTCTCTAAGTAGTTGGCGAACTTGTTCCGGTTCAAGTGCCACTTGGCGAGTGGTCAACTTGTGTCCACGTTGCAGAATCTCTATCACTCTTCCAGTTGCAATGTCACTGGAATGTTCAGCTGACCAGTCAACAGAAGAAAGAGAAGAGCTTAATGTAGACTCCTCCTCTTCTGAAACCTCTACTGCATTTTTGGAGAGAGATAGACACTCAACAACAGGAAAGTGCTCTATTTTAACCAAATGTGTGTCAAACAAAGCCTTGACTACATCAGGGAAAAGTACAGTTCTGGTTCCCTGAGACTGTTCAGAAAAACCAGGTAGCCTTGAAAGGGCGTCTGCTTCAATATTTTCTTTCCCCGAACGATAATGGATTGAGAAATCGAAAGCAGAAAGTGCAGCCAACCATCGGTGAGACGTCGCATCTAGCTTAGCTGTTGAGAAAGCATAAGTTAGCGGGTTATTATCCGTGCGCACCTTGAACTTGTTACCATATAGGTAGTCATAAAACTTGTCTATCATTGCCCATTTCAGGGAGAGAAATTCAAGTTTGTGTGCAGGATAATTCTTTTCATTTGGTCTCAAACCACGGCTAGCATAAGCCACTACCTTTTCTACACCATTTACCTCCTGGTATAACACTGAACCAAGTCCAGAAGAACTTGCATCAATGTTTATTACAAAAGATTTGGAGAAGTCTGCAAATGTCAAAACAGGAGCAGAACAAAGTTTGTCAATAATTGCCCTGAAAGACTCCTGCTGACTATCACCCCAAACCCAAGTGGTAGGGACTTTGGAAGCCTTGACCTTCCTACAGGTTGGGTGACCAATGAGAAGGTCAGTGAGTGGTTTAGCCAATCGTGCAAAACCAGGAATGAATCTCCGGAAATACCCAGAAAAAAACAAGAAAACTACGATGTTCCTTGATAGATGAAGGGGCCTTCCAGTTTTTCAAAACCTCAGTTTTGTCAGGATCAGTTTGAATACCCTGTTCACTTACTAAGTGCCCAAGGTATTTAACCTGTTTCTGAAAAAATTCACATTTGCTGCCCTTCAGCTTCAGACCAGCTGCCTCCAATTTCTTAAAGACAGACTCTAGTCGGCTAAAGTGGTTCTCGATGGTATCACTAAAAATAATAATATCATCGAGATATATCAAGCATTCTTTTAAATGTAAATTACCCATACACCGTTCCATCAAACGCTGGAAGGTGGCAGGAGCATTGGTTAAACCAAATGCCATTCTGTTACATTCAAAGAAGCCAAGGGGGCCAACTGAGAATGCTGTTTTGGCCTTGTCAGCTTCACTCATGGCTACTTGCCAGTAGCCAGAACGAAGGTCAAGCTTACTGAAGTATTTGGAACCTATCAGGCAATCTATAGTCTCATCAATCAGCCAAAATGAGTTAAGTTAAGCAATTGGTAGAGAACTTTGTCCTGAGGGTTTTCATATCTAAGTTACTAATTTTGACCTGTTAATCTTTATTTGGCATGTTTCTGATGTATTATTTTGAAAGAATTGCTAAAACAATCCTGTTGATTGATATTTTGCATACATTTTCAGACATGCTCTAAAATTCCGTTGTGTCTTACGTTACCGACCCCTTATTAAGTTTTGCATTTGCATTCTAGGTATATATAAAATACAAGACAAACATATTGGTCAGTGAACTAATTTTATTAAACTTTCAACTTGTGAAAAATAAGAACCCATAAACTATTTCTAGTAGCAAATTTTTAACATCATTGAGATACATTCAACTATTTCAAAAATATTTCTTGGTTTTAGCATACAAATATTTTCGTACTTTAAAAAGACAACACAAATTAGATTGGCATATAGTATCTTATAATATTTCTGATCAAATGCTAGGGTTGCCCTGTTTATTTCTAAACATATAACATATTTGCATGAAATCCACATTGACATAACAAGATTATCTGTTAATAATTACTGAGTATAAGTAACGTAAAACACAACTATTTTGCAATAATTTGTATATCAAATAAGTGCTTTATTTCTATTATATTTAACTAGATATCTAAAAATATTCTGCTTTGCCATCAATTAAACATCAGAGTAAGGTTTAAGGGTGCATATCTGTTAATGTTTAGTGCTATCAATTTACAAATATTAATAATGAATATAAAATGAACGTTATTTAAGAACAAAATCAACTAAAAACAAACTTTGACGAATGAAAACAGCCTACATAGACAAGCTACACATATAGAAACTATTTTCCATTTCCAATCTTACAAAATTACTAGTGAAATAAATATAATCATTGGAAATACTATTCATCAGTGGAAAAAATGCAACAGTAACGTAAATGACAAAGTTATATGACAACTATGATTCAACCAACTCAGTAAAAATGAACGCGTAACTAAGTTATTCAAATTATTTGAATTTGTAACAATCACCAAAACATAAGAACTTGTTACAAAGCATAATTATATATACGTTTTGACAGCATAACTAACTCCTAATCGTGGACACTGAATTAAAACTATCTCTCACCAAACAATATATTTATACACTTTGCTGAATGATATTCATGTACTGGCAATCTGCAAAAAAGCATAAAAATATGATCTTGAATATCCTTTCCTTTTCATTTAGAGGGTTGTCATATCAAACAAAACATGTTTAAAATAACCTATCACAGAAAATGTGTTTTACGTTACTAACATACCTTAGGAATGTAAGACATACTTTCGATGACCCATTATTTATCGTTCAAACCCTATATGAAAACTTCTTAAAACACGATACAATAGTTCAATTTTACTTCTAGTTTTCAAACTGTGTGGTGATCTTTTCCAGATCATGAGATTGGAGTTTAAACATCTTACGTGTGCCATGTGGCACAGGCTCCTTGATCACACATAAGATATCTTTCTTGCTTATCCAGATTTCTCTCTCGTCTGCTTCGAAGTTTATGACGCCCAATTAAGTTTGAAGGCACATAATACCGCATTACCCTAGCAGTCTCTTTTTTCAAGTATGCAGACCCTTCTTTAGCCTTTTTTCGCTCTCTATAAGCCTTCTGGATCTCTGCCCGACTTTTCCCCATCTTCCGAACTTGATTCAAACAGGTAGTGATTTACGTTACTATTTAGTGTTTTACGTTGCCGTCCTATGCAGAGTTTATAGTAAGAATCCATGCCGTAACACTAAATCGTTTATCTCATATAACAATCAAAGTCTATTATGCACTGGATAAAACAATCGTATGATGTAATTTCACAATACTTGCACAGGTACGACACTTCTATAAACTGTAGTCACTTTTGTAAAAGTTTTCCAACGATGTCCAGAAGTAAACAACCTTTTCCCGCTCCAAAACTTTTATTCCGGAAGCACCGTTAAGTATAACGGGTGATGCAGTACAAAAAATACCCGCTAAATTTATCCTATATCCCTTAAACGGTCATTTCTTCATAAAGTCGGTAACGTAACACACCGTAACGTAAAACAGTTTTATACACTTCTGTTGCAACCAAGAAGTGCGTATCAACTATTTATTGCCAATTTTAGGATTTCATAAATCATTATGGCTGGCTTTATAAATCAACAAATACATGATATGGTTAACAATGTTTTGTCGTATGCAGGAGGGTAGTAACGTAAAACACATTAGCTGCTATCAATTTGAGTACGCATTTAAATGTCAAGAGAAACATTTTAATTTATCTTCTTCATAAAAAAATGTTTCATATATTTGTTAGAAAATATATGAGACAATATTAAGCATGCTTTCATTTTGAATTTGCTACAAATTCAGATCCATTATGGCGAGGTACATGGCATGGTAACGTAAAACACCGCAAATCAGGGGACACACGTTTTTCAAGCAAAAAAAATTTTTTTTTGGCAATACAATGCTATCATTAGCATTAAGTGTCAAATTTAATTTGTTTGCAATGTTATGGAACATATTTAGTACAAATTGTGTTTTATACAGTCCTTTATGACAAGTCCGAAATAAGTAACCCCATTAGAGGGACATGCGTTTTAGCTAATTTTAGCCTTTTTAAGACCTAAAAATAAAACAATTGATGTGCTTGAATGTGTTGCTTTTTTTTTTCATCTGGTTGAAGTATATCTACCACTGTTTAAAAAAATGTTTTACCACAAGAAAACACATCTCCCTAAAAAATATAGCAGAGGGACATACATTTTCTGCAATTGATTAACTTAACTCGTTTTGGCTGCAATACGTGGAAGAGCGTAAGCGTCTTTAACTGTACGACGGTTTAACTGGCGAAAGTCAATACAAAAACTCAAGGAGTTGTCTTTCTTTCTCACCAGAACCACATTAGATGAAAATGGACTGTGAGATTCTCTGATAGCTCCAGCAGCCAACATCTCTTTCAAGTGCTCCCGCACTTCCTCAAACATACCAGGAGGGATTCTCCGGTAGGGCTCCTTGAAAGGTGTCTCATCAGTAAGCTTAATTTCATGCTCCACTAAATTTGTACAGCCAAGGTCAGTGATGCCTGTTGAAAATATATCTTTCCAACTATTAAGAAAACATTTAGCTTTCTCAACCTCTTCAGGAAGAAGTGTGTCTGTGGGGATGTTGACTCCTAAACTCTCTAGAGTTTTGTCAGAGTTGTGGGTACTTGAACCCACTTCCTCAAAAGGATCAACAGTTCTCACCACCTCAACCTCCTGAAGAGAACATAACAAAGACCTTGGAAAAATGGTAATAGGGCGTACTGACAGGTTACAAACTCTTACAGGAGTCTTTGAAAAGGACTTGTTTGGGTTAACTTTAACTACCCGAGGACATACATTTAAATGATGAGAATGCTCCTCAGTCTCTGTTACACCGACTGACATATTACCACTTAATCTGACTGAACCAGTCAACGTACGTGTCTCAAATGGCTGAAAGACAACTGGTTTCTTGCAAAAAGCTTTAACAGGAGCTATTTGCACTCCAGTGACAGTAGACATGACATCCTGCCAAACTGGGGAAATACTACTGGAATTAGTAGCAGACCTAGCACAGTTGATAACATTGGTACCAATAATAAGGGGCACAGTCGAGGAGAAGTCTATATCTGGTACTATAAGTACTGGTACAGACACAGGCTCAATCTCAACTGAAGTAATGGAAATTTCAAGCAAACTATAACCCTTATATGGCACCTTTGCACCATTTGCTCCTGAAATGTCAAGGGCAAAATCAGCAAGACTGAGTAAAGGAGGTCTTGAAGCAAGAGAAACAAATTAGCTCTCACAAAGAGTCGTCACCATTGACCCTGAATCTAAAAGGGCATTACAACTTTGACCATTAAGTAAAATCTCTGTCTGATTTGAATGTTCAAGCAGAGGAACTGTCCTAGTAAATCTAAGGTCTCTCATCTGCTCCCCTCTGAATGAGACCCGTTCTGGTTTAAAGAACTCTTTGAACCAGAATCAGATCTGCCTGACCAACCAGACTTTTCAGCCTTCTCACTGGGCTTGAAAGTTGGTTCAGTCTCAGAGGAGACTTTCTCTGAGGCAAATTTTGCAGTGTCAGGCTTAGACCTCTCTCGTTGTGTCTCTTTCTCAAGAGACCCAACGCGAGAGTTCATCCGCTTCACTTGTGCTGTCAAGTCTTGTAATTGTTGAAGAATTTTATTCTCCACCAAGGACATGTGCTGACCTAACATCTCAGTAGGAACTGACTTAGAAACATCAAGTTCCTTTTCTATTTGTCTCAGCTCCTTACGGAGGGTATTAAAGTTTGAACTATTTTCAAACTTATACCGAGATACATTTCGTAAGTCTTGGTTCCTCAACCCAGACCAAAGACGATTACGAAGCATGTCATTCTTGGTATAAGGGTCTAAATGAAGACTTGACACAGAGAGAAGTTCTTCCAAGCGGAGGCTATATTCTGCAACACTCTCATCGGGCCTTTGTACAGCACTGTAAAACTGTTCCTTGACCATTTCACAGGTCTGTACATTTCCGAAAACGCCTTCAAGTTCCGAGACAAAATCATTTATAGAGGCAAACTCTCCAAGGTGCAGCAGGACAAGTCTTGCTCTACCTTTGAGACTCTTCCTTATTGCCTCTAACACCAAGTGTTCTGGGTATACTTGACTGCGAAGTATACACTTTAGATCATATAGCCACATTTCAAACTCTGAACCTCTAAGTTGCTCACCTGAGAAGTCTGGCAACGTAGGGACTTTCAAAGAGCTGTATGGAGCTGCTGGTTCCACAAAGCTCTTATATAGACTGTTCTCAAGGGGTTGTTTACATGGAACGGACCCGCTGTTTGAGTTGATGTAAGACGACGCATTAGGAAAAGTACCTTTAAAACCTAGATTAGACACAGGGAGCTTATCATCTAAACACCAAACACCAGGAAGAGGGGTTGGCCCAGGAACAGTCTTAACCTCTGGTTCAAACTTAGGTTTTGGCTGAGGGAAATACAACTTTGCAGCTGTTACCAAAGGACTGGAGTAAACAGTGGACACATTAGGGGAGGTACCTTTAACAGCACTTGAGCTAGTAGACAACTGCACTCTTTGAAGATTACTTAAAAACTCACTTACACTGGAAATGGAGGTGGACACTTTAGGAATAGCACCTTTAAGGGTATCAGGCAAACTACCTTTAATTTCACAGACAGTGGTAGAAATTGCAGTTGTCCCAGGGATTTTACTTTGCACAGACGGGTTAGCCAAGCGAGGAAAAGATGTGACTGATACTGGGGTACTGGCACAAGGGAATACTTGATACCTACCAGACTGTCGGAGTCGCTCAGCGTAATAATCCAACTCCATGTCTATTAAGCCAGTTAGCTCAATGGTAGTATCATACATACTTTTACTCATGTTTTTCCTACAAACTTTTTGAATCAGGTATAATATGTAAAAATCTGGGAAGAGGAGAAAAACAAGTCATACCTGTTAAGAAAACAAAATGTTCTGTTCTTAACACCAATAGCTCTTAATAAAGAATCTGTACTCTTTCACAGTATAGCGCTGATTCTTCTCAGCTGCAGGAAAATGACAAGATTTTGCAACTACTTACCAGTCCTCTTCACAAGAATATTTAAAAAAAACAAAAATAAAACAATACTGCTTTCCAAATAAAGAAAGCACTATTTGGTAAACTCTCTCAGTCTGTTTCTCTTACTAAAAGAAACTAAACCCAATTCTGATTATTTTTTTTATTTTCTTTTCTTCCTAGTGAAAGTAAGAAGAAAAGAAAAATAATGTTAATAACACAAAATTTTCCGGGATATCAGCATGCTGTCAAGCTAACACCATCTAAACAAATACATTTGTGCCTGAGACTAACTACCAATTTCCACATTGCTCAACAGAACAAAAACCTAGCTAAAATCTACCAATCTACAAATCTTTTACAATAGTCACCTGCATTTTTTCAACTCTCTCCAAAAATACAAATAATCTAACCCCAAATTAGACTGCTTAATAATTTTTTTTATTTTATTTTTTTTAGATCAGCACAGGGGTCAAAGTGGGTAGGGGTCAAAGTGGGTAGGAAGAAAAGAAAGTTCAAAGAAACATTCTAAGAAAAATATAAAACATGTAACACAGAAATTGTTTAAACAGATAAATGTATGAGAATGAGTATGTTAGTGCTCACCAATCACCAGATGACTTCAAATGATCTTCAGCAAGTGCAGATATGATGTAGCTCTCTCTCTGTTACAATAGCCACACTGAAAACCTGAAATATTTAATAAAAGGAAAAAAATCACAATGACCAATTATTCTACAAGTCTTTAGGATATTAGCAATTTATTATACAAACGAGTTAATAATTAACTTAGGAAACCTAATTATAGGATAGAAAGACAATTTGAGATAGAGAGAAAAAAGGATAGACAAAATAAAATGTCCAAGATTAAAGGTTTTAAATTCAAATTCAAACCATTTACATATATAGTCAAGCTATGTAAAATGCACTATTTGATATAGTCCTCCTGCATCAAGTTATAAAAGTCTATTGAAGAACGTGACAATCTAGATCCAGCGATGCATCCAACGATGTAAACAAAGTGAAAAATAGTCGACATCCACTTCCGGAAGAGAAAATATATGTTGAAACTGACAAAATATTACTTGTCAAGCCATGGCATTACACTCGCGAGACAAAAAAGGTATTATCAACACTCACGTTATCCAAAAATACTTAAAGTTTTCTCCAAACCAATGTTTTCTCCAACAGTGTTCCACTTCACGGTGTCACATGTAAACATTTTCAAACCGGAACCACCTGTTCGTCACGTGATCGTCCATCGGCCCTTTACCATTCGCACCTAGGCGAATTCGTGCCCAAACTCACAAAACGTCTTCCAAATAGTGCGAGCCCAAAACGTACACTGGCCACCAATGTCGCGTTACCGCAGGTTCTAGGTTCTGGGGCTGCAAATCATAGAGATGGACATATGGAAACGAGGAGACAAGTTTAAAAAGACCTTCGTCATTTACTCTCTCGTACAAAGTGCCAAAAAATACAAAACTCGCAGACAAGGATAGACAAATAAATGCAATGAAAAGTAAATGTTTATGAGTAATTTCATTAAAAACCAATGTATTTACCTGCAAATCAGAGAGATGGACATATGGAAACGAGGAGACAAGTTTAAAAAGACCTTCGTCATTTACTCTCTCGTACAAAGTGCGCCAAGGCTACACTTTCCCGTGCACACATCCCCTGAGGTTCAACAACAAGCAAAATGATTGGCTAATGAAATGTTTGTTATGAAATGAAATATGTGGAATAATATGATTGGTTAATGAAGTGGTTATTATGAAGTGAAATATTAGGGTTAGATACGGAAGGCTATCCTAGTCAAGAACAATACGAAACAATATCCAACAAAAATACGGAGGACAATAACTGACATAAACACATAAAAGAGAGAATAAATCACCCTGCGACATAAGATACCATGAATGAAACTTCCTAATGAAAAAGAATCACATTTCCAATCATGGCGTGTTATGACGAAGAATATCGGAAGTTGGGCGATCTTTGCCGACAATTGCCGAGCCTATTAGTGTTCCTATGCCTTAAAGGGACTGCACCCCATTTGCACTCAAAATGATCGTAAATGTATATATATAATAACTCAATTTCGGACGTAAATGTCATTAATTTTGTTATTAAGTCTACCAACGACCACAAATGATTTTCGAATTATAAGCAAATAAAATCGTTTCCAATCTTACCGGTAAGGGATTTTCCCGTTAATAGATAAAACTTGGATTTCGTTATACGGGCACTTCACATAGATCACGTGATCGATAAATATGATTTAAATAAAATGTCTGAGTCCTCAACGTCAACTATAGAAAAGGTAAGTAGACATGCGATTACACCGTTATAATACTGTAACATGTGGTGAAAAATCATTGCTCGACAGGGACTCGAACCAAGGGCCTCAGGAGTACCGTTCCTGCACTGTACCATCTGAGCTACATGTACCAAGACACACTTCTTCTTGCCTATTGATTTATCACCATATACCTGTACCCGGCTACAATACGTCTGCATTCAATCATAGTGACATCAATACTGATATCAAAGTCTAAAAAAAAGTTAAATCGCTAAGGTGTCGCCAATTCGTTTCAAAGTCGTTACATGTATTTAGCTGCTATCGTCAGAAATTTGCATTGAGATGTTACGTGATTTTTCAGAAATCTATTCTGAAAATTAATTGCGTTAGTAACGCATTAAAATTTGCGTTGGGAAAAAAATGCGAATACGGCAAAACCTCGGAATGTAAGTTATCAGTGATCAAATTGCAATGCCTCGAATACAATTATAACATCGATTTTCTTGAAATTAAAAGTTCTTTTTTTGTCAATTTAGCATCTGGCAGTTCCTTTAAGCTTGTTATATTTTACTTCATGTATCATCATGCCGAATGGTGTATGTAAAATAAAATCTTGCGCAATAACAATGGCTAACACGAACGATTCTGTTCTCTGCTTTATAATTTCTTCTAACCTGATGACTAAACAATGAGTAATTTACAGCGTGTTCAAACGACACATGCTTCTTTTGATAATAACTAGTGTTAATTATTTTGACAGAGCAAATTTCCATGTCTGTACAGGGGTTCTCTGTCTTTGGTTTGTCTTGTACATAATGTGCATGTACCTCGATTGGGAAAAAATGTTATTATGCCTTATTTGCAGATGTCATAATTATACTATCATTTGTTATAAGAAAACACATCCAGTGTAGCATTTATCATATATGTATCGAGATAGTTGGGACATCTGAGGCGTTCTTTTGGGCAAAATAATTGGTCTTTCAATAAGCAATCTATTACTAGACAGATACTGGATACAAAGTATCACGAAGATGTGTTAAAAGCAATTTAAGGATAGGATTATGACGTCAATGATTACATGATTCGCACCGTTTGTCCATAAATATGTTTCGAAGTATCTAGTCATCAGAGAATCTCTCGGAATAAATGAGAAATACATATCGAGGAGTAAGAGCGAAACTAGGCTTAGTGCATATAAATATATTAGCACTTAGTCTAGTTTTGCTCTCATCCCTCGACATGTAAACATCATTTTGCAGTTACAAACTGCGCTAAGATGCAATGCAGCAAGCCTCTTTTTATTGCTTTAGGAGCTGAAGAGAACAGTATGGGGTCCCTCTTGAGCCCTAACAATACAGCAATACCGAAAACCAACTGCGCTGTCTATTTAGAGTTGTTTGTTCAGATCTAGCCACGAAGTTTCAAATGCTCAGTTATAGGTTTTTATTACAAACCAATTTATTCCTTCAATGTTATAGATTTTCGTTTTCAAAACGTCTCCAATACTTGTTTAATGTTTCCCTGTCTAATTTTGGGTATGATAGAGCTATATCTTTAATATTCTAGTCTCAAGATTTACATAGTATGACTGAACATTTTCTTGTTAATTCACTTTCGTCATTAACGCCAATTACTGTTTGAATAATCTGTTTCCTAATGTCCTTCCAATTTGGTTGGTCCGCAACATTTTGGAGATATGAAGTGCACAACACAATGATAACCTAAGAAAGAACCACATCCACATCTATATAATTCAATTTAAGGGATCTGAGGAGTAACTTAGAAACTGAGTAATGTCCACATTACATGCAGAGGATCCTGATCTCGATTTCAGCTCGGGCAGTAGTGTGTGTGTGTGTGTGTGTGTGTGTGTGCAGCCAGGACGGTTATATTTGAAATTTTGGAGGTCATTCAAAATGGAAAAAAATATTTGCTGAATATTACTTCTAACATTCTGAACATACGTGTATGTAAAAAGTATTGCGGAACAACTTACTAAGCATTATAATAAGAATTTGGACCTTTTCATATGTTGTCCAAAAATCAAATTAAAATTATTTATATCCTTGAATACCGATTAATCGCAAATAAAACCGTTAGGTACTATCCTCGATGGAAACTTTAGAGTATGAAGCAGAATGAAAAGTTAAAGAATAGTGCATAACAGTCAAAATGCTTTAAAATCATGTGATAGTATTAACTTTTTATTGGTTACGGATCCAAAGTTTGGAGCAGGCCCGGATTCACCCCCCCCCCCCCCCCCCCCCCCCCCCCCCCAGCTGCCCTGGTTATAAATTTTTTTCTAGGCTATAAAATCCATTGGTTACATAATGTCTGAGCTGTCTAGAGGAAATCCCCATCGTTGGCCCCCATACTGAACCAACCGCTTAACCACCTGACCAGCCAGACTCCTATTGTCTTATGGCCCCCTGCTGTTAATGTGTAGGTAATCCGAATCGGCAGTCATCCATGACTTAGTGATAAGCATGTGTTTAAGGTATGTTATGCAATTGATTGACCTTCATGATTCAGTATTGTCGAGTGTACTAAGACATCTGTCTGCGAGCGATCTAATGATGAAGAAAATAGACAATTACAAAAACTTTATATCATATTCTAGACTGTATGTTTAGGTAATAGAAAAATCGATGTATAAAATAGCACTAAAACAACAACTAAGTGACATTAATGTATTGCTATCGAAATTCATAGACCCAAAAATTATGATTACAAATATTTGACTAAATCTAATCAAGATTTAATTATTTCTTTACCTCTATATATTAAATCTTGAATTAAAAGCGGGCTAATTTAACTGCAGTTGATGAACTTCAGGTTAAAAAATTGCATTTTTTTGGAAAAAAAATTAAAAAGCTATTCTGCGGGGAAGATGCATACCTATCGCTAGCCATGTAAATTAAACTTTATCAGAAATGGGTTGAAATGGGTTGTGTTTCTATATGTCATCAGCTATACTATTTTACATAACTTGCAAGTATTATTTTAACGAAGCAGTTAAATTCTTCTTAACTAACTCTCTAACCAGGAGTAAGAACTTAGCAAGACCTTTCAATGCGTAAAATACTGGTCTAATCGAGATTTTTTTTTATGTACTGAGGCGACGTAAAATATTGAAAATGTTGTTGTTTTTTTTGTTGTTTTTTTGTTTTGTTTTTAAATGTTCATATATTAGTTAATGGAGTCATGTCAAATCGACCAAAACGATTGTACTTCTCCTGCAACGCTGTGGGAGGCTCGTCCATAATAATGCAAGGTTATCCAAGTCTGAAGCAGGTGGTGTATTAAAAATATTACAAATATCAAGTCTCTAATAACACCCGACAACCCACACTTTACATTCATGAACAGTTCTAATATCTGCAATTTTCTAATAAAATGATTAATAACAATTTTACACGTTCTTTTTTATCCGACAAATGGAAAATATGCAACATTAAACTTGTCGGCGGTCTCACACAGTGGTGTTAAGACGATACCCAACATCATGCTATCATAATGATATTGCTGAAGAGATTCTTATAGCAAATATAACCACCGCTTTAAAGCACATAGACTTCACAATGAATGCTCATCGAAAGTAAAAATATACTTATATTTGTAGTAAAGTTACCCGTAAATATTCAAGTTCTATTTTATATGTCCTCTATGTTTGATATCATATGCATGTAAATATACAACGCCATTGGCCATGTGGTCATCATAGAAACAGGCATTAAACCAAATGAAATAAGATTATTTCAGTAAAACTGCAGTGACATATCTCCACTCTGCACCAGTCACCTTCTATAATTGTGCAATATATGTTAAATGATCAAAGGACAAAATCACCTCAATAAAACCTACTTTCATGAATATGTATGTTAATTCTACAAACATTTTTTTACATGCACTACACTAATTAAGATGACGTTTAATCTTTTTGTGTCGTTTTAGATCTAAATTTATGTCTGTATGTGCATGAGAAAATGCTTTAAATTGCAGGCAGAGTAATAAAATGGTGACTGACAATAAATAGTTCAAGTTGTTGAGCAATATCCTCGTGGCATTATTGCAAAATAAATCTTGTTTTGCAGGTTAGTTCCATATCACCCAGCTCAACGTAAAACATATCTCACATTAGCATCTGGGACCTGCATGGGAAGATTGTAGTTTATTTTCAAGAACTTGAGTTTTACTCACAAATATATTGTTTTGTAAACTGCACTGCCCTGCATCTAGGAAAATTACAGTAGAGTCATTAATTTTCGCGGGGGATTAGTTTTCGTTGATTTGGTGGACGGCTTTATCCACGTTTATTAATCTCCACGAACATTGTTTATTTTATAGACGTCACGCTTTCTAGAACTTGAATCCACGAATATATGTACCAACGAAATCGACTTTATTACAGATTCTACAAATATGAATGTCAACGAAAAAATTAATGATTTTACAGTATTTAAGAATAACTAATGAAAAATAAATACGTCTTTAAATACATTTGCATATTATTATTTTTTTATATCTGAGTATGACACATTCCTTCACGAATACCCTTTGCGCCTCGAGTGGTAGGCAGAGTGTTTTTGTTTCCCGACCTGTTACAGAATACTGTGTTTGCTAAAATGCCTCATAATAAAACATTATAAATTGCTAACATTAGTATCAAGGGATATACTCTTCAATTACATAATGGAACGAGTGATATTACAACTACAGATCCGTTTGATATTTTTAATTTCAATTTTGCACTCATGTTTAACGGTCACAAGCTTCAGACATAAATACACTTTTGAAGTCAACATCAACATTTTCCAAATATGTATCTATAGAAACGGCTTTAATCATATAGATGGAATCGATGCATACCATTCATACTGAATGCCAACTATGATGGTCAAATGATAGATGCTCTTTTTCATCGCTAATGTAAGTTCACGAGGGCATTTTTCATGTTTATTGTTTTTTTGTATTACCATAACAATTCACTGCTGTTGTTTAAATACAGAGGTATTTGTTATAAGCAACTTTGAAACATTTAAATGCAAGTTTATATTATGCAACTAATGTTTTAATTAGGATTTTTTTTTCAGGTTTTATGTTCGAATCAGTTACTGTTTCTAAATTTTATATCATTTACACGGTTTACACGGTTATGTGTGCTCTCATTCACTAAACATTGAAACAGGGAGATATGAGAATATTTCAAGAAAAAATGGATATTGTAATTTATGTAACCATAACGTTGTTGAATCTGAATTTCACTTCTGATGTTGTCCATTTTATAGGGAACTCAGGAAAAATAATGGTATTCAGTCCAGCTGGCCTAACATGCATATTTTTGATAAATTATTAAGCTGCCAGAATATTAAAACTACCATTGACATAGCTAGATACATATTTAATGCTCAGATATTAAGACAGGACGAATTATTGAAAAATGCTGTTTTATAAATAGTTAACTTAATTTTAAATGCAATTTAATATATAATTCTTAAAAAAAACATAAAACATAACTGTGTTATTTAAACCGTTGTGACTTTTTTAATATACGATTCATATATGTATATATGTGTGTATGATAAATTTTGTATTTGTATATTTACACGTCTTTGCCATATGTATAGCTCTTGTAATGGCCAAAGGCACAATTCCGATTTGTGTGCTCCGCTTTAAATCCTGAAATGTTTGGAGTTAATAGACGTAACGTCTACTGAAAAACGTTAGGACATTCTCAGCTCAATGTCCAGTTAGATTGTTTCAAGCAATAAATAAATATATAAATACATAAATAACTGTAAGGCAGAGTCACCATTATCAGTGGACGTTTGGCATGGTGATTCTAAACAACGCACGTGAAACAAGAGTGAGATAAAAGTGAATAAACGAGTACTTGTAAATTTACCGTGGAATGTATCATCTGTACACAATATGTCACAAATGAAATTTAGCATGAACAAACCAATGGCTACCTAATAACCAACCATTTAATTTTGGATTAAATACATCGCAATCTACGCCAGTATTTACGGCGGGAACCACCCTACAGCATTCCGACCAAATTCCTACTTGGCTCAGGAACTTATCAATGACGTAACGTTCATAAAATAATCCATACCAAAAGTAGACAGAATACAAACAAAGTTAAATCCATAGACATGAAATCCATAGACATGAAAATAACAGATATTGAAACAAATATCACCCTACTGGAAAAAATGTAAGTGATATTGAGGACATTAACACTGAATTTGAGGCTCACAAGCAAAATCAGACAATCGTAATCTACGGAAGGCATGTACCGCCATGGAAGAAAATAAACGTATGCTTAAGCAACAGAAAGATATAATGAATGATAAACATTCTAGAGGCTCGTTCAATGCCTGCAAACCTTATCTTTTCATGAATACCTGAACAGGGAGCTACAATAGAACCAGAAAAATAAAATGTGAAGGAGCTCATTTATGAAAAGCTCAATATCAACCTTACAAATATAATGTTTGACCGAGTATAGAGACTAGGATCAGGTAGAGCAAAGAAACCAAAACAAGTTGTGAGTTTCTCTATTAAAAAAAATCAGGCAAGCTTCACTTGACAGTGATATTAGGAAATCTCTCCAGGATGCCATGCAAGGCAGGTATACAATGGCCCAAACAGACAAGGGGTGCCAGGAGAGCTTTCTACGACATCATGCGGGGCGAGCAACAGAATGGCAACAGCGTCAGACAGACAGATCACTAAAATACTATTCGTCAACAACAAACTCTTCAAGACGTACATCGACGGCAAGATTTTGTGATCTACCTGGCAGTCAAACAAGGATAGGCGAAGCGGTCTAGCCAGCACAGGGGTAGGGACGTCTAGCCAGCACAGGGTAGGAAACGTCAGCCAGCACAGGGGTAGGACGTCAGCAGCACAGGGTGGTAGGAAACGTCAGTCAGCACAGGGTAGGACGTCAGTCCAGCACAGTGAGGTAGGGCGAGCACACAGATAGGACGTCAGCAGCACAGGGTAGGACGTCAGCAGCACAGGTAGCTCAGCAGACGTACTCGCGCAGCACGATGGGTGGATCGGCACGGGGTAGGGACGTCAGCCAGCACAGGGGTAGGACGTCAGCCAGCACAGGGTAGGGACGTCAGTCAGCACAGGGGCGTGCCAGCACGGGGTAGGGACGTCAGCAGCACGGGTGGGCGTCAGCCAGCACATGGTGGACTCAGTCACGGGTAGGCGTCAGCCAGCACGGTGGAGTCAGTCAGCACGGGGGGGTCGTCAGCCAGCACAGGGTGGGGTCGTCAGTCAGCACAGGGGTAGGGACGTCAGCCAGCACAGGGGTAGGGACGTCAGCCAGCACATGGGTAGGGACGTCAGTCAGCACAGGGATAGGGACGTCAGCCCGCACATAGGTATGGACGTCAGCCAGCCTAGGGGTAGGGACGTCAGCAGACTGGTTGGCGTAGCAGGTGAACGTGCTGTCATTGAACGTTAACGGCTTAAAAAGGAAAATTGGTGACTGTGACTTTTTGATTCACTTAAACAATTTGATAGTGCATTTCTTAAAGAAACATGGATACCAAATTATACATACTTTAATTTAGAAATAAACCATTACTTTAGTGACCATATATTTGGGAACAAGTCAAAAAATACATGTAAGAGTCGCTTTAGTGGAGGAATTTCTATACATTACAAATCTGACCTAAAAGAATAAATAAATATTATGGACAAGAATCAATATAAAATTATCTGGATAGAGATAGGTCTATATTTAAAGATGAAAACGGTTTATATTTCTGCAAAGCTTCTTTACCGCCACCTGGCTCTGCTCTAGTTAGAGAAGAAAAGTTTGATTTTTTTTGAGCAGATTGAGAATTATATCGAGAAATATAAACCTTTAGATCATATATTTGTATCTGGAGACTTTAACGCAAAATATTCAAATACATCTGAAACTCTTGAACCCGAATATCACTCATACAATAATGATATTTCGACAAGCTATGTTTACATTCAAACACGTGCAAACCAAGATCACGTGACAGATATTTACGGTACCCGTTTAAATGATCTATGCAGATCTACATTTCACTCCGTTCACTGTGCTCTTGAAATATAATTTTACAAAAGAGTGATATAGTAAATAAATCTTTTAGCACAAATTAAAGAGGGAAATATATACAGTGGAGTTACGAAAAGATAAATGACTTAAAACATGATCTTCCTCAAAACAAAGATGGAATTGGATTGCCTATATCAGAAACAGAAAACTCAGATATGAACGTATATGATACCTTGTTTCATTTTACTACTTTTCTGTACGAAAAAGCGTACAATGTTTTTGATTAAGTAAAGTAAATAATTCACGAAACGTTTCACATGCCAAAAGCAATTCATGGTTTAATGCTGAATGCTATGAAGCAAGGAAACTATCTTAAAACAGAAATGCCAATACACGAAATAAAATTGTATATGATAAAGAACAATTCCAACAATACAATAAAAAGAAATAACAAACAATTATAACAGATCAAAACGCACAGCAAAGTCAAAATATAAATTCTTGGAAGAAGAGAATCTTAAGAAACTTGCAAAAAATTTGTAATAAATAAGACAGCAATAAAGGAAAATTACGCATTTTGCGGAACATCTTAGCATAAACTATGCATTAAATCAATTTAAGCCATTAAATGGCTCAGAAGAGGGAAATCACACAATTAGCGAAAATAACGCTGAAAGCACAATCACAGATGATTAACTTGATCATGATATCAGCAAGGAAGAGATACGATCAGCTATATTCTCTCAAAATAACAACAAAAACAGTGGAACAGATGAAAAAAATAGCAGAGGTATTTAAATATCCATATGAACACATTTCAGAATTTACATTAAAACTTTTCAATAGACTGTATTCGAATGCCGAGTATCCCGTTGCTTTTGGAGAGGGCATTATTGTGCCTATCTCTAAAGGAGGTGCTATAGAGAATCCTGGAATATATAGAGGTATCATTCGGACTAATATTCCTAGTAATAGAAACGGGGAGATGCACAATTATCGATATAAATATACCCTCAATGCAAAATGAAATAACTGAAACAGAATATCATGTTCTATTAGTTTGTCCAAAATACAAATCTAAATCCTTACCACTATATTATTGTAGATGACCAAAATTAATTCTATCAACTGAATCACTAACATTATTAAATAATATATAAAAATTGATCTATTCAATACAGTCAATCCTGTCTTAAGCGGTCAGTCAATGGAACAATAAAAAAGTGACCGGTTAACAGAGATGACCGCTTAATGAAGGCTTAGTATATACCGAAATGCTAGTTTGGTAATATTAAAACTGACCGCTAATTGAAGGTTGGCCGCTTAATACAGGTGGCCGCTAATACAGGTTTAGCTGTATTTAAATTTATATGTTATCTGTATTTGAAATTGGTATCATTGAGTTAAGCTGATGAAAACATGTGTATTGTATATTCTATGTCATTTGCCAGTACTTCAGGAACATATGTCATTACTCTACAGTAAATACATGACATGTATAATTATAATAATAAGATATTCTCCTAAAAACGGTTATCTTTCATCCCAGCCACACATGGTTTTGCTATAAATATATATTCATTTTATGCCCAATAAAGAATATGTCATGTGATGTTATTATTCCCAAGGTTGCGTGTTATTGCAACCACAACTTGTAATCTCACATTTAGTTTATCTCGATTCAATCAATACAGTTAATTGAAATAAAAAGAGTAATCATCCGGTCACAGGCATCAGACAGTAGTAAAATGATACACTATGGCGCCAGTGAAGCTCTTATCTGTTCATGAAGTCCTGACAATACAAAACCAGTGTATGTGTACGGTGTTTTATTTCTCATTAATATCGAATCAGTGCCTGGACATCGCTGCATAACAAACGCTTTCTCCTTTGCAATAAAAATGTAATAAAGAAAGACGTGCATGCAAATTTAATATTATTGATTGTCGGCCTAGTAATTCAGTCTGTAAAATAGTTCATATATATATATTTAGCTATCTTATTTAAAGAAATATTTATTGAATCAACAACCTTCCACATACCACATGAAAACTCCCTCTCTTGAAAAATTCTTAGTGACCAAACAAGACTGAAATCCATAGCGTTTTGGAGTTGATAGATTTTAAGTCGACGAAAATAACAATATGGTCACGTTACCCTATGTTTATTATATATATTACAATAATAAATTAGTTAATATTAGATCTGGTTCTGAAGTTCGCCCGTAAATATAAGCGTTACATTATTTTTATTTCTTTAATTTTTTTACATGCATCATGAATATGAATATAAATTGGTCCCTGAGCCGCAACCGTAACTTTTTGACCTTTATGTTTCTGTCTTATGTAATCTTAAAAAAATATTAGGTCATTTCAACTCGTAAATTGTACTGAAAAGGGATTATTGTCATCCGATTGTAGATCATTTTACTGTAAACTCATCTATTTCAACCACAGCTCAATAAAACTTAACTTCTGATCAAAGTAGACCCCGTGTGACCCATTGCCCTTGTTGCATCTCTCCAACAGAGAATAATAGAGGTGACGTATGCCGTCACGTGACAACGCTCTCAACGTGAAGATCTTAAAAAATGGAAACCATATATACGGTAGAGTTATGCTTCCATAATGCCGGACTGTGGTGTAAAATGAACGCATGTGTTATTATGACAAAATTCAAAGATTGCTTAATTCATTATGAATATCAGTATTTCCATGTGTTTGGTATGATACATGTCTGCTCTCTTACCAAGTACGGAATTAAAGAGCGTTTCATTAAATAGCCTGTCAGTCTCATGCTCAAAGACGAAGTACTTTCTTTCTATCCATTGATTTCTTTTTTTTGCATGATAAATGACTTTTCTTTAATTCCTCGACTTTCTTCTGACAATGCGTGAAATTATTTAGTCGATGTTTACCGAAATAAGTTTACCCAAGAAAAAAAGATTCTGGATTGTGAGCTATAGGATCATTTGGCGCTACAAACAAAGTTAAAACTTACAAACCAACTTTATACACCTAAAATAGTCCTTTTTACCATGAAATATTTTGCATCGAAACATGATATACTATTATACGGTATAACAAGTCCGTCAAATACGCCATGGTTCGTGAGATAATATGCATCGCTTTCGCTTTGTGTGTCAATGTATGGATATATCATTTCAATTTAATTTCAAAGACCAAATGTGGCTTTCTATGCATTTGTTATGACACATTTAAAAAAAAAGAAGAAAAAAAAAACACTTTTGAATTTGCGTTTGAAACACGCTTAAGTAAGTACACACATATATTACTGACATGGTTTATGGCGGACAGTTCCTATTTCCAAAAGCCTTATTGACATGCATTTGGCTCATGCAATTTATATAATTTTTTGCAAGCATAGTCGGTTCATAAAAAACGTAATGGATAAAATTACTTGTTCAAAAGCCATTGAATGTCAGCTAGCTCAGCATTTACACAATAAATAAGAAAGATGTTTGTGTAAAGTCATGAAACGAGCATAATGATAACGCTTTTGAACAGCACATGTGTAATCGATTTGTCTTTCTCTGTTTAATATAACCCTACGATGACAGGTATTTTATGCAATAATGATAGCTTACATAAATCATGCTTTGTTAATAATATAAAAGACATTAACATTGACTATAACGTCATCAAAATATGGATGTCTAGACGCTCGAAAGATTGACATAGAATACGTAATGTAACAAGGTAGGATTCCAGTCCTTAGACTAATTCTATGTCATTTTCCCACGATTTATTTTTGTGAGGTGATTGTAACACAAACTGATAACGAATATTCTCATGACTGTACAGTATTATTCCTTATCAATATGTGAGCATTATAAAAACAAAGAAACATCGTTTGAGCAGTTTGGCTGCGATGAATTAACTTTACGCCAATCTAACTATATTGTCTCAATCTGCAACTGACTTCACAAGCATACTTTTAATACTTGTTTTGTTATTTGTTGACTTTGAAAAATATCAAATTAAAACGACATTATTAGGTAATTATAAATTACGTATTGATACAATTTCCAGTAGGAAACATTCCAACTCTAGACATGAAACGCTTCAAAACAAAACATCCAAATTGCATAGTTTTATACAGTGTGGTGATTAACTGGAAACGAAAAGAAAAAAAAATGTTGAAGTCATTTTGTTTTTATCTAGATATGTTTTAAAACTATTGTATAAGATTAAAATTATGCTCTTTTTCTTTGCTTTTCTACGATGTTTGTTTTACGTCCTGACTTCCATGCATCGCATTGCCCCGTGTCACAATGGTTCCTGTGGATCCAATTCTAAAATTTAATTGCCAATTTTAGGCAGGGTTAATTTGACGTTTGCATTCTGAGGAAATCATGTTGCGGAATTAAAAATAATGATTTCAAGATGCCTGACCAAACAACATTTATTTTCGAAAAGAATACACGGGATTGCCGTTGCAAAGGTTTGCCATTTTTACCGGAAGGACAACAGGAACCAAATTATTAGTCTAATTATTTTATTCATATAGAATAGGGGACAATGAAAATTTAAAACCAATCTTCATAGGCAAGCGTATGTATATACATGTATGTATATATAAAAGAAAAAAGTAAGATGCATACAGATATTTATCATTATGAAATCATATGAGTCTAGAGAAAACATGCCTTCAGATCTGCACCCCAGGTTCCTAGCTAGTTTATTCTTATAACAAAAGTTTTAATGATTTCAGAAACGCAGAAATTTCAATGTTTGTTGTAAGCTGTCGTTACTGGATGCACTGTCATTTCTTATCAAAATGCAGAAAAATCATAAATGATATGTGTTAATCATAATAATTACTCTGATCCTTTGACATGATATAAATGATTATATAATGCATGTTTTAGAATTATGCCGAGATGTGTTTTGAGCTTTTGAAACAAACGGTGTATGCATCTGCATAATTTCCCTCTATTTTATCATTTCTCGGCTAAATGTTTAATAATGAATAAAATAATTTTCATTTTTACTGTACATGTACATGTTTCTTCATATTTACCGGTATATTGAAAGAAATATTCCCGATAGATCTTTAGTTATTTCAAATCTAATTTCACCATTCACCTATGTTTATTTTGAAATTTGCTGTCAGACGAAAACTTACAGTGGAATTTTGATGAATGACTTCTCGGAGCAATTGTTTTTAACAAAGAAATAATTGATATATTTTTACTGAAGACGAAGACACAAGAAATTTATTTACACTGTATTAATATCATATAGCATATTTCATTGTATCGATAAATATACCTATTTTTAAGTAACACATATATTCTGCACGCTGAAATTATTGTAGACAAACCAACTTGAGAACAAAGGACTCGCTATATTCTTAATAAGAATGTCTTTTTTGCTTAAAACTATCGAATTAAGAAATTGCTTTCCTCAGCATTTTCATTTATTAATCAATTATCATGAATAACTTATTAAATCTTCAAAGAGGGGAACACATTTCAAAAACAATACCATTAAAAGCTAACTTCCGCTTGCTGTCATAGCTATTCGCTCTCAATCTCTCAATAAAGCAGTAAAGCATTATAGATGATTTATAGCATAGGTATTCAGTTTTTGCTCTGCAGCTGTATTCCACCATAAAGCCTGAGATTTTTATGTAACTAAATAGTTCTATGACAGAATTAAAACAAAATATATTATTATCTCGAGCTGTGAGAAAGAAAAAAAACATGAGAATGTATTGTTACTCATTTTCTCCTTCGGCCCGACGCTTCTGTAGTCCGTGCGTGTATTGTTATGTGTACAGTATGTTAGGTTTTAGTCGTTTATTAAAAGACATAACCAATGTTCATATCGTTCTTTAGATTTTTAGGTTATAACTGACATATTGCCAATAATATATCAGAGTTTTATACAGAACTACGACATGCCCGTTGTGTTTTATATTTATTTCATATATTCTCAAACCAAATGTCTAATCTATCATTCGCAAATCGTGTACATTTGGCAGGAATCATCAATATCATATAAAATTCGCTTTAAAGCTTTAGGGAAAGGAAAAAGGTCAGCACAGAAGCCATCAAAGTATTATACTACTTTAATAATGAAATAAGAATGGACAAGTTCGTTGGTTCTGATTTGTTATCTCTAGCAATTTGCCTTCACGTGGCCGCAGGAAATAAAATTGAGCTGTTATTATTGCACATTTTTCTTCTCAAGTAGATTTTCTTTCTCGTATTAGGTTCTATATCATACATTTAAGAATATGCATAATCATTCAAGCATACACTGACTCCACTGACTTTGAGTCACAGACTCTTTGCTCAAAGTCTATAAAGGTTTGCATTTAATATAAAATTCCCATGATCACTTGATGTACCATGATCATAATTCAATTTTGGATATGAATGGATTACCTTAAATGAATAAGACTACATCTTCTGCAATGATAATGTTCGGTTGTCTTTTTGTATAATTTTACTATAGTTCACACACATATTAAGCACGCAGGTACCGGTGAAACTAAGTCCCTTCATATCTTATTCAAGGCAACAAAGATAACAAATATATATATATATATATATATATATATATATATATATATATATATAAACATGTAATAATAATTCTGTAGTTTTATCTGTAACTGTGTGATACGTATCTTTTTAATAAAAATACAAAATAGGACAGGAAAGAACTAAAGGTACAGAAAATGGCTTTGGTTCAAAGAAACTTCGATTTACCATTTAAAGATGGAAAAGCTCGTAAAATAAAGCTTAGAAAACAGGGATGAAGCTGTTCTCAAATGAACGAGGAGACACATGGTTTAATCATTGTAAAAACATATCAGAGTTGACTAATAACATTTGATTAGTGTATTAAAGGATACAATTTTGATGAATACTGAGATCATTAGATAATAGAAAGAAGACATGCTAACGATATTGTGGTGCTTTTAAAATTATATAGCAAAATTGCTAAATGGTACTTGAATCGCATTGCAAACATTTCTTCCTTCGAGAATGAAAAAGCTAGAACCCGTCCCCGCTCTGGTGCGTGTAATATAGTTCTCGTGTCAGTTGATTTTAAATTCGTCTGTAAGGCGTATTTCATCATATAACAAACCCAATATTAAAATGTTTTACTCTTAATAGATATAAACAGCTGTTCATTAAATTTGATATGTAAAGTGCATTATACATATTATGTTTCAAAGATGGATTGTGGCAATAAATATATTGGATTTTAAATGCACGGATCCTTGTTGCATTAAAAGATCGAAATGATATTTCCTGGTATACCAAATAAAGAATCACTTGTAAAAAATGAAAGAAACAACTAAGTGAACTGAGTGAGAATACGCATAAACGAAACATTATAATTCCGAGCATGTTGACGAATCATTAGTCTATTGAATCAGGATTCGATATGTAAAAACAAAATAAATAACTGTGCATATGGAAAAAATGTATACTATATATATATATATATATATATATGTATATATATATAATAATAATAATGAATACTTTAGTGTGTTAACATTTGCGCATACAAGATGATTTTGCATTTGATGAAAGAGGATCTCTGTTAATGATATCGATAGTGTAATATGTCGCTGACATTACAAAAAATAACAAACAAAA
>CM037793.1:25137637-25187637 GCA_021229015.1 Solen grandis | reverse complement strand
GATTATGGCTAGGCACTGATATATTTGTATATTTTCCAACGATACGATTGTGATGCAAAAATCTCCAGAGGAATTACAAAATAATCTAAATCTATCGAATAAGTTTTGTAATGATTTGGGGTCGAAGATAAATGGTACTAAAACTAATATGATGGTATATAGAAAACGTGGAGCAATTAAAACGAGTGGACGCTGAAACTTGGGAAAACCCCATGAAATGGTCAATTGTTTAATTATCTTGGATGTGTATCGTTGCTGCAGACAAATGGTTTATTATAAGTAAACCTGTTACTGCATGTATAGCTCCTTGCTTGGCCCTCAGCATATACGGGTAGTTGCAGGACTGGTTGGCCCGGTGTCAGGATATTGTGACTGGGTGTAGTATCATGCCACATGTCTACAGCGTTTTACTGCAATGTGGCAGCACTATATCTGTTTCAAGTAGACATAGTCTCCAAATGACTAAAATAATGTCGGTGGGACGTTAAATCCAACGAACAAACAATAAAATAAGCATAATTATGATGCTACGAATTGTACAAGCTTTAAAATTGAGCAATATAAAATCCCAGAGACTTAAATATAAAAACATATGTCAAGATTTGTAAGATCTATACATGCAAACGTCACTTTTTACATTATTTTCATATAAAAAATAATCTGTAATTCATTATGTCATAAACAATAGAGCCTCCAAAACAAATTCCGCAGATTTGAAATTTTCACTTCACATTGCCTCTGTCGTTGTTAATTCACAATGATTTCGGACACATTGGCAGTATATCGAGTGCTAAATATATAGATTAACAGCGTTTGGTTCCCAGATTTGTGTGTGTGTGTGTGTGTGTGTGTCAACGTCGGAATGTTTCGTAATAACGGATACAAATAACGCTGTAAACAATTTATTCCAATAAAATGATGTAATTTGAATTTGTCAATATATATGGTATTGTTATATTGTATCATGTCTCGATCGTTTACCAGTAAAATTTCGCCATTTTATTACACGTTGTAGAATATGATATGGGAGGAAACTATTCATAGGAATATATTGTGAATCACGTAACATAAAATATGTTTATCATCTCATTTGCATGTATTTAAGTTATTTAAGATGGAAGATGTATTATTTCAAGTCTTGTTTCATATGGAAAATGTATATTGATAAGTATTTATGTTAGACCATCATTTTTAAAATTGAATTCAAATATGGGGACAGAAAGTAGTACAGCTACATGTATTTTAAAAGCGACAATATTTATTAAATATGCTGTAAAAATTAGACAATATTTTGTTGCTATCATAGAAATGTGTTATTACTGTCTAAACAACCACCTGTTAATTTAGTCAAGCTAACCCCCTCTAATGAATGTATATTTATAAATGTATGTCACAATTGTTCTTCGTAAATCTCTCTCTCTACCTCTCTCTCTTAATTAATATTTACAGTGTATATTTAGCATGATATGACTACTGGTTTTTCAATTTAATACCGTAATAATTTTTTTATCTACCTATGTACAAACTGCCAATAAATCATTGGCTTGTCTTTCCCGTTACAGTGACCCGGAAACGTATTACGCTTGACCTGTCTAGTCGAGACGGAGGTCGGGTATAAATAGGTAGGTCATCGTCTACATCGTCAGTTCTGTCCTAACAGCCAGTATAGGTAAGAAAGAAAATGGTTAAGTTTTGAATCAAAATTTGCACAAAAAAAGAAAGAAAGAACAGAAATATATTATTTATAAAATTATTTCAGGAAATACCAGTACTATTAATGCAGTTATAAAATAATTTAGTTTGATAATGAAAAATATTTATCAAGATATGTTATTTCTAAATTCGCTAATATTTTCACTTAGTGCAAGTGATTTTGAGAATTAATACTGTCTGTCAAATTTTCTTGATATTGATATTATGGAGAGAAAAAAACATACTAATAACTAAAATTACTAATGATCATATAGTCAGGTGTTTTGCAATACTTATTAAAACTCCATTATACACATACAGAAAATGTGGATATAATGTGTTAATGACAGATAATCCATGATTAAGATATGTTTGCAGCAGCATCATGAAATCCATCACTCTCGCCACCCTCGCCATCGCCATGTTCTTGGGACTTGCTCTGGCTGACTTCGGATTTGACTCGGACTCTTACGGACACGGTGCATCTTTCGGCGGGTACGGTGCTTCGTACGGATACGGCGGAGTGGCTCCATCTATCGGATATGCCCCAGCCTACGGATATGGATCAGCCGGCACCGGTGGTTTCGGACAGGGAGGATTCTGTAAGTCACATTGGTTTTTATCTATATATTTATGTATTGGGTACGATAGATGGTTTTAACGTCCCAGCAACGGTATGCCATACAGAATATTCGAAGTAAACCATATAAAATGCTAAATAGCAAAGGTATCAAGACGAAAACTAGCCAAACAGTCCTAGAAAAACACATTGATCAAAGCTATTGTGTAAAACAGTGATATTTCTCTCAGGTAGCCAAATATAAAAGTATCGGCCCTCCTATTTTTTTCTTAGTTTATAATGTGATTAATTCACCCTTATGTAAACGATGTTATAAGTGCGATTTTTATGGTATATAAATCGTTTCCTGTCTCCGAAATTGCACTTTTCTATTAATGAAAAAAAAGTTCTTATTTATTTTCTGAAATGGACGTGACGCCAACTAATTGAAGTAATAGCATGAGTTGTTCGTGTGAAAAATTAGCTTCACACGTCAGCTGGGCTACAGAATGTAGCCTATGTTTAATGTATTTACATTCATCTAATTATATGATGAATAATGTACACGTCATAATGTACACATTATAATGTACACGTCATAATGTACACGTCATAATGTACTCGTCATAATGAACATGTCATTATGAACTCCTCATAATGTACGCGTACCAATGAACACGTCATAATGTACACGTGTTACTCGTATTTCCAGTGATGCTGATTGGATTCTTGTTCATCATCCTCCTGCTCTTCCGAAACACCACAGCTACCACCACCAACCTCACCATCGGTTAAACATACAGTAAGTACTCTCCCTCCCTCCCTCTCTCTCTGGTAAAATATGTGTCTATCTGCTGGACTCTCTTTCTCCTTCTTATTTCATCTTTCGCAGTTTTACATGATACATGATACATGATATTAAACTTTAAGCCCTTCACTGGAATATAGCTGAGTATTTGCAATAAATTCTACATCGACAGGAGACATTTCTTGTTCAAAAAAAAAAATGAAAGTCTTCTGTTTATATGTGTATTCACAACCTTTCTTACAATTGTATTTTATCTCTAATTTACCAGGTCAGTAGTATCTCGTTGAGATGGAGGCAACCTCACACTACGTAACACGAAATCCTCATCAAAGACTGAAAGAAGCACACGTGTCGTCTGCGAAAAATATTTATTGTGTCTATTTATTTTTTGATCACTATTTCTACCAAAGCAATAATAAAGATATTAAATATAACATTGATTTGTCTTTACTGAAGAAATCATTGACACAGTCGTCTCGTGGGACAATAAATCCAAGGATAAAGAAATTAGGTCAGATAAATTAGAATTAGACATAAGATCTGTAGCTCATCTAATTTTATATTACTTATAAAATTGGTATATTGCCTCATTTTATATTTCTTTTACGATCGGTAGCTAATTTCATTGTATATAAATTTTAACACACTTCTTGGTAACTGATATGTAGTTTCAAAACATGAGTTTGTCACAGTTTGTACACCCCTTCTCACAGCCCCATATAACACACACACACACACACACACACACACACACACACACACAAAGTGATATTAAAAGGCAAGTTAAACTTTATTCGTTGTGAAATACAGCTACCGTGTGATACCGAAATATAATGACAACTTTATACATAGAGGATATTTGTTTGTTTTGGGGTAAAATTGGAATATATCTCATCGAGTAGTGATTCACTTTGAATATTTTCAGGAGCGCACAGGGCGAGTGAAAATTTTAAAAGTGTATCATTTCGAGGTGAAAGATACGTATTCTATATTTGCTCAGAACAAAATTTTTTATTTTCATTTTATGCCAACTGCCGCTACATATCCTTTATTAGTAAAGAAAAGTAGTTCCGGTAGGCCTGTATCACTCACTCTGCGGGATTTTGTTAAATACTTTTATTAATGCATTACAAATTAATTATAATGCATAAAATATGTACCGGTAGCTGTTTTATATTAAAAAAAAAGAGTCTTCTCTAATTATAGGAAAGCGTCTATTAGACATTCCTACAGGCAATAAAAGGCCGATGCGAGCTTAGTCTTCTATTGTCTGGAGAATCTATGCGACATTGAAGTCGCGCTTAATTTGTGAAACACTTGATTTTGTCTTATAAATCGATATTTTTGTTCATGGCAAAAAAAAAAAAAAAAAAAAAAAAAGGTGTTCTATTGAAATGTATCGGTTATATCTAACTGTTCAGAGCTTCTGACTGGTCACAAGTTTGGGGTGACTTCTATGTGTACTAAAAGTTTGTTTCATTGAAAGGCGTTATACTTTACTTCCATGCTTATTTTGACTTCCCAAACTATGGATAAAAAATAAATAAAAACTACATATGGAGTTTTTTATCATTTATATTACTATCTACAACATATCAAACATATAGACAATACCCTTGAGTTTATTCTGTTTGTTAGTATATTGGGTTTAAAGTCCTTCCGACAGCATTTCAGTAATTTGGAGACTATGTGTACTTGAGACAAATTTAGACCGTCAAACATAGACATATGGCATGATACCACATCCGGTCAGTGATACCAAACCCTGACACTGGACCAACCAGTCCTTGAACTACCCTTATATGCTGAGCGTCAAGCTAGGAACTATACCAGTACCATATTTTACTTCAAATGGAATGTCGCGACCGGGATATTTTGGGTGTACGCTCAAACACCTTAGCCACCTTTACCGGTTAGAAGTGCTCAGAGTTATCAATGAAACTCTCTAGATGTGGCTAGCATAAAACCAATAATTTAATTAAGGTTAAGAGTTACCTTCACGTTCTTTTTTTTTTTTGTTGTTGTTGTTGTTGTTGTTTTTATTATTAATTTATTAAATGTTAACGTATTCGTTACAACTTAAATAAAATCCCTCTCAAAGGTGCCTGACTTGGACCAGTGTTTTGCAACTGGAAATGCATTCAAAGATTATAGCCTCTTGGGTTCAAACCAACATCCTTTGAACTCTAAGTCATATACGCCACCACTGCAACACAGAGACCCAACACAATCACAGCATCAATAGGATAAACAGACTAAGTAGAGAGAGAAATGATGATTAGTAAGTAAAGTCTTCATTATCATTTTCAACAGAGATATGAAACTTTCAGTAATAACGTTTTACGTTGTTTTTTTCTCGTAACGCTAAAAAAAAGGGGAAAAAAAGAAAACAACAAGAACTTCTTGTAAACATGTAGACCTTAAAGACAGGGGTTCAATTAGACAGGTAGACACTACAGACAGGGGGTCACTAAGACGGGGGTCGCTAAAACAGGAGGTCACTAAGACAGGGTGACACTATAGACAGGGGGTCACTAAGACAGGGTGACACTGTAGAGAGGGGGTCACTAAGACAGGGTGACTTAATAGACAGGGGATCACTAAGACAGGCTGACACTATAGACAGGGGTCACTAAAACAGGCTGACACTATAGACAGGGGGTAACTAAGACAGGCTTAAACTATAGAGAAGGGGACACTAAGACAGGGTGACACTTTAGACAGGGGGTCACTAAGACAGGGTGAAACTGCAAAGAGGGGTCACTAAGACAGGAAGACACTAAGACAGGATGACACTATAGAGAGGGGGACACTAAGACAGGGTGACACTATAGATAGGGGGTCACTAAGACAGACTGACAATGTAGAGAGGGGGTCACTATGACAGGGTGACACTATTGACAGGGGGTCACTAAGACAGGCTGACACTATAGACAGGGGGTAACTAAGACAGGGTGACACTATAGACAGGGGGTCACTAAGACAGGCTGACACTATAGACAGGGGGTCATTAAGACAGGCTTACACTATAGACAGGGGTCACTAAAACAGGCTGACACTATAGACAGGGGGTAACTAAGACAGGCTAACTTAGAAGGGGGACACTAAGACAGGTGACACTTTAGACAGGGGGGTCACTAAGACAGGGTGAAAATGCAAAGAGGGGTCACTAAGACAGGAAGACACTAAGACAGGATGACACTATAAGACAGGGGGACACTAAGACAGGGTGACACTATAGATAGGGGGTCACTAAGACAGGAAGACACTAAGACAGGGGGTCACTAAGACAGGGTGACACTATAGACAGGGGGTCTTTAAGACAGACATGGGGTCACTAAGATAGGAAGACACTGTAGACAGGGGGTCACAAAGACAGGTAAACACTATAGACAGGGGTCACTAAGACAGGTAACACTAAGACAGGGGTACTAAGACAGGAAGACACTAAACAGGGGTTTACTAAGACAGGTCACTTAAAAGGGGGTCACTAAGACAGGTATACACTTAGAAAGGGGGTCACTAAGACAGGTAGACACTTAGACAGGGGGTCACTAAGACAGGTCGAAACTAAGACTGGCTGTCACTATGACAGGAAGACTCTAAGACAGGGGGTCACTAAGACAAGGGTCACAAAAACAGGTAGACACTTTAGACAGGGGCCACAAATACAGGGGGACACTGTAGACAGGGAGTCACTAAGACAGAAGGACATTTAGACAGGAGGTCTCTTAGAAAGGGAGACTCTGTAGACAGGTTGTCACTAAGACAGAGAGACACTATGGACGTCACTAGACAGGGGACACTATAGACAGGGCGTCACTAAGACAGGTAGACACTATAGACAGGGGGTCACTAGACAGCGTGAAACTGTAGAGAGTGGTTTGCTTAGACAGGTAGACACTATAGACAGGAGGTCACTACGACAGGGTGACACTATAGACAGGGAGTCACTAAGACAGGTAGACACTAAAACAGGGGGTCACTAAGACAGGTTGACACTGAGACAGGGGGTCACTAAGATAGGTAGACACTAAGACAGGGGGTCACTAAGACAGGTAGAAACTAATTACAGGGGGTCACTAAGACAGGGTGACACTATAAACATTGGGTCACTAAGACAGGGTGACACTATAGACAGGGGGTCACTAAGACAGGGTGACACTGTAGAGAGGGGGTCACTTAGACAGGTAGACACTATAGAGAGGGGTCACTAAGACTGGTTGACACTTTAGACAGGGGGTCACTAAGACAGGTAGACACTATAGACAGGGTGTCACTAAGACAGGGTGACACTGTAGAGAGGGGGTCACTAAGACAGAGTGACACTATAGACAGGTCGTCACAAAGATAAGTTGACATTATAGACAGTGGGTCACTAAGACTGGGTGACACTATATACAGGGGATCACTTAGACAGGTAGACATTTTAGACAGGGGGTCACTAAGACAGGGTGACATTATAGACAGGGGGTCACTAAAACAGGTAGACACTATAGACAGGAGGTCACTAAGACAGGGTGACACTATAGACAGGGGGTCACTAAGACAGGGTGACACTGTAGAGAAGGGGTCACTAAGACAGTTAGACACTAATGACAGGGGGTCACTAAGACAGGGTGACACTATAGACAGGGGGTCTCTAAGACAGTCTCAACCGTATATTTACACTTGATACATGAGCAATTTTACACATCTCACTATAAATAAAGGTAGAAAAAAAAATCGAAAAAGCGTAATTCTGATTTCTTTTGTAAATGTAAGAAGGGTAATCGGACAGAAAAAAAAAATGGAAATTCGGTTTAACGATGGGTGGTGTGACATGGATATACTGTATGACTGTATGACACACATACTGTGTGAATTTATGCAAATTTGTATATTCGCAGCTTGGAGGCTTATAACCTTACTGTGCTCTATTATGTGGCAGATAAATTACATAACTTCATTCCTATTTTAATATGTGGTCCTTGTAATATTAGAATAATGGATTCTTCTTTTTTAAGTCGGTCGGCTAGATGTGTCATCGATTAGATGCTTATCATTTTATTATATATATATATATATATATATATATATATATATATATATATATATATCCTTTATCAATATATTAACTTCATTTCATTTGTGACCATATCGGTTTGTTTATTTATTCGTTTATTTACTCATTACTCAGAGGATTGAACTGACAGCTCTCAGGATCACTATAACAGGCAAATCCGTGGACTTTCCCCATGTCTTTGAGATAGTACACTGCTCCAAAAATTCTGGCACTGACTCAAACAAAACCTCTGATAACAACCTTTAAAAAGACTTCAAACTCAGTCTAGCTGTGCCCTTTAAAAAAAAGACTTATCGATTTGCAATCATTCGTGCGTCAGAAAGTAAAAAAGTATTTCAATAATAAACACTAGTTTCAGAGATTGCGAAACAGACACAGATCTCAAATGTCAAAGACATTAATATCTTACTTGATATAACTAAAAGTCATTACATTAAAACCTAAGAAAATGCATTTAATATATATTCATACAAAACACTTGACTGCTCCTTAAAAGCACAATTTCAAAAGCATGCCGGCATAAGTTTCTTTTTTTATAATTTTTTCCATTTTTATCAATATAAATGTGAAGCTTGACACCAATTACTGTATCCTATGGTGGCTGATTTCTGCAATGTCGCGTGGCGTTTTTTTTTTTTTTTCGGGGAGAAAGGTCGAAGGCGAAAAGACGAATAAACATAATTTGGCGGGGCGAAAAGACGCAAAGTAGAAATTTCCGGGCGAGATTTAGGGGCGAAAAGATGAAAAAAAATGTTGTTTTTTTTTCGCTGCCAAGCATCGTCTTTTCGTCCTGAAATCTCGCCCCGAAATTGCGACTTTTCCTCTTTCCGCCCCGCCAAAAGTCAATACATATTTCGTCTTTTCGTGTTGGCGCCCCGAAAACCCGCCAACACAAGAATCAATATTTCGTTATTTCGCCTTCCGGTACTCATGCGCAAAATGATTGTAAACGCATGTTTGCAATCTTGAAAGCTATGTGTTCTTCATTTAATGGAAATTATCATTGTAATCGTATTTTATGAAAAGTGAACTAATTAATAAGCATGAAATAAGAATTTCAAGCTTCAGTCAGTGCTATATACATATCATATCTTAAATCATATTATAGCTACATTCATAATTCACTTGTGCTATATCAGCAATGCAGAATGTAGTCATTGAAAGACAAAATTTTTATACTGTTTTGATACAACCCCTTTTATATTCATATTGAAATAAAAACATAAAACAGAACTGTCTTCAACAATCTCAGTTGTTTGCAACCATTTGCTATTCTCACGAAGTGAAAATATTCCGGTGCTCTAATAAGCAGAGTAACTCCCCTTTGAATTAAGTGTGCCTAAAAGCCCAAAAACGACATGAAATATGAAAAATGAAGTATTTACTGCCAGAAAACTAATACAACTCACATGGAACAAACAGTTGAAAATATATAAATACTAAGTTCAGTGTCAGTTGTTTTTAAAGCAACAATGAGAAGAAAAGAAACAAGGAACAACCCTATTGCTGAATGTTGAGGTAAATAACAAAATACCCAAAGTATCCCAGCTACTGATAACTCGACAACTGAAATATCGACTTATTTTCGACAGTCCCGACGATTTCGAGACAACGAGAGTCGACTGTATATCATTGAAAGTATGTCAAGACGTATTCAAGGAGCGCGTCATATGTACCTTTATTAAAATTTGGTATGGATTTTTTAAAACAGTAAGGTCTCTTTATTCCGACAATGTACGTTCCCAAAGAAATTTGTCAGTATATTGAAAATCAATGCCCTTCTGCTTGATCAGACACCACGGCTAAATAAATAAGTGGGTGTTTCAAAAGACACTTTCGTTATTTAAATGTATGAAATTTATTACTACATGTATATTAAAATTAGCATTTGAGAAAGACAACGAATTGTACAAACTTAAAGCACCATAAAACCCCCGAGACTTAAAAATAAAAACATATGTCCAGATTTGTAAGATCTATACACATCATACATGTAAACGTCACTTTTTTTACATAATCTTTTATATAAAAAAATGTATGTCATAGTCAGTAGAGCCTCTAAATTAATTTCCGCAGACTTTTCAAATTTCCTCTGCTTTCTTTGTTCGCAATGATTTCGGACACAGTGGCTGTCAGTATACACAAAATAATAATAACATTTTGTTACCAGATTTCTTTTGTGTGTCAAGATCGGAATATTTCGTAATAACGGATACAAATAACGCTGTAAACAATTCATTCCTAATAAAATGATGTTGTTATTTGAATTTGTCAATATATCTGGTATTGTTGTATAACATCTTGCACTTCGTGATTATGAAAATTATAGTCAATTTTACATATGGATCTTATGTCGATCATTTACCAGTAAAATTACGCCATTTTATTACACGTTGTAGAATATGATACGGGAGGGAAAATATTCATAGGAACATATTGTGAATCACGTGACATAAAATATGTTTATCATCCCATTTGCATGTATGTAATTTATTTTAACATTGAATATGTATAGTGCCTTGTTTCATATGGAATATGTATATTGCTAAGTATTTATGTTGGACAATCATTTTTAAAATAAATTCAAATATGGGACAGAAAGTAGTACAGCTACATGTATTTTAAAAGCGACAAAATTTATTAAATATGCTGTAAAAATTAGACAATATTTTGTTGCTAGCATAGAAATGGGTTATTATTGTCTAAGCAACCACCTGTTAATTTAGTCAAGCTAACCCCCTCTAATGAATGTATATTTATAAATGTATGTCACAATTGTTCTTCGTAAATCTCTCTCTCTACCTCTCTCTCTTAATTAATATTTACAGTGTATATTTAGCATGATATGACCACTGGTTTTTCAATTTAATACCGTAATAATTTTCTTATCTACCTATGTACAAACTGCCAATAAATCATTGCCTTGTCTTTCCCGTTACAGTGACCCGGAAACGTATTACGCTTGACCTGTCTAGCCGAGACGGAGGTCGGGTATAAAAAGGTAGGTCATCGTCTACATCGTTACTTCTGTCCTAACAGCCAGTATAGGTAAGAAAGAAAATGGTTAAGTTTTGAATCAAAATTTGCACACAAAAAAAAATAAAAAAAAATATATGTTATTTCTAAATTCGCTAATATTTTCACTTAGTGCAATTGATTTTGCGAATTAATACTGACAAATTTTCTTGATATTGATATTATGGAGAGAAAAAAAAACATACTAATAACTAAAATTACTAATGATCATATAGTCAGGTGTTTTGCAATACTTATTAAGACTTCATTATACACATACAGAAAATGTGGATATAATGTGTTAATGACAGATAATCCATGATTAAGATATGTTTGCAGCAGCATCATGAAATCTATCACTCTCGCCACCCTCGCCATCGCCATGTTTATGGGTCTTGTTGTCGCCGACTATGGTTCTCACTCGGACTCTTACGGACACGGTGCATCTTTCGGCGGGTACGGTGCTTCGTACGGATACGGCGGAGTGGCTCCATCTATCGGATATGCCCCAGCCTACGGATATGGATCAGCCGGCGCCGGTGGTTTCGGACAGGGAGGATTCTGTAAGTCGCGGTGTTGTTTTTTTATCTATATATTTATGTATTGGGTCTGTTAGATGGTTTTAACGTCCCAGAAAATTCGAAGTAAACCGTATAAAATGCTAAATAGTAAAGGTATCAAGACGAAAACCAGCAAAACATTCCTGGAAATACCCATTTAAACACATTGATCAAAGCTATTTTGTATGTGTAAAACAGTGCTATTTCTCTCAGGTAGCCAAATATAAAAGTTTTGCCCTCCTATTTTATTTCTGAGTTTATAATTGTATAATTCACCCTTATCAGGCTCGAATTTAACTTTTCTTGCCACTCGCAAACTTTTGCGAGTAGCTGAAATTTCAACTCGCAAAATTTATCGTTCACTTGCAATTTCATGAATGATATATATGTTACGAATGCAAACTCTTCAGTGTGAGACGCCCGAGTAAAAATATTAACAATAAATGAAAACAGTTCAAAAAATTTAAATTTATCAATAATGTCTGGAAATTTGATTGTTACTGTTTTTATTTGTTACAAATTGGCTTCTTTTTTTTTTTTTTTTTTTTTTCCAAAAAAATTTAAAGTGAAGAAAGTAAACAGTCAAACTGTGCACCATATGTAGTTATCGGTTAATGACAACTTTACGAAAACATTGGGTGCCAGTCTAGCAGGTGCGCATAGGTTTAAATTATGCCTCCCTGCAACAGTTTTTACTATTTACTTGTCCCGATAAAGAAAACACGATGCCGATCTTTATTGGTTTCAAAACTTTGCACTCGCCAAAAACTGCGAGCAGCTACAAAATGAACTCGCAAAATTCATTTCCCACTCGCATTTTGCGAGTGCTAAATTCGAGCCCTGCCTTATGTAAACGATTTTATGAATGTGATTATTCTGGTATATAAATCCTTTCCTGTCTCCGAAATAGCACCTCTCTATTAATGAGACACAAATGTTCTTATTTATTTCCTGAATTGGACGTGACGTCAACTAATTGAAGTTGAGTTGTTCATACGATAAATTAGCTTCACACGTCCGCTGAGCTACAAAATGTAGCCTATGTTTAATGTATTTACATGCAGCAATTTATTTGATGAATTACGTACACGTCATAATGTACACGATATAATGAACATGTCATGATGAACTCGCCATTATGTACACGTCATAATGTACACGTCATAATGAACTCCTCATAATGTACGCGTAATAATGTACACGTTAAAATGCACACGTCATAATGAACACGTCATAATGTACACGTGTTACTCATATTTCCAGTGATGCTGATCGGATTCTTGTTCATCATCCTCCTGCTCTTCCGAAACACCACAGCTACCACCACCAACCTCACCATCGGTTAAACATACAGTAAGTACTCTCCCTCCCTCCTTCCCTCCCCCCTCTCTCTCTCTCTCTCTCTCTGGTAAAATATCTGTCTTTCTGCTGCACTCTCTTTCTCCCTTTCATTTCATCTTTCGCAGTTGTACATGATATAATATAGCTGAGCATTTGAAATAAATTCTACATCGACAGGAGACATTTCTTGTTCACAAAATAAAGAAAAAATGATTGAAAGTCTTCTGTATATATGTGTGTATTCACAACCTTTCTTACAATTGTATTTTATCTCTAATTTACTAGGTCAGTAGTATCTCGTTGAGATGGAAGCAACCTCACACCACGTAACACGAAATCCTCATCAAAGACTGAAAGAAGTACACGTGTCGTCTGCGAAAAATATTTATTTGTGTCTATTTATTTTTTGATCACTATTTCTACCAAAGCAGTAATAAAGATATTAAATATAACATTGATTTGTCTTTACTGAAGAAATCAGTGACACAGTCGTCTCGTGGGACAATAAATCCGCGGATAAATAAATTAGGTTAGATAAATTAGAATTAGACATAAGATCTGTAGCTCATCTAATTTTATATTACTTATAAAATTGGTATATCGCCTCATTTTATATTACTTTTACGATCGGTAGCTAATTTCATTGTATATAGATTTTAATACGCTCCTTGGTAACTGATATGTAGTTTCAAAACATGAGTTTGTCACAGTTTGTACACCCCTTCTCACAGCCCCATATACACACAGACACACACACAGTGATATTAAAAGGCAAGTTAAACTTTATTCGTTGTGAAATACAGCTACCGTGTGATACCGAAATATATTGACAACTTTATACATAGAGTATATTTGTTTGTTTTAGGGTAAAACTGGAATATATCTCATAGAGTAGTGATTCACTTTGAATATTTTCAGGAGCGCACAGCGCGAGTGAAAATTTAAAAAGTGTTTCATTTCGAGGTGAAAGATATGTATTCTATATTTGCTCAAAACAAACAAATTTTATTTTCATTTTATGCAAACTGCCGCTACATATCCTTTATTAGTAAAGAAAAAGAAGAAGAAGAAAGAAAAGTGTTCTATCGAAATGTATCGCTGTTAAATCTAACTGTTCAGAGCTTCTGACTGGTCACAAGTTTGGGATGACTTCTATGTGTACTAAAAGTTTGTTTCATTGAAAGGCGTTATAGTTTATTTCCATGCTTATTTTGACTTCCCAAACTATGGATAAAAAATAAATAAAAACTACATATGGAGTTTTTTATCATTTATATTACTATCTACAACATATCAAACATATAGACAATACCCTTGAGTTTATTCTGTTTGTTAGTATATTGGGTTTAAAGTCCCACCGACAGCATTTCAGTAATTTTGAGACTATGTGTACTTGAGACAAATTTAGAGCCGTCAAACATAGACATACGGCATGATACCACATCCGGTCACATTATCCTGACACCGGACCAACCAGTCCTTGAACTACCCTTATATGCTGAGCGTCAAGCTAGGAAGTATACCAGTACCATAATTTACGACTTCAAATGGAATGTCGCGACCGGGATATTTTGGGTGAACGCTCAAACACCTCAGCCACCGAGACCGGTTAGAAGTGCTCAGAGTTATCAATGAAACTCTCTAGATGTGGCTAGCATAAAACCAATAATTTAATTAAGGTTTAGAGTTACCTTCACGTTCTTTTTTTTTTTGTTGTTGTTGTTGTTGTTTTTATTATTAATTTATTAAATGTTAACATATTCGTTACAACTTACATAAATCCCTCTCAAAGGTGCCTGACTTGGACCAGTGTTTTGCAACTGGAAATGCATTCAAAGATTATAGCCTCTTGGGTTCAAACCAACATCCTTTGAACTCTAAGTCATATACGCCACCACTGCAACACAGAGACCCAACACAATCACAGCATCAATAGGATATGAAAAACAGACTAAGTAGAGAGAGAAATGATGATTAGTAAGTAAAGTCTTCATTATCATTTTCAACAGAGATATGAAACTTTCAGTAATAACGTTTTAACGTTGTTTTTTCTCGTAACGCTAAAAAAAAGGGGAAAAAAAACACCAAGAACTTCTTGTAAACATTAGACCATGGGGTTCAATTAGACAGTAGCACTGCAGAAGGGTCCTAAGACGGGTGCAAAACCAAAACAGTGACACTATAGACAGGGCTCACTAAGACGGGGGTCGCTAAAACTGGGGGTCACTAACACAGGGTGACACTATAGAGAGGGCATCACTAAGACGGGGGTCACTAAAACAGGGGTCACTAACACAGGGTGACACTACAGACAGGGCATCACTAAGACAGGGGGACACTATAGACAGGGGGTCACTAAGACAGGGTGACACTATAGAGAGGAAGTCACTAAGACAGGGTGACACTATAGACAGGGGGTCACTAAGACAGGGAGACACTGTAGAGAGGGGGTCACTAAGAAAGGTAGACACTATAGACAGGGGAACACTAAGACAGGGTGACACTGTAGAGAGGGGGTCACTAAGACAGGGTGACTTAATAGACAGGGGATCACTAAGACAGGGTGACACTAAGACAGGGGGTAACTAAGACAGACAGGGGGTCACTAAGACAGGTAGACACTGTAGAGAGGGGGTAACTAAGACAGACAGGGGGTCACTAAGACAGGCTAACACTATAGACAGGAGGTCACTAAGACAGGCTGACACTATAGACAGGGGGTCACTAAAACAGGCTGACACTATAGACAGGGGGTAACTAAGACAGGCTTAAACTATAGAGAGGGGGACACTAAGACAGGGTGACACTTTAGACAGGGGGTCACTAAGACAGGGTGACACTGTAGAGAGGGGGTCACTAAGACAGGGTGACACTATACACAGGGGGTCACTAAGAGAGGGTGCACTATGGACAGGGGTCACTAAGACAGGGTGACACTATTGACAGGGGGTCACTAAGACAGGCTGACACTTTAGACAGGGGGTCACTAAGACAGACATGGGGTCACTAAGATAGGAAGACACTAAGACAGGGTGGCACAAAGACACGGTGACACTATAGACAGTGGGTCACTAAGACAGGAAGACACTAAAGACACGTAGAGACTAAGACAGGTAGACACTTAGACAGGGTGTCACTAAGACAGGTAGGACTTTGACAGGTAGACACTTTAGACAGTGTTTCACTAAGACAGGAAGATACTAGGATAGGAGGTCACTAAGACAGGAAGACACTGTAGACAGGGGGTCACAAAGACAGGTAAACACTATAGACAGGGGTCACTAAGACAGGTATACACTAAGACAGGAGGTTACTAAGACAGGAAGACACTAACACAGGGGTTTACTAAGACAGGTATACACTTAGAAAGGGGGTCACTAAGACAGGTAAACACTTAGACAGGGGGATACTAAGACAGGAAGACACAAAGACAGGGGGTCACTAAGATAGGGGTCACAAAAACAGGTAGACACTTTAGACAGGGGCCACTATAGAGAGGGGGTTACAAAGACAGGGGGACACTAAAACGGGGGTTATTTAGGTAGGGAGACATTATAGACAGGGGGTCACTAAGACAAGAAGACACTGTGAACAGGGTGTCTCTAAGACAGGGAGACACTTTAGACAGGGGGTCACAAATACAGGGGGACACTAGACAGGGGGTCACTAAGACAGAAGGACATTTAGACAGGAGGTCTATTAGAAAGGGAGACTCTGTAGACAGGTTGTCACTAAGACAGAGAGACACTATAGACAGTGAGACAATATAGACAGGGGGTCATTTAGACAGGGAGACACTATAGATACGGGGTCACTAGGACAGGGGACAATATAGACAGGGCGTCACTAAGACGGGTAGACACTATAGACAGGGGGTCACTAAGACAGCGTGACACTGTAGAGAGGGGTTCGCTAAGACAGGTAGACACTATAGACAGGGGGTCACTACGACAGGGTGACACTATAGACAGGGGGTCACTAAGACAGGTAGACACTAAAACAGGGGGTCACTAAGACAGGTTGACACTGAGACAGGGGGTCACTAAGACAGGTAGACACTAAGACAGGGGGTCACTAAGACAGGTAGAAACTAATGACAGGGGGTCACTAAGACAGGGTGACACTATAAACATGGGTCACTAAGACAGGGTGACACTATAGACAGGGGGTCACTAAGACAGGTAGACATTATAGACAGGGTGTCACTAAGACAGGGTGACACTGTAGAGAGGGGGTCACTAAGACAGTGTGACGCTGTAGAGAGGGGGTCACTAAGACAGGGTGACACTGTAGACAGGGTGTAATTAAGACAGGTAGACACTTAGACATGGGGGTCACTAAGACATGTAGGCACTGAGACAGGGGGTCACTAAGACAGGTAGACACTAAGACAGGGGGTCACTAAGACAGGGAGACATTATAGACAGGGGGTCACTAAGACAGGGTGACACTATAGACAGGGGGTCACAAAGACAAGTTGACATTATAGACAGGGGGTCACTAAGACTGGTGACACTATATACAGGGGATCACTTAGACAGGTAGACATTATAGACAGGGGGTCACTAAGACAGGGTGATACTAAGACAGGGGGTCACTAAAACAGGTAGACATTATAGACAGGGGTCACTAAGAGAGGTAGACACTATAGACAGGGGGTCACTAAGACAGGTTGACACTGTAGAGAGGGGGTCACTTAGACAGGGTGACACTGTAGAGAAGGGGTCACTAAGACAGTTTGACACTAATGACAGGGGGTCACTAAGACAGTGTGACACTATAGACAGGGGGTCACTAAGACAGTCTCAACCGTATATTTACACTTGATACATGAGCAATTTTACACATCTCACTATAAATAAAGGTAGAAAAAAAAATCGAAAAAGCGTAATTCTGATTTCTTTTGTAAATGTAAGAAGGGTAATCGGACAGGAAAAAAAATGGAAATTCGGTTTAACGATGGGTGGTGTGACATGGATATACTGTATGACATTGTGTGAATTTATGCAAATTTGTATATTCGCAGCTTGGAGGCTTATAACCTTACTATGCTCTATTATGTGGCAGATAAATTACATAACTTCATTCCTATTTTAATATGTGATCCTTTATCAATATATTAACTTCATTTCATTTGTGACCATATCGGTTTGTTTATTTATTCGTTTATTTATTCATTACTCAGAGGATTGAACTGACAGCTCTCAGGATCACTAAAACAGGCAAATCCGTGGACTTTCCCCATGTCTTTGAGATAGTACACTGCTCCAAACATTCTGGCACTGACTCAAACAAAACCACTGATAACAACCTTTAAAAAGACTTCAAACTCAGTCTAGCTGTGCCCTATAAAAAAAAGACTATACCATGCGATTTGCAATCATTCGTGCGTCAGAAAGTAAAAAAGTCTTTCAATAATAAACACTAGTTTCAGAGATTGCGAAACAGACACAGATCTCAAATGTCAAAGACATTAATATCTTACTTGATATAACTAAAAGTCATTACATTAAAACCTAAGAAAATGCATTTAATATATATTCATACAAAACACTTGACTGCTCCTTTAAAAGCACAATTTCAAAAGCATGCCGGCATAAGTTTCTTTTTTATAATTTTTCCATTTTTATCAATATAAATGTGAAGCTTGACACCAATTACTGTATCCTATGGTGGCTGATTTCTGCAATGTCGCGTGGCGTTTTTTTTTTCGGGGAGAAAGGTCGAAGGCGAAAAGACGAATAAACATAATTTGGCGGGGCGAAAAGACGAAAAGTAGAAATTTCCGGGCGAGATTTAGGGGCGAAAAGATGAAAAAAAAAATGTGTTTTTTTTCGCTGCCAAGCATCGTCTTTTCGTCCTGAAATCTCGCCCCGAAATTGCGACTTTTCCTCTTTCCGCCCCGCCAAAAGTCAATACATATTTCGTCTTTTCGTGTTGGCGCCCCGAAAACCCGCCAACACAAGAATCAATATTTCGTTATTTCGCCTTCCGGTACTCATGCGCAAAATAATTGTAAACGCATGTTTGCAATCTTGAAAGCTATGTGTTCTTCATTTAATGGAAATTATCATTGTAATCGTATTTTTGAAAAAGTGAACTAATTAATAAGCATGAAATAAGAATTTCAAGCTTCAGTCAGTGCTATATACATATCATATCTTAAATCATATTATAGCTACATTCATAATTCACTTGTGCTATATCAGCAATGCAGAATGTAGTCTTTGAAAGACAAAAAATTTATACTGTTTTGATACAACCCCTTTCATATTCATATTGAAATAAAAACATAAAACAGAACTGTCTTCAACAATCTCAGTTGTTTGCAACCATTTGCAATTCTCACGAAGTGAAAATATGCCGGTGCTCTAATAAGCAGAGTAACTCCCCTTTGAATTAAGTGTGCCTAAAAGCCCAAAAACGACATGAAATATGAAAAATGAAGTATTTACTGCCAGAAAACTAATACAACTCACATGGAACAAACAGTTGAAAATATATAAATACTAAGCTCAGTGTCAGTTGTTTTTAAAGCAACAATGAGAAGAAAAGAAACAAGGAACAACCCTATTGCTGAATGTAGAGGTAAATAACAAAATACCCAAAGTATCCCAGCTACTGATAACTCGACAACTGAAATATCGACTTATTTTCGACAGTCCCGACGATTTCGAGACAACGAGAGTCGACTGTATATCATTGAAAGTATGTCAAGACGTATTCAAGGAGCGCGTCATATGTACCTTTATTAAAATTTGGTATGGATTTTTTAAAACAGTAAGGTCTCTTTATTCCGACAATGTACGTTCCCAAAGAAATTTGTCAGTATATTGAAAATCAATGCCCTTCTGCTTGATCAGACACCACGGCTAAATAAATAAGTGGGTGTTTCAAAAGACACTTTCGTTATTTAAATGTATGAAATTTATTACTACATGTATATTAAAATTAGCATTTGAGAAAGACAACGAATTGTACAAACTTAAAGCACCATAAAACCCCCGAGACTTAAAAATAAAAACATATGTCCAGATTTGTAAGATCTATACACATCATACATGTAAACGTCACTTTTTTACATAATCTTTTATATAAAAAAAAATGTATGTAATAGTCAGTAGAGCCTCTAAATTAATTTCCGCAGACTTTTCAAATTTCCTCTGCCTTTCTTTGTTCGCAATGATTTCGGACACGGTGGCTGTCAGTATACATAGAATAATAACATTTTGTTACCAGATTTCTTTTGTGTGTCAAGATCGGAATATTTCGTAATAACGGATACAAATAACGCTGTAAACAATTCATTCCTAATAAAATGATGTTGTTATTTGAATTTGTCAATATATATGGTATTGTTGTATTACATCTTGCACTTCGCGATTATGTAAATTATAAAGACAGTTTTACATATGGATCTTATATCGATCATTTACCAGTAAAATTTCGCCATTTTATTACACGTTGTAGAATATGATACGGTGGGAAAATATTCATAGGAACATATTGTGAATCACGTGACATAAAAAATGTTTATCATCTCATTTGCATGTATTTAAGTTATTTTAACATTGAATATGTATATTGTCTTGTTTCATATGGAATATGTATATTGAAAAGTATTTATGTTGGACAATCATTTTTAAAATTAAATTCAAATATGGGGACAGAAAGTAGTACAGCTACATGTATTTTAAAAGCGACAAAATTTATTAAATATGCTGTAAAAATTAGACAATATTTTGTTGATAGTATAGAAATGTGTTATTACTGTCTAAACAACCACCTGTTAATTTTAGTCAAGCTAACCTCTCTAATGAATGTAAGGAATAATTTAGCTTAAATTTATACATGTGTGTCACATTTGTTCTTTGTAAATCTCTCTCTCTCTCTCTCTCTCTCTTAATTTATATTTACAGTGTATATTAAATATGACATGACCACGGGTTTTTCAATGTAATGTTGTAATATTTTTCTGATATCTACCTATGTACAAATCTGCCAATAAATCATTGGCTTGTCTTTCCCGTTACAGTGACCAGGAAACGTATTACGTTTGACCTGTCTAGTCGAGACGGAGGTCGGGTATAAAAAGGTAGGTCTTCGTCTACATCGTCAGTTCTGTCCTAACAGCCAGTATAGGTAAGAAAGGAAAATGGTTAAGATTTGAATCGAAATTTGTAAAAAGAAAATAAATAAAAGAATGAAATACATTACTTATAAAGTATTTTAATGAAAAAACCCGTAATATCCATGCAGTTATAAAATACATGTAATAAAGTTTAGTTTGATATTGAAAAATATTTATCTAGACCTATCTTGTTTCTGAATTCGCTCATATTCTCACATACTGGAATTGATCTTGCGAATTCATACTGACTGTATTTTTTTTTTATTGATATCGATATTTGGGAGGAAGAAATAGAGTCTTCAATTTACTAAAGTCAGTTATAATAATTATACAGACTACATTATACACTTACAGAAAATGTGGATATAATGTGTTAATAACAGATAATTCACGATAAATATATGTTTGCAGCAGCATCATGAAATCCATCACTCTCGCCACCCTCGCCATCGCCATGATGTTGGGACTTGCTCTGGCTGACTTCGGATTTGACTCGGACTCTTACGGACACGGTGCCTCTTTCGGCGGGTACGGTGCTTCGTACGGATACGGCGGAGTGGCTCCATCTGTCGGATATGCCCCAGCCTACGGATATGGATCAGCCGGCGCCGGTGGTTTCGGACAGGGAGGATTCTGTAAGTCGCATTTTATCTATATATTTATACATTGGGTACGTTAGATGGTTTTAACGTCCCACCGACAGTATATCATATAAAAAAAATTAAAGTACGCCGTATAAAGTGCGAAATAGCAAAGGTATCAAGACGAAAACTAGCGATTTAAACACTTTGATCAAAGCTATTTTGTATGTGTAAAACAAGGGTATTCTCTCGGGTGGCCATATGTTAATATTGCCCCCCAATTTTATTTCTTAGTTTATAGTGTGTATAATTCACCTTTATGTAAACGATTTTATGAATGTGATTATTCTTGTTTATAAATCGTATCCTGTCTCCGAAATAGCACATTTCTATTAATGAAAAAAACTGTTTTTATGTATATTCCGAATTGGACGTGACGCCAACTAATTGAAATGAACATAATAGCAGCTGAGCTACAGAATGTATGTATAATGTATTTACATGCAACAATTTTTATGATGAATAATGTACACGTCATAATGAACACGTCATAATGTACACGTGTTACTCATATTTCCAGTGATGCTGATCGGATTCTTGTTCATCATCCTCCTGCTCTTCCGAAACACCACTACCACTTCCGCCGTCACCAACTTTACCATCGGTTAAACATACAGTAAGTACTCTCTCTCTCTCTCTCTCTCTCTCTCTCTTTCTGGTAAAATATGTGTCTATCTGCTGGACTCTCTTTCTCCTTCTCATTTCATATTTCGCAGTTGTACATGATACATGATATTAAAGATTAAGCCCTTCACTGGAATATAGCTGAGCATTTGCGATAAACTTTACATCGACAGGAGACATTCCTTGTTCACCAATAAAAAATGATTGAAAGTCTTCTGTATATATGTATGTATTCACAATGTTAAGATATAACCTTTTTCACAACTGTGTTTTATCTCTAATTTACCAGGTCAGTAGTATCTCGCTGAGATGGAAGCAACCTCATACCACGTGACAAAGACTGAATGAAACACGTGTCGTCTGTGAAAAATATTTATTTCTGTCTATTTATTTTATTATGAATATTTATACCAAAAAGTAATAAAAAGATTAAAAATATCAATGATTTGTCTTTATTTGGGAAATCTGTGACAGTCGTCTCGAGGGACAATGAATCCACAGATAAATAAATTGGATAAATTAGAATTTGATATAGGATCTATTTCATTTCATTTCATTGTATATTACTTAATACACGTTTCGTGGTAGTTGATATGTAGTTTCAAAACATGAGTTTGTCACAGTTTTTACACCCCTTCACAAAACCCCGCCCCCCCCCCACACACACACTGTATGATATTAAAAGGCAAAATAAACTTTATTCGTAATGAAATACAGCTACCGTGTGATATTGAAATATAATGACAAATACATAGAGGATATTTAATTAGTTTAGGCAAATATGGAATATATCTCATCGAGTAGTGATTCACTTTAAATATTTTCAGGAGCGCACAGCGAGAGTGAAAATGTGAAATTTGTTTCACTTCGAGATGAGAGGTATTCTATATTCACTTAAAATAAACATATTTTATTTTCATAATATGCTAACTTCCACCACATATCATTTATAAGTAAAAGAAAAAGTGTAGTTCCGGCAGACCTATGTCACTCACATTGCGGTATTTTGTTTGTATCTCACTGACTGAACACAGTATTTCACCAGGTAGCATAAAATAAATTTTTTTTTTTTTTTTATAAATTACAATTATTCTCTAAGTATAAAACAGAGTCTATTAGACATTCCTACAGACAATAAAAGGCCGATGCGAGCTTAGGTTTCTATTTTATGGAGAATCTATGCGACTTGGAAGTCACGCTTAATTTGTGAAAACTTGATTTTGTATTATAGATCGATATTTTTGTACATGGCCAAAAAAAAAAAAAAAAAAGAAAGGTGTTCTATTGAAATATATCGTTGTTTAATTTAAATTTTCAGAGCTTCTGATTGGTCACAAATTAATGGTGATTTCTATTTGTACTAAAGGTTTGTTTCAATGAAAGGCGATTATTGTCCGCTTTATGCTTATTTTGACTTCCCAAAGGATAGATACATAAAACATAATACATAAAATCTACATATGGATTTATTTTTAATTTATATTACTAGCTATAATATATCAAGCATACAATACCCTTTGGTCTGTTTGTTAGTTTATTGGGTTTTACCACCGACAGCTTTCGTTTGGAGACTATGTTTACCTGAGACATATAGTGCCATCAAACATAGACATGTGGCATGATACCACATCCGGTCATATTATCCTGACACCCGGCCAACCAGTCCTGGAACTTCCCTTATATGCTGATCGCCAAGCAAGCAGCTATACCAGTACCATTTTTACGACTTTAACTGGAATGTCACGACCGTGAGTTCAAATCACTTTTAGTCACCATGACCGGTTAGAAGTGCTCTGAGTTATTAATTAAACTCCCTAGATGTGACTAGTATAAAACCAATATTTTCCTGCATGTGAAGGTTCAGAGTTATCTACACATGATTTTTTTTTTTATCAAATGTCAACATTTTCGTTACAATTCCTCAAAGGTGCTTGAGTTGGGCTAGTGTTTTACACCTGGTAATTTAATCAAAGAGTATTGCCTCTTGGGTTCGAACCCATAACCTTTGAACCCTTAGTCATATACGCAACCTCTGCAACACAGTTACAGCATCGATAGGATATGACATACAGACTTGATAGAGAGAGAAATGATGGCTAGTAAGTAGTCTTCATTGATATTTTCAACAGAGATATGAAACGTTTTTATTTCGTGACGCTAAAAAGCAAAAACAAAAACAAAAAAACATCAACAACAGATGAACCTTTTGAAAGAGATATCTTAACAAACTCTCTTTACAGTATCATTTATAAAAGAAATCTGCGATCTGATTAGAAACATACATATGTGTTTTTGGCAATAAATTGAAGAAAAATCTCAATACATTTATAATTGATACATGAGCAACTTTACACATCTCACTTATCTCGCGGTCACATGATTGTACACGTAAATTAACGAGTCTATTTTCGGACATTATGTCTTCGTCATTTTTATACCTCTTATAATCCATGGTATAATTCAAAACATATAGCACGTGTTTAGTAACATACTAAGTAGCTTGCCATCATATGGCCCAAGCACATGTGATTTTACTTTCGACCGAAAAAAAAAATATCCGTATAAAAATCGAACTCGGGACCTGGGTATTACTTCGAAATAGCAATAATAAAAAATGTCATAAAAAGCGAAATTCTGATTTCATTTATACAAAAAATAAATATTTTATCAAAAATCAAGGTGTCCCAAAACTTTTTGGGCAAAAAAAAAAAAAAAAAAAAAAAAAGACCCAAAACTTAGAGTGATTACGGTAACCCTATTTTATGCATGTTGTAACATATTGTTTTGAAAATAAAGAAATAAAAAGTATAGATCTGCTCAGTTCTGTTCGTATTAATGTAACGAATAATTATATCATAGTCTTCAACTAATCTTTTTTAAACAAGTTTTATTATATATGTATTTCTAAGTCATGTTGTGATATGAACACCCACTTTCAAAATGTTTCTAAAATTATGAAGAAGTTGGTACTACCAATTCAATATCAAATATGTTTGAATATGTCACCTCCGTATATTGATGTCAGAATCGTATCTAATAAATTTCCTATCGCATCCATCATTCATTCAACATTGTTTTCTGATATAGTCGTCGTATGTAACATACGGCACTATTTTAAGCTTACTTAACTTACTCATAAATTTTAACATTATGTTAACTTTGACATTTAACAAAAATAATCATATTATACATATCAAGAACATACAAAATTATAATTCTAAAATCGGTTTACTCTGTGTGTGTGCGTGTGAAATTGTGTCCATAGTCGTATATATATAATATATATAAAACATAATTTTTCTGATACCTATGTTCTAGACCATCTCTGTGCTTTATGCTGTTTCTATGCTAAGCCTATGAGATGATTTTCTTGTTAACTATAAGCTATTTGATATTTTGTGATATTAATATATTGAAAAAATACTGAAATTCAAAATTAAATATATCTTTATAAAGAGATGCCCTCGTTGCTTTCTATTTTTGATTGATTTCCACATCTTGTAGCAAAACCTTGCATATAATGCTAATATATTGATTTTTTCTGACATGTTAACCCTACGTCCGTATTTTATCATATTTTTTCAATCAGTTTCATGATAATAAAAATATTTTGGGTACTATTTTTATACCAAAAACATATCTACAGATATATATAATAAGGTATTAAAAGATATGAAGCGTTTTTATTTTTATTTTTTTCTTATTTTCGTTATATTTCGGGCATATTTTCAAGAATGCTGTCCATTTTCAAAGAAGTTTTGCTACAGTGAATACATTTGTTTTCTCTTGGCACTTTCCAATTGCAATGTCGTGCAATCGAAATCTTACCTTTGAGCGTCAATGAAATGTATTTTCAAAGAGTAAAAAAAATAATTAAATAAACACGTGAATTTAAATGATATAATAACAATTTTTATGTTTTAAATATATTATTTTAGGAAATATATGTGGATGTATTTGATATGCTACACATGTATAAGATATTATGATATTACCATTCGGAACACCTCGCTCATTTATACGGGTTAGACCGGGAATTGCCGAGTTGATTCGATTGGAGAAATGCAAATGTGTCAACCCACTATCCAAACATAGACTTTGGTCAAAAATATGAAATTTCAAATGTTGGGAAGTGAAAAAACATTCACTATTGTTCTGGAAATAACAAAGTACGAAAAAGCTTTAGAGTAATTGACTTTTTTTTATTTAACCCCCAAAACTCCTCGTCAAAAAAGATAGAAGAGAAAGAAAAAAATGCACAAATGTAGAATGTAGTATAACAAAATAGATATATGCTTATTGGCCAGATCACTCATGAAGACAGGATGAATAGAAAAATAATGAAATAAAACAGTAATGCATGATCGTCCGGATTCAAAATGACTCATAAATTCTTAATCAGCGATATTCTTTAAAGAATAAAACATTGGGTCCAAAATGTGCGAAAAAGGATTTTACCCATTTCCCGCAATTACTATCCGGTCACACCAGTATTGACTGGTTGACGTGTAACGCGTATATCGCTATATAGAATATATATAAGATAATACAAGTTCGAATTTATTATCAGTTTTTCTGAAAACAATTGTATACAAACGAAGCAGACTGACATGCTCACTTGCAAATTAACCTTACATCAATATTACGGAATATAGTGGTTATTTTAAGACAATAACTAAATAAATACTCGGACAAATAAAAAAAATGAAAACAAAAATGAATAAACATGCATATACATTTCATTTCCTCGAATATAATGAAAATTACAATTTTAAAACACATACACACACATATATATATGAAAGAAACATGAAGTATGAAAAGTGAAAAAAAAATGCATTATTTACATAAATTTATAAAGAGTGTAATCTAAATAAAATGTTCAAAGTAATAATCAAAATATCATGCAAGTTCAGATGAGAAAATCTGAAGAAAAAAATCTTGAGTTTAATGGTGTAGTAAAGTATGTTCGTTCTTTCTTTTGTAATTGAAATCATTACTGTATTTACTTGAATTACTACCAGTCTGAACTCATCGTTTACAGGTTCATTCATATTTGTTTACCCTGTCATTATCTGTAGAAACACTGTAGTTTATTTCCACATATAAATTGGTTTTTGCATTTTATTTATAAGACATAATGGAAAACATACTAATTAAATCATTATTGCTTCTATTTATAACATCAGCGTTTTTTGCTTTAAAAAGTTTCTAATTCTAATTTATTAGTGCATATGTACAAACGTTTCTCTATCGTTTGACTGTAAATATTAACCCTTATTCTCTTTGTCACGAACACATTTATACTTTATTTTTAGACATTCTGTTTGGAAAGACATTTTATTCTAATAAAAATCTGCCCTTGATGAAAATTATTATATCAACCAATGATCAGATAATATATTCGGAATATGTATTGTACATGAATACAAGGTAATCCACACATCATTAAAATATAACCAAGCTTCTTCAAATGCTTAACAAGGTTTCAGTGCAAATGCAAACATCCATTAACTCGGATTTAGAGACTCATTTGGTCAAAGTCTATAAAAGCTTGCATTTACTAAAACAATTAAAGGATGGATGGATTACCGTAAAGTAGATAAAGTTTTATTACAACAGTTTTGTAACATTACTACGAGTATTATTACAGACAAATGTATAATCTCCAAGTAAACACGACCATTTTACTCCGAAGTGAAACGCAAACCTACGTAAATCAACGAGCATTTTTACATGCTGATGTAAAATTTCATACCTTGTTCAGTGGAAAGCTTACACTTGATTTTTCTCCAGTCATTAATTGGTCAATTTAAATCAGCGTATTATACCGGGTATTGCCGATCCTCTGGTGAAAAAGGTCTATTCTTAACACAGTTTGGAGCAAATTATCAAGCAACATACGACCGTTTGCATTAACAGTAACGCCATAAGTTTTACATGTTATATAGTTGCAGGTACATGATTGAATATGTGCAGTATTATGAAAACCAACAATCATTATTCATTAATGTACAGCTACTATTTACAATATAATCTGATGATGTTTCTAAAATCATTAAATATGATCATTTCCATCGTCGGAATTTTAAAGTAATGCATGCCTTTATTGACTTAGAGCAAAAGAGCTTATAACTCCAAATCAATGGAGGCTTGCATCTGCACTGAAGTTTTTTTTTAGCATATGAAATACCTGATTATAATTTAATGATGGATGGTTGCCTTAAGTCATCAAGCAACATAAGATAAATTATCCTCACCAAAATCATTTGATTAATTTCTGATTAGAATCATATTCTCTGACATCATCAACAATTATATTTCGAATTGAGTTTGAAGATACTATGTAACAAAGACTAACATACAAACAAATCTAAATCTATATAAATGATATATACTATACTGTATATACACTATATAAAAGTGTCACTTTGCTTTAGTTAATAATGGAATTCCAGTATATATATATGTGTCATTATCAATACATGTGATTGAACTTAACAAATACGTGTAGAAGAGGGGCCTCCGTGGCCGAGCGGTTACAGTCGTGGACTACAAATCTCTCAGCCCCTCACCGCTGTGGGTTCGAATCCCGGTAGGGACTTCGGATTTTTCATGTGAGGAAGCCTTCCAGCTGGCTTGCGGTAGGTCGGTGGTTCTACCCGGGTACCTCTGTGTACTCGGGGTCTTCCTCCACCTGTAATTAGCTGGACGTCGCTATATGATTGAAATACTATCGCAGCGACGGTAAACCCCAAATTCAACAACAACAACGTGTAGAAGACAACTGACGTTTCGGATTTGTTATCAGTAGGCCTTCCAGGAAACCATTTCACTTGCATACACCTCATCACCTTTACACAAATCTGCCTCCGATTTTCAAGAGGTGGGGTCTGTCTAAGTCTACATACGGTTTATTGCCGATCTTTATTCAACCAATCAAATGGTGATTTCAAAACCTTTTAATTATGGTTTTGCACTGAAGTATAAGGAAATATATTTGGAATAGATTTTTATTGCCAGTGACTTCCAATAATTTCGGAGAGATGGTATTTTTATTTAAGAAAATCCGTTTTCCTGATATGATTTTTTTTACTGAAATCAGCACTTCCCATTCCAATAGCTAAAAATATGTAATACACATTTTCTTTGTATTCTCTTAATCGATATAATATTTGATTATCTACTATTTATAAACCGTCCCCGGTGGCCGAGTGGTTAGATCGTCCGCCTCGGGAACGGGAGGTCGTGGGTTCGATCCCCGGCAGCGATATACCAAAGTCGCAAAACTGGTACTGTTATAGCTCCCTTGCTTGGCGCTCAGAATATAAGGGTAGTTGCAGGACTGGTTGGCCAGGTGTCAGGATAATGTGACTGGGTGTGGTATCATACCACATGTCTACGGCGTGATATTGTAGTGTGGCAGCACAATATCTGTCTCAAGAAGACATCGTCTCAAAATGACTGAAATAATGTCGGTGGGACGTTAAACTCAACAAACTAATTATGAGAGAAAAAAAGAAAATTTGTATTACAGATTTTTAGAAAATTGTCTTCAATTTAACTCACCATATTTTGTAGGTCAAACCGGAAGTTGATTTCTTATATTTTTTTCATTTGATGAACCAAAATAAAATACCTTTTATTTGTTGTTCATTGCGTAAAATAAAAACAATAAAAGAAGAAATCAAAATATAATGTGTTTTAACTTGCTTCTAAATAAATATTCAGAAATTCAGCCCCTTTTCGGTAATTACAGTACGTTTTACTCTTACGTGTAACAACTCGGAAGCGGTGCTGCAGTACCCCCCCCCCCCCCCCCCCCCTCTTTGTCAGTTTTATTGTGTACATATTTTGCATGTTCGTGTTATTCACAGACTGCACTGATATTTATTGCGTGTTTATATAAAATTAGATTCCAAAGATGATTAAAAAATGAAATGAAAGTGCATGCATTTACATCATTCCCAGCATATTATAATAATTATCTTGATGTGCAAATGTAAATTATAAGTAGCAAAAAATAAAAGATAAAAAAATCATTACCATGACATTCTTAAGGAGACATTCGGAATTTTATCCTATATTAGTGAAATGCAGATCTTAATCAAAATGCGGCATCTCTCTTTCTCTCTCTTGTAAACGTTTATAACGCCCCTGATTGAATACACATTTTTGTAACCGTCTAAATTTCATAATGACGCAATGACAGAGGCAAAAAAAAAATTAAAAGAAAAAAAAAAGAGTGTCAAGCACCCTGGTTGAAGTCGTCATTTATTTTCTCAATTGTGTATCGTTTATTATGACGTCAAATCAGTAACATCTCTTTCATAAACAAACAAAATGGCCGTCATTTTTTTTTCTCAATATGTTGACGGACTATATTGACGTCATTAAGGTGATGCTAAGGTGCAAAGGAAAGTAGGAATTGATGCGATGGAACTCCTATTGTATATTGTTATCTTACATAACGGAGGCACCTATAAAGATTATGTTGCTTTGTTTAAATTGAGAAAGTATGTTGTAATTACCATCCGTCATATCCCCATCTCTCAAAAAGATGTTCTTATAAATGTATTATCTGCTCTTACACATTTATTGAAGGAGAAAAAAATCGGTCGTGCTGCAAAGTTTGCCACTGACAATGACCGTCTGGCTTGAATGATAAAATGTGAAAAATTATCATTATTTTGCTGTTTTATAGCAATTAAAATGAGGAAGGTACTTAAACAGATTCCTTTCAATCATAAATTTATTTGTATGTATTTCATTTAATTCATTAACCATTGCAATGCTTTGGACACTTGTGAATGCCTTTGCGACAAGTGCAGACCAAGATCAGCCTGTACATCCATGCAATCTGAGCATGGTCTGCACTGTTTGCTATTCTGTCAGTAAATTTACAGCAAGCATCCCCATAAAGAACTAATGCTTCAATGCAAAACGTAAGGTAGGTCGGTGGTTCTTCCCGGATGCCTCCGTGCATTCGGTGTCTTCCTCCACCCGTAATTAGCTGGGCGTCGCTATATGACTGAAATACTGTCGCAGCGACGTTAAACTCAAATAATCAAATCAAATCAATCCAAAACGGCAAGTAAACATAAGATAATAAGCATGGTAAGGTTTTACAAATTGAAGACTTCTGCAGAAATCAGTCTGGTTCACCCAATTCACAGGAAAGATATATCCGATATGCAGGAGTGTATCCTGTATCATGTTAAGTTGCTCCTCATATCTATCAGGGATCCAAGATTGAAACACGTCTATAAGCCTGTTTCAGTAGTACTCTTCCCAGATGACACACCCTAAGTGTAAAACCAAATAAAACTGTAAACATACATACATACATACATACATACATAGTTAAAGTCATGTCAAAATGCCTTAAAGATATTATTACAGAAATAAAAGAAGATAATGTCACTAATATATCGATGTTCATGTAGACCAACATTTGCATCGAAGGGATATAGTCTGTGCTTTACTGGATTACATCATAAAAAAATATGATCGAGATTTTGCTTTTTTTTTTAAATTAGTCAGTCCATGGAAATTAAAATGAAAAGAAGAGCTGGATAAAAAAACAACAACAAAAAAAACGCACTTACAGTTTTATTGCAATGTTTGTGTATATATACAAAAAGAGAGAGGTGTACCTTTGTTCCGCTAGTAACGGTATAAGTTGTAGACTTAAAAATCTTTGATTTGAATGCTCTATAGGCCATCTGAACCTGGAATTAACGAAATTGTGCATAACAGCATTGAAAACTAAGCATATTTAAATATCAACATACAAGAGTTTTGAGACGATATTAAGATGGTATTACCAAAACTGTTCGTGGCCGGGGTATTCACTTCATGATTGAAAAGAAAACAACGAAAACACAATAACAGTAGTTTTATTCGGTTTTTTAAATTATTTCCGAAAATGTTTAATATTGAATGGTTTTGCTAAAGTATTAGCTGTATGGTCAGACCGTCAGGGAATCATTTAAAAATGTAAAAGGGATACATAATTCCGGGGTAAAAATATATAAACATATTAATTTGATGTCAATTTAAATTAAAAATTGAAGCAAATAATTTGGCATGTTTACACCACTGCTATCCGATGCCTAAATACCTCATCAAGCTTGTTGAGTTCTAAAATGACTCTACAATGTATGTATAAAGATTATTGATCAGAACTTATTTTTTCTGGCATTTACTTCTGTTATAACTACAAAACGTACCTTTTTATCCAGAATGCAATTGAAGATCATTATCAGAAGACCCTGTCATTGGCAAAAAGAGCAAATGCAAACAATATGATTTCATTTCTTCGCAAAAAATTGAAAACTAACAGATAAAGAGTTTGAAGAGCATTTTATTACAAATAAAAACTGCGTGTTTATAGGAAATAACTTGAAATGACACACATGTATCAGATCAGCTTACTTTACACGTAGTGCATGCTTACATGAAAATAACATTTAGAAAGGGATACGAGTCACCCGTCAAATGAACATACTCTTCTTAACATATTACTATTTTTAGTCCACGAAATTATATTTGAGGGTGTAAACTAAACATATATATATATTAGTTTCCTGTAATATTTGTCAGAAAATTTAAAAGTTTGATGATTTAAAACATATTTTACCTATTCTTACATATAAAATACTACGAATATTTTACCTGGAGGCTGTTGTTGAAAATTGAAAACAAATACTGGAAAACCACTGTCTCGCTGTCGACAGAGAATATGCCGAGAATCCACGTGACTCCCATAACCGGAAGTAATACACAGAACCCCTTAAATGCTGCCCTATAACATTAAATATATCAGAATATGTATCATCAATATCACAAAACAAACTGATTTTAAATGAATCCCAATCAAATTGACTTCGTGCTTCCATATATCACTAAAACAACAATGATAACAACAACACTAAGGCTCCATATAGATCGATCCAAATTAAAGTACATGTATCTAAAAGTAGAACAATTACAAATATCATACTTTAAGTTTCATGGAAATCACAACTGTGATTCTAGGGTTATTACTTTATCACAATGCAAAGTACGATGCAGTTTATATATTTTCTTGTGTGATTATTTCAAGTAGACTTTATGTTTAATAAAGGAAGAATAGTAATTATTTCGAAAGGAAACAACAAGAACATATTTAGAACATCATGAAATCGCCTCGTCCACTTTTAATGTACTATTCAGAATCACATTATATTGCTCGTCAAATTTGACACTTGACCTTTATACATGAATAATTTATACCTAAGATCAAGAGCACCGCATGCGGATGTCAAGCTCGACTGGTTTTGTTTTAAATAAACAACAGGTATATGAAAACAAAACAGTCATTTGTAAATGGCTTGTTCTAGTTTGATGAACTAAAACGTATAGCAGGAAGACAGATGGACCACGGAATGAGGAACAGTCAGTTGTTCAGCATTTGTCATGAATAAACCAGCGTCGGAAACCCATTACTGCCTATTACAACTGTCGATGAATGAAGTAACGGAATGAACGCTCGTGGGTTTCCGACGTTGTGGGTTAACAAGTGTTTAAAGTAAGTGTATCATTCTTTTTGAAAAGGAGATAGATTTGGTCAAATGGACCTAATATGGGAATGTAACCCGTTTGATAGTAAACAAGTATGTGGAGTTTGTTGATAGAAAAAATAGTTTAAAAAATATAATAGTCAAAGGTAGTTTTTAAAAGGAGATACATTTAGTCCTATTTAACCTAAGTGGTATAACCCCTGATGTGAAGTTTGGTGATAGACGGTTCAATAGTTTAGAAATCATGGCAAAGGTTAATTTTGTTCACTGTATTTTTATTTATTTATTTAATTTTAAATAAGAGATCAATTTATAAAAATGAACCTAGGATTTATGGCCATTGCTGAGAATATAGCCCCCGTGATAGTGAAAACGTATATGGAGTTTGATGATAGACTGTTTAGTAGTTTAGAAGTTATGGCCAATGTTACAGTTTTTCACTATGACTACGCCGCAAACGACAACGTCGACGACACCAATCACTCCAAATTTACTTGCATATTCGACCGTTTTTAAATAAATCAATGCTCAAATGTGAGAAATTTACGTATTTCTTGCTTTGTCAATCTAGGATTGAAAGTGTCTGCATGATTTGAAAATGGGTGATTTCTTTCAAACATGACTGACAAAAATATCAAATGGCCAGAATTCCAGAGCTAGGAATATAGTTTTGAACACGTCTGAATGGATAAGATCACATGAAAAAGGTTTTTGAAAGAAAAATTCAAAAAGAAAGAAATATGACCATTTCATAGAATAAAAATAATAAATAAAACTGTGTCGGATTCGAACCCACGCGGTGTCGAATTCGAACCCACGCGGTGTTTTTCAAAAGCGTATCATGGTATTACAGTGATCTTTACCCACTGATCTAACTACCTATTGGATAGAAACGAAAAAGGTTTAGGAACTACTTTTTTGTGTACATAATTAGTTCCCGCTTATTGGCCGTCGAAAATATGTATTAATTCATCCCTGTAATTTGTTAATGGAGGTCTTCGGTAAAATGTCAAATTTAACGAGCAATATAAAATTTGAAAGAATGAAGTGACAAAACGGCGTTTGCATAGTCTTTGGGGTGGGAGAAAACATACGTGTCCGAAAGGGTGACCAATATACAACTTCGGGTCGACATGGGATCGAATACGGGTTGCACTGGTGAAAGGCTAGTGCGTTAACCATTTAGTTATTCGGACACTCAAATGAGTATATCAAAGTATGTTAGCAATATAACAAATATTCATGTTTAAAATATACGGGCATCCTTAGAACATCAAATCTGTTAAGGTTTTATTTTATAATTTCGTCATCATTTCCCGTAAATACCGTTTGATTTTCACCTGGCAAGGCAGACTTGTCTTTCATGAATATCAATCAGCTACATGCTGACCAAATGAAACTTTAAATGCACATAGATTTGATAAGTTACTGCAAAGTAGATAAAGAGACGAAAAGGAAACAGACAACCGAATGTTAATATACTTAGTCTTTTCTATGGTCGTCTTCTTCTCCATGGATGTTGTCCTAAGCATCTTTGTAATTACGACCACGATGATGATAGCATTTAACTAAATAATACACATGCATTTTGGTAATACTTAATACACAACAAGTTAAACAATCGATTAGAATATTAAATTTCAACCTACGCTCTTCAGTGTACTTATTCTTACTTTCTAAAGGACTTGATATTTTCACTAAATAATAATACATGTATCTACCAGTCATGAAAAATCTGTTTTGTTTTTAATAAACTTGTTTTTCAGGAAGAACTTTTTTATAAGACTGAGAAGAAAAAATGTTTGCAAATTTATTAAGACACTCACCAGGATGACAAACAGTACCGGGGCCAGGAACGCCCATATTAGTCCGGTGTTCACGTCCAACCAGCAGCTGCAATACGTATTTAACCATTTCTACAATATACTTTACCTAAAGCAACGGATGTGATTTGCAGGTAATTATATAAACCTTATTAGCCTATTGTTTACTTGTATACTGACCCCTTGCTTTCTTGCCATTTAAAGCTTTCAAGTAGTAAACAAGTCATATGTCGGTCAGTAGACTTGCAAAGGATTGATATCTGCTTCTAAGTGGGCAAACAAATCTACAAAATACGTAAAACTATCTTTATATTAGAAAGGGTATGTCAGATAACAGCTTAAGATTTTATATATTTCAAATCATGAGCAGCTGATGCATAACATGTTATTATTATACATCATACGATGGATATTTACCTAAGCCTAACCTACATCACTTTATATCTCACTTTAGAACATCTAATGTCGATTCATATTTATAATGGTCTAACCCAGGGACAAAGACTGACTTTCAGGTCTAGACCATAGGAACCTGGGTACTATGAATAATGCAGGGTACCGTCAGAGTTCGCCGTGTACTGATTATGTATAGATATTTTGATAAGATATGATGTTTTGAATTTAATTGAAATGTGCACCAAACATCTGCTGCTGGTATGTAGTGAACTATTCTTTACAGGGCGAAGGGTCATTTTATGAGGAAGCTTTATAAAGTTTAAAATATTGCTGAAATATATACTTTAAAATAGTAAGCCCAATTATAAACAAAATATAAATACATTTCATAGGACACATTTTATTGGATAATTTAATAATATATTGGACAAAACTGTTAAGTATGTCATAGAATAGAATCACCAAGGCATTTAGGATCGAGATGTGTTTGTTTATAAAATGTTGAGTAGTTTAGGGAGTTTACCTTTATTAAAATTCTAGACACCTAGATACCATGAGATAAGCATTAGGATTTAGACTCATTCTTGCTTTACTCTGCTGATGTAATAGACAATATCCAAGAAACATGAGAAACTTGGTTTGGGCCAGATATTATCAGACTGCAAATAATATATTAGATTGACACTGTGCAATATTCTGTTTAATATGCTGAAATAACAAAGGGTTTCTTCAAATCAAAAATGCCCTGGCGATAATTTCTCGACGCTTACTTAACTGTGTTATATGTGTAAAATATGTTCATATATACCATTTCTCATTTCCATAACCTTTGAGCTTTGTTGCAGCCATGGAGATTCCCTCGATGATCACAGGAACCACTGAAATATTAAAACGGAGAATTAAGAAATAAAATTTTCATACATTTAGTTGTATGTTAAGTATGCTTATAGATTTATTTGTGTATGTATAAATTTATACAATCATAAATTCGTGCAATGAGTTCAATATTTTTCTCTTCGTGATAATCTTAAAAGGCAGAAATTTATGAAACATGAAAGTTCGAGGGGCATTTTAATCTATACTGAAGAAGTTGTTGTTGTTGTATTGGGGTTTACCGTCGCTGCGATAGTATTTCAATCATATAGCGACGTCCAGCTAATTACAGGTGGGGGAAGACCCCGAGTACACAGAGGTACCCGGGTAGAACCACCGACCTACCGCAAGCCAGCTGGAAGTCTTCCTCACATGAAAAATCCGAAGTCACTGAAGAAGTAATCACCGTTCCCCTAATAACCAGAGATTTCTATTTTATCTAAGATTTACAAAAATATCCCATTCACGATACGTTTGACGTTTGTACTTTTGTACGTAAGTTATGGGAAAGGCTATTATTCGATACACGTGTCTAAACGGAACGATTATATGGCGCTTGAATAAGTATTAAATTTCCAGTATCTTATAACTGCTTGAGCTAAACATACGCCGTGAAAGCCACTACATGTAAGTAAATTTCATCCCCAAAAGACTTCGAGAAATGCCCCTTTTTACGCGAAAGATACCATAGAAAAATCGCAAGTTCTACGTATTACAGAAGTTCTTGAATTTTCTTAATATCTTTTCTACTTCCATATATCAAAATTTGTTCAAATTATAACAAAAATCTGCAGCCGTCTGAAACCCCCATTGAGACATCCTAACATTTCTCACTATATTAGCACATAGGGTCCTGTCTGAACAACTAAGGATTCCAGGGGGTTTCCTGTATTTATTTCATTAGATATTTAAAGTGGACTTTTTTTCTAATAACCTTTGCCAATAGAACAAGATATTAAGCAAACTGAAAGTCAGTAACTTCACATTTTGAAATGCATAGTTTTCCTTTAATTCTGTGATATGTCTTTATCATCCTATAGTTTTAATTTAGCGAAGGTATTTTTACTGATTTCTCGGACATTTTGGTGCTTAAGTTTCAGTAAACCCATATGAAAGAAATAAGGATGATACCGTGTATATTTCCTGAAATTTATCTTTGATTAATAATATAATGATATTATTGTGTTTAAATTTCCTGAAATTAACTCTTTGATTAATAATATAATAATATTATCGTGTTTAAATGTAAATGCTTTGCTCTCCTACCCCCACAACAAATAACTTGTGGTCGTCTATAGTAAATCCATCGGAATCGATTCATTTTTTGTGTGCGCCTAAGTGCCTCCTGGTACGACCATCTGATGACGTTGTACCATAAGTAACGTTTTCCCATGCGCACGCGGCCAGATAACGATAACTCTGCCCATTGCCTGAGATTGCGTGGTCTACGTAAAGTTTATATAAAAACACATTGAGCTTAAACGTGAACTATGCTTCGCGTCGCATGTGCTAATTTCCATGATTTTTTAAATAAAATCTATAAAAAAAGCTTGAAAATCAGCCAATATTTATTGAAAAATGTTCTTCCTTTTCAGTTTTACGCAAATACCCAGAAAGACACAAAAATGTAGTTGCTGAAACCCACCATAAGCAGCGATTATGAAGGGCCAGACCAGTTTCTTCCTGGAAAACGGCAGAATGACTCTAGTTCCAAGCACGATCCCAAGGGCAAGCATCAGGCAGAATACTACCAGGAATATATAGTGGAGCAAAACAGATACCGCAGTACAGGCTACCTGTTATTCATAGAAAAATGTATTAAAAACATTTTAGACAAACTAGCATAGTTGTTGAATGCTAAAACTTAAATGTTAGAATCTATTTAAAAAATACAATATGACTACGATCTGCAACATGACATTCAAATAAATACTACCCACAGTGCCATTAATGCCAATGTTCCTATCATTGTGTACGGAGTAGATCCATTACAACGCGATCTGTTATCACCACGGAAGTCAATATACTGCGTTCAGATAAAAGAAATACCTTTCAGCATTTCTACATGATTGCTCAGTTTGCTAATTTGATATTTCGAACGTCTTTTTTGAATATTTATGTTAAAAATATGCTTAACAGCGAAACAATCTACATGCAGCTACCAGTTATCTAGAGTGATCAATGTAAATTTACCTCGTTAGAAGTTTGATTGATGCCAGCTAAGAAAACAAGATACCCAACAAACAGCGTCAGACACAGATTTATAAGCACCCACGATCTGTCTGACTTTAGTGTCCTGAGGGAAAAAAATACAACTATTTCGATATAAGTCACGCTCATGAGAAATCCGGACGCTTGCCCATCCACAAACGTGGGTTTCTCAGAAAATTATTAAAAAACTACGTTAATACGGACCAAAGATCGCCAATGATTTGGACAAAGAAAGTAGGAAAATTGAACAAAATTAAGAGTGCATAAGGTTATGATTGTCCCAGGATTAGTTGTCGAGGTTTTAAAATAGGTCATAATGGCCTGTAGTTTCCGAAGTATTAAACCTGAAAAATAACATTGATATATGTTGACAGCGAGGATGACGTTCTGTGACAATACAATCATTATTAGGGAAAAATATCCAACATCCGTAAATTCGTGTAGGATAGGGATATCTTCCGAGTTCCTGCCTGAAAATTTCTGACCCTCGGGTGAGGTATCCCTATCCTACATAAACACTCATGATTGATGCTTATAATCTGGCACACCCTGTTCCAGAGAGTTCATATGTTAGGACACATTTACTTTCTGTACTAATCAAAGGGATTTGAAATAAATTACTAAGATACTATGAAAGAAGTATTCTAATTCAGTCTAGTTCCAAAACAGACAGTTTCCTGTTCATACCAGAAACACACGAACGGTATTCAGAATCCAGTTTACCATATTATAGATGTCTAACGTAACGACACACCAGTCAAAGACAGCTATGGTAAATCCAGTAGGTGTGCCAGAGAATCATTTAACTTGCATATATCTCATCAGTTTTCCCTTTTTGTGTCATAATATGAACTACATGTATTTTGATGGCGTTATCAAATATACAAGGAATTGGGTTTCCTGAAAGTAAAATATAAACTTACAAAATTAAAATCATTTACATTTTATAAATATGCATTTTACACACTGGAATGCTTAAATGTTCTTAAATATAATTAGACAATTACATTTATCATAAATCATGTGCAACATTGAAAAAATCTCAAATAAAGTGTGAGAAGTATACGAATATAGAAGAAAGATAGATATCGAGCATCAGCTGATTAGCCTTCTATGGAACCGGACAATTTTTGTTATATTTGTCTAGCGTATAATCCTGAAGTCAAGTGCAATATGGTAAAATGTCAAACAATTAAGGATGAACGAACGTTACCTCCAGAAGAAGATGTACACTGTCACAGTTAATGCCAAGCACAGCATAGAGATGATGCAGCCGACCAGTGTTATTATACTCAGGGCCTTTATATGCCCTTTTCCTATGACAGTCTGTCGAACAAGAAAAGGAAGCGTGCCTATAATTTTTTATCGTACACGCACAGAAATATATACATACTAATGATATTATGTTCCTTGCTTTATGGCGTTTTTGTGCACCACCTTTTTGCTTTTATTTGTGTTTTATAATAGTTATGCTATTGGCTGGGCTTCATTTATCATGTGCTTAGATTATTGCATGTGACTAGTCAATATGTTAAACTAGTCAATTTATCTCATCACTATAAAAATTGTTTTAAGCCCAGCCAATTATTTTATGTACATGTAAATACATGTAAATTCCTAGTCATTTATTAATTGTAATAAATGGCATGTTCACTCAGTAGGAGTTTTTCTTGTTATTTTATACACAAGAGGTTCAGCAAAAACAAGCTGCAAATAGCCAGGATTATTAACCCTCATTACAGGAAAATTTGTGGATATAAATATATTTGCTCTTTCTTTTAAGTAATCGGTTTTTATTAGTCCCCTACCGGCATCGTCGAAGGGAACTATAGGTTTGCACTTTGTCCGTCCGTCCGTCCGTCAGACACACACACACACACACGTTTTCCGGACTTTTTGTTCTAAACGCTTGCAGATATTGATTTAATATTTGGTATGTGTGTCTACCACTATGAGCTACAGATCAAGTTTGAGTTTCGTTCAAGTCCAGAGATTTTTGACGAAATTACGGGCCTTGGCCTTAGAAGATTTCTTTAACATAGCAGTTTTCCTGACCTTTTTTTCTAAACGCTTGCAAATTTTGATCAAATATTTGGTATGTGTGTCTACCACCATGAGTTACAGATCAAGTTCCAGTTTCAGCGTGAATAGGGGCGGAGTGTTTTAGAATTCTATTTGCCGGTAGGGGATTTAGTATGGCCTAAGGAATACTTTCAGAATGCTTGTTTATCAACATTTATCATTTGACCCATCAATTAATTTCTATAAATGTAAACATGGCCAACTCAGCGTATTTAGATAAGTTTTATTCGATTGCATTTTCTAGCCTAAACGTAGATAAGAACAATAATTGTAGCATGTTATATACAGCTCATGTATTTCAGTTATGTTCTTTCTTAAATATCTGTTTGCTGATTTTGACAAGTTACCACATTAGAGTTGAAGTTGAAACGCGTGAATTGGTATTTTATGTCTGTTGAATAAGAAATGCAGAAAATGAACTGCATATCATTTTCATTTAAATCGTAATCACACCTCATTCTGGCGAATTAAAAACAAGAGTTAAGAAGTAAGAAGTTTTTATTTAATATAAGCCAGGATGTCGTCTGACCCATGCGGCAATGCATATTACATAAAGTGTACAAAACAAATGCGGCTTTTCTTCTCCCACTTTCTCCTTCCATTGGAACAAATACAGGAAAACTCACACTATTTGCTGGACTCATCAATACCGCGATCTTAGTCCTTCTTAAACATTACAATTTAATAATGGAAATTGCTGATCTTCTTTTGTGTTCATAAATAGAATATGTAAACACCGATTTATCTCGCTCTCTTTCTTCTGCTCTTCTGAAGTAATAAAAGACATACTCACACTATCTGCTGGACTCATCAGTACCGCGAAGTTAGTAAGATGGTCACAAATGCAGACGACAATTCCTTCCTTCACCGAATATCGATGCAGACGACATCCATCTGTTGACCATTTTCCGGCGCCTGTATAACTACAATTTTAGGACGCCAGATCAATGTCTGAATGGAGGGCGATAAGTATTTTCATTGCTTATAAAAATCTACAAAATGTGAATGTGAAATATTAAGTCTGCCTTGAATTCCAGTTATATTTCTTAAATTCTTATAATGCAATCTTTATCATCATATTAAAATGTTTGAGCATTACATGTGTAAACATAATATAAAACCGAAATGTAGACTCCCAGAATCGTATTTTATTTGATCTAAACTGCCATATACAAGTACTTAAATATTTTTGATAAGAAATAAATCTAAGAAATGGGCAAGAGAAACGTAGACCTTTTCCCTAGAAATCAGTGATGAATGAAGACTAAGCGCTTCAGTCCAATATTATAATTCTTTCTAACCTAAAATTAGCATGTTTCTTTATTTTCCTCAAGTAAAAACATCTTATTATAACAATAATTTATGTTTAAAGAACATACACGAGATGTTTCTCTTAAGCGAATATATATTCTTTATTACAAGTCGTGTGTTTTATGTTGATAATAATTGGATAATCACACTTTGTATGTTAATAAAGTAGTAACAGTAGCATAACATACAGATGGCTACATGTATGTATTAGAGCGGCATTGAGATACATATTTAAATCCTGATTTAAACCAATGGCATAAAAAAGATGAACAAAGGACAAACAAAAACGTAAATTTCACTTATATAAACGATAGTACCTGTTTGATATTTTCCAGTAAGAGCACTTAGGATTTCTGAGAGACGTCTGAAAAATAAATACAAGTATTCTTTATCGTACAAAACTGAATTTGATTTATCACATATAAATGAAATTAAAATAATGTACCATTAACCCGTTGTTACTGATACCACCTTGATTATAGCAATCGTATAAATAAAAATAAGAGTTACTTACATCGTGGACCTGGAAGGATATTGTCACTGTCACATTACTTGCAAAATTGGAGTGGAAGGAAAATCCAAGAAGTGGTCCATTCAGTGTCCAGCGAGTGCTGTTATAAAATAGAAGTGGTAGTAGTTAACATGTGAAATTTATTTTCACCAAAATTATGTTGAAATATGCTGAAATAAAACTTTATTTGTAATTTGTTGAAAAATGGAAAAAATGGAATATGGTGAAGATGAAAGTTATGCATGTAACATGTTGGAGTACACAAAGACTATTATGCGTTAGTTCCTAGTAATTGTGTTTGTGTTTGTTTTCTTAATGTGGAAGCTAGGTTCCAAAACTAAATGAATGATTTTAGCTGGCATATAATGTCTATTTAACCCCTTAAAGGTGTATTTTGGACACGATTAAAATAAATGTGAAACTTAATAAAATGGGAAATAGAATAAAATGTTAGTAAGTATTTATTAATAACGCAAAATTTAACCTAAAGTTTTTTTTAAATATTGATATTTGAACTCTTACTATAAAATCTTTTTTATCTCATTTCATCCCTGACTTTCTTAATCGCGCTGATATATTTAGTGGAAACAAATAAATTGATATTTGAATATTTTCTGAGGGGTAGTAGAGAAAATATATGGGAACAACTTGAGAAAACACTGTCATTTGTATAAACATGACTGATTTTGAATCACATATATCACAGAAATATAAACGTATGACTCCTCTGAAATCACACATTTAACCAATGAAGTATAAAATTATGAAAGCTCTTTTAAAAAAAGATAAACTTTTTTTTTAAATAACGATATTTCTTTGATAAACTAGAATAATTAGTTATCGTAATCCACAAAAATACTTTATGATACTTCTTTATAAAAAAGTTTTGTGTAAGTGGATGTTTTACACAAACAAAAATGATACGGGGCTTTTTACAAAAGATTTTGTAGATACACGAACTCAGGTGTTTTTTGAGAATAGATTTATTAAATACAAAGAATGACACAAGAGACGAGAAAAGAAAAGAGTGGATGTAAAGTTTTGATAAATTAATTGGTGAAATGAATTGGATCACAGAGTTAGAGTTAAGAAATCAATTGTTCCCGAGTAATATCATAGTCATTCATTGCCACTCAAGTAATTACATTTGCAATTTCCAACAAAGATATTAATCGGATACTAATTACATTCAAATCAACAACACCATGCTTTAAATATGTCAGAGGAAAAAATATTTAGACATAATACTAATATACCAGGCTAATAGAAGTATAAATGTTAGTACAAATAAGTTCATAGAATATATCCTAAGTAATAATATTTCTATGAAAAATGGTCTTATATCCTTATAGCAACTAGCATAATTCCAGGGAACTTACTCGTACTCTCATACAGTCGAACTTCGGTGACTTGAACACTGATAAATTGAACACCATACTTTACTCAAACACATTTCAAGGCCCCGGCAAAACTGTTCTTTATTCTTTATTGTTCGACCTCGGATGAGTCGAACACTGATGGCTGGAACTCCCGAACTAATTTCCGACCCCAGCTCGAACAGGCTTGGGAAACGGCAATTCGTTCTACTCATCGGTGGTTCGACCCAACCGTGGTTAAAATGATTGACATACATGTATTAAAAATATGATTTTATTATTAGGCCTTCTTTTAGCACTGATCAATTTAAGTACATTATCGTATTTTGTTGTTTTTCTTATCCTAACTTAGGCGAAATAATGTTACATGTATCATTAAATAAAATTATACTTTTATGCTTTAAATATCATATAGATCCATTAAACTGCAACTGACAAAATCAATTATCAAAGCACAAACTTTAGTGATGATATTCATTTCGTACACGTGCAAGTTCACATACATCGGCCTACGTGCAAATCGTAACATTTTCTGCATACTATATTTATTATATCCTTTGTAGAAAAATAAAATGCTATTGTAAATAATCCACAAAGATAGCACCATCAAATAACATAACTATCAGCTCAAACGAAACAAGTAACATTTAACAAAATAATAAATCAAATTAAACAATAATAAAGCTTGTGTCAATCTGACAATGCGTGAAAAACACGCTGCACCGCAGTATTGCAATTAAATCACCAGCGAATAAGACATGTAGGGTGTTAATTGGTTCGACCGATAGGTGTGAAATACATAACACTTTCAGGGGCCGGAAATTTAGTTCGAATGTTCCAGCCATCAGTGTCGACTCATCCCAGGTCGAACAATAAAGAATAAAGAACAGTTTTGCCGGTACCCTTGAAATGTGTTCGAGTAAAGTATGGTGTTCCAGTTTTCAGTTCGAGTCACCGAGGTTCCACTGTGAATGATATTCAATTTAATTAATGTAACGTAAGAAAATACATCATGTAGAACATCTTTTATACTTATTCTTCTGCATGATTTTAGGCGTACATGAGAATAGCTTTGAAACCCCATTAAAACCCTATTGTATCTTTTCGATTTTTATGATAAAACTGTGATATTTTGAATGTACCAGTATTTTGACTGAAACTAATTCAATAGATATCAAATTAACGTAAATTATACTTTTGAAAAATATTTACGTGTTGTCAACGACATTAGTTGGGATAAACTTGGAGACGTCTCTATACATAGATCCGCTGTATTTTTGTCCTAGCAAGTCTGAAACAAACATTTAAATATGACACATGCTGGTGCTAAATGCTTCCTTGATAAAAATCGTACTTAACATAACCTATATATTTTTTTTCACCATTTATTTAATTCCTTTTAATTCATATGAGAGAGCTATATCTAATGCTAATATAAACTCAGTTAAGAAAACTAATGCTAATATTTCATTAGATTAAAAGTGAATCTGAACTGCAAAATATAAGGCAACAGGAAATGCTGGTTCAATCATACCATTGTCACATGGAATATAAATTGAATCAGCACGTGACTTTGCCCATGCTGGGGCCATGGAACGAGTTTTGTCTGGAAACTCGAGGTTCGAGGTACAATTCTTGGTGTTACCAAGGCGCAGAACTGTAACAGAAATATTTTCACTGTGTATTGATGCTTCATACAAATTTTAAAGGTAATTTGTTTATTTTAGTTGATAATTATATTTTATTACATGAACTATTATAGTTAAATACAGAACATATTGTTGAACCATCATTATTTTCTATGGTTATTATTGAACTTAGATATGAGACCATTCTGATACCAACAAATATTATACTTTTTATAACTAAATCTTATATATATATATCAACGTGATCTAAAACATTCCGCTAGAATTTATAAATTGCTGTTATTAATATCTGGATTATTATGTTTATACAAATGTTTAAACAATTGTAATGGAATACAACCGTTTCATATTATTTATATTATTAGTCATCCTTATAAATACAGGGGGAAATTATGATAAAACCACGAAACTCTTACACAAATTAGACTCGGCGAACTCTATTGGTTCTTCATCTTGTTCCAATGTCACTGTTAGGTTTTTGATAAACAGGTCAAGAGTATGAATTGTGGTTTCCACTCCGCTCCCGGTCTGTGAAAATTATATGTATGTTGCATGTATATCAATGACAGTGCGTAGGTACCTTAATTTCAATATTTTAATTGAATGTTAGAATACTTAACATATGCAATAAGAACTATCCGTAAAACAAAACTAATTTTTGTTTATCATATACATTTTACATATATAAGTTATTGAAACGTAAAAAAACTTCCGAGTTATTGTCAGAAACAGGTGCCGATATTCGGTAACTATGCCACATGAGTGATTCTTTTGGTAAGCTACTTGCGTTATTGATTATTCCTGTCCATGTTTCAGTTGTTCTTTCCTCCATCACGGAATTGACGATGTTTATGAAGTCCTGGAAATGAAAATTAAACGCAGACGCCACAAAGGTTAAATTACTCAGATGATATGCAGTCATACATATAACACAAATATATTTGTGCAGTCCGGCATTACTTTCTAATTGGTAAGGTGAGGTAAGCTAAAAAATTTGTGAAGTTCTTAAAAACAAACACAGATACCCGATTAACACATCGTTAGCAAACATCTGAACGAACAGTTTTATTCTCACTATATAGATAATGATAGGATCTGTCCTCTAGATAAGGTATGACCCACCGACTGGTCAACATTTTCAGTACCTAAAGCGATGATATATATATATATAAACTTATAGGAAACATTTTCACGAAGTTTTAAAAAAGTATATTACCTTATATTACCCCCTTTAACTAAGATTGTGACAAGGAAAATATGAAAGCTACACAAAATATTATTTTCTTCAGATAAATAAGAAAACATATATTTGAAATTATGTATAATATAAAAACAATTGTTTGATTATATATATATATATATATAAAATGACACAGAAACTCAAAATATTAAAATATTAACACCAATGCACAGCTCACCATTTCGAGCATTTTTTTCAGTAAGAAGACATTATAATTAAAGTCATGTGTCATGTAAACAAAACACTGAATAAAGCCCAAACCTCTTTTTCATCAGACTATGAACATTATTGTAATTATTGTAAGAAAACACCAGAAACGTTTACCATTTAAGAGATATCCTTACATTTGTAAACTGGGTGTAGTTAAGCAGTTTTTTTTTTGTTTTTTTTGTTTTTTTGAAATGCACATATGCATTTGAAATTAGGGTCAATTGCTTACTTTAAAGAATATTTAAAATACAGTTCATATTAAAATTGTAGAGTCGAACGATGTTGCAATATCGACTGCAAACGCAAACATTAATTCAAATATACATACATGTATTCCGTAACTGATTATTGTTTATTGAAATTTGAGAATTAAACGATCATTTCAAAAAACATAACTTTTCTTATTTAAAATGAGTAAAGATCATTACAAAAACATGCATACATGCATATGTTTGCGCCAACGACTGTATCAGAAGATTGAAGAATCAAACTACAAAATCAAAAGAAAATGGTACAAGTGTGTGTATGTGTTCAAAAAACTTACATATGCGGTACTATTCCATGTTGTAGAATTCAGAATTATGGTACTGGTAACATTTCTTAGGATTTTATTTATTGTTTCCAAGTCACCTGCATACAGTGGAGTACTCTGGTTCTTTTCAACCACGACCTTCTTCATCTCATTTAGTTTTTGAAAGTCATCTTTGTCCTTATTAAAAATATAGGGGTAAAACAAATTTAAATGAATAATATACACTCTCCACTGTTGTCGTCTATTATATCTGTGACTTAACTGAGCACAACTATATTTCTTATTCCGTTGACAAACTATTTTTGAATTAACAAGTACTATTCAACATTGGGTAAGTGATCAGAAAACGCTTTATTTGAAAGAAATATATGAATGAATTATAATATCCAAGGGGATCAAACTCATGTGGATTACCAAATGTGCTTCGCCTCGAAAAATATGTGGATTTCCGGTGATACATATGAGGATTAAACATCCATCATCGCCACATACCCCCGGCTAACTTATTCCATTTCACTACATGACATCATGATAGATGATCTATCAATCGGCCGTTGGTATTCGACGATGAACATCCATATGTGGAGTGGAAAATCAACAAATTGAGCGGTGAGTTTTCAGATTTCGAAATATATGTGTTAAATATCAACTGCTTTTGAATGTTCGACCCATATATATTTCCTCGATAGTTACCAATTCATTATTTTTCACTTGATGCGGTCCCCTTTGAGACATTCTTGTTGTCGTGGGTCCGAATGTGTCAACAACCAAACATGATGATGGGGAAAATGTCCTGAACCAGGCTTAAAACACCAACCAATCAAACAATCTGACCGCATAATGGTGTAAAACATACACAGAAAGCTTAGTTTGACCAGTTTTGGGGAATCGGCAACGAAAGAATAAAACCTCGGATTAAAATCAATATTTTTTTAAATGATAATGGTGGATATGGAGCGCATATCCACATATGGATCAAGATTTGAATTTTGACCGAGGTTCTATTCGATCGTAGTGATGCATATGTGGTTGGTCACCCGTGATATCGATAATAGTGTTCATCACTACATTTGTTGAATTTACACCGTTTTTTTTTTTTTTTGTTTGTTTTTGTTGTTTTTTTGTGTGTGTTTTTCAAAATAGAAGAGCTTTTCTGATTTATGTGTTTCAAATGACAAAGTGTACGTGGAAGGGAAATAATAACTGGATTTTTGTGCCCACAAACATGAAGTTCGATACTCACGGCGATGTCTATGAGGATACGGCTTGTACAGTTGTAAACGGGGTCATGATAGACGCCATCGAATCCACAGTATCGCGTTACGAGGCCTGAAAACAAACGTGTACTTTTTATCTTCTATATCAGTTTAAAATATCCATAATAAAAGTAAAACCGTTGCGAAATATGGTCTCACAATGCCAAACTGTCCTAGTGGGCAACAATGTAAATTGATTGATCTAGCACAATGGTTGTCTCAAAAGACTTTTAGCATCAGTAATCTATAACAAGAAATACCACTGAAGATGAATGATAACCCCAGATAACGAAACCATGTCATAGATTTCAGCACAGTAAAAAGCTTTAACATTTCACGTGGTAAGTAGTAATGAGAAGAAAAGAATAATTCGGAGAGCCCTGCTTAATTATACTCCCAGCTGTGACAAATTCATGTAAAATAGCAAATAAAAAAATAGATATATTAAATAATTAATTATAAAGACACCGGTGCTAAAGCTCTGGCCAAAAGAGGTATGAGAAACTGCAAATTTAATGCTTAAACGGTTT
>CM037793.1:25087537-25137537 GCA_021229015.1 Solen grandis | reverse complement strand
AAACAATCAGGTTCATTCATACGAGACTGGAAACTGAGACAAATATGTTACTTGGATGAATGTCTTGGTGCATTTAGTTAAATCGTATACTTAAATAGGTAATGAAATTCATCCCCATCACCAGGAATATAAACATTACAGATTCTGTTATAATATGGTACACTCAGCTAACAAGGTCTACCTATCGAGACGAGAGCGGTTCACTGTTTAGCAAGCCATATACGTACACTGAACACAAATTCTAAACGAACGTCCATTTGATGTTAGATCTAAATATGAGAAAAAAACGTATAAACTTGTTTAATAAACTAGGTGTCAAAGCTGAAAAAGTATAATATAATTATTTTACAAAATCATACATACCAGTCGTGATGAGAGTGCTAGCACCAATAAGGGCAACTGCTCTGACCCGCTCTTCATTTGTCGTTCTCGCAGCATCATTTGGTTTTTGAATCGGACATTCCACGTGCATTGCATTGAGAGTATAAAAAGCGCACTAAATTCACAATGCACGTGATCCTCGTGACAGTAAAATATCATTTTCTTTGAAAAAAAATCGATAAAATACTATTTATACCCTGAAGTTCGTTACATGCAATTTGTTTCTTAAAAAAGAATTAATGAAATGGACGTTTAAAATGCTGTCCAGTGTATATATATGTATATACAAGTATTTCACGTTTACTTTGATTTCATCTTTCCTCTCTGTAATAAACGCAGGATGCCATCTGTAAGATGAAACTATATTTTATCACACAAATAATGCAGAACAACTTTCTCAGCTACTGTTTCGGAAGTTTTATTGATAATTATGGAAACATCTACAACATCTGTTTGCTGCGTCCTTTATAACCCCCGCCTTGTCAATATACAGCGGCAAATCATTTTCTATTTATATGTTTCGCATTATTGCTTATCGTTGATAATGGAAGACATCTATCAATGATTTGTCGGTGTGTGTTTCAAATTTTCTTATAATGCTATTATTTATTTTTCTTAAAAGATAACAATGTTTAACGATAAGAAATGTTTTCCAAATTAAGGAAAAAAAATTCAGCAGTAGCATTTATACTTCCATACTGCATCATACTATCTTCCTAGTCACTTTTGTTACCAAACGGAGATTCGGTAGAGGCGAGTTTAGATCATTAATTTTCTAGAATGACAGCTCACCTTTTTTCTAATCATGAAATCGCGAAAGTCGCTTTTTTACTTGTTTTGTCTTTCTGTATTTTCCCGCCAAAATGATAGCCCTATATAATAATTCTTGACAACAGACAGATCAACCTTTTTGCCGTTAGAAACATGGCCGCTAGGTGGGGCGGGGGCATTTTTCTTATATGTATATTGTTAATATCCCAAAACTACTGACTGGTTTTCTAAATACTTTGGGACAGATGTTATCAATAATTTGAATCCACCAAAAACATGGCTGCCAGACGGTAGAGCACGTTTTATATGTACATGTACATAGTAAAAAGGACGCCGCGGTCCGGTAGTATAAATTGTAAGAACTTGTTTCCAAATCGACGTAAAATAAATACGTTTTAACTAAATTATACATTTGTTCAAATCCACCGGCATGATTTAAAAGTATTTTGACAATTGCTCCTTGGCTTACTCTACTAAGATTGTTTAATTGTTTGTTTTTTGTTTGGATCCGTTGAAAAACATAGCCGACAGGGGGCGGGCCCATTTTCCTATGTATGTATCAAAACATAAAATCAAATGTCCTTAACTACCTGCCATATGCTAAAACATTTTTGAACAGATATTCCGTGGCCCACTCTTTCATTGATTGATTGATTGATTGGAAGGGGGGGGGGGTAGAATATATCCAGATGGTAGACTAGTTTTCTTCTATAATTTGTAAAGAAACTTAAGATTTTTTTGTTAAATATATCTCAAATTTGGATATGATAACCAGATAAATCAAGTCACTTAAAATGTTTCGATTAGGCGTATGGTACTCTGGTGAGCGTTCTTTGGCCAGTATGTGTTTCGAACATAAGATTCCCTTTCTTGAGAGGCACTCTGTATAAAGGTTAATTAAAAAATGTCATGTTTAAGAAGTTTTGTTAGTTGCAAAAGAAAGCACACACCATGTTTATTATTTTTTTTATTATGCTTCAAAGTGTTGATTTTGTAACTATGATAGATATATCGAACAAATGATAGATATAGAATGATAGATATATACTGAACGGAAACTGTCGCAAATCACATTTTTATCAAAAATCACCTTTTTGCATTTTTGGCAATAAGATAACTAAAACATAAGTATAGAAAGTATTGGTATCAAATTATTATTTTCATTCTCTTAAATGCAGGAGTTGTAAAAGTGTTATATCTGTATACTAAAGAAACGGTAAACTTTCGTATTTGAGTTACATACAGTTTTCAATTGTTTATATACTTGCAGCAGAATCTTGATGGAAAACTGGCGTCACTTGAGTTACATATAGTTTTCCATTGTTTATGCTCATACACTTGCAGCAGCATCATGGCTGGAAACTGGCTTAAATTCAGTTACATACAGTTTTTCATCATTTATATTATTTGAGCAGAATCTATGGAAAACTGGAATTTTTTACTTGCAGCAGAATCTTGATGGAAAACTGGCGTAACTTGAGTTACATACAGTTTTCCATTGTTTATGCTCATATACTTGCAGCAGAATCTTGACTGGAAACTGGCGTAACTTGAGTTACATACAGTTTTCCATTGTTTTTGCTCATATACTTACATCTTGTTGGAAAACTGTCCTAACTCTGATCAGGTTCTTCATTCTATAAACAAAGAAATGATTTTATCAATTATACAAGTTACCACTTTGGCAGTAGTTCATTTAAACAATATTGAGAACTGAACAAATTTCACTTGGATAACAACTGATGGAGCAACAGCTGAAACACCTCAAATACAAGTCATATCATGGTGGTCAAAATTTTCAATTGATCTACTTAGAAGAGCACTCTTCACCTATCTTGTAGTCTGTAGTCCCACTGCTGTTTCAATGTTCATTTTAAAGAAAACAGCTCTTGCAGAAAACAATTGACATTTCTGGCCAACCATACTGAAACTGCTTGGAATTGTCAGGAACCATTATAGTTATGTGAAACAATTTTGGTACTAATCAATGAAAGCATTTTTGTCAATGAATACGTTAAGTCTTTGCCAAGTTGTGCTATCAACGTATTACTTGATGATATTCTACCTAAGACAATATATGAATTAATTCGAGATCTTCGTGCACTGTAACATTTTATAGGGATTATTCCCAGTCCACAGAGGAAAAAATGTTTAATGAGGAGAGAGTAATTAAGCTCCTTGTGGTCAACATGAGATTATGAAAACAGAAAGTATGGTTCCCGTTTTAGATATAAATAGCGTTATTAAAATTTGTTCATATTATGAAAAAGGTTTTGTTTTTGTCTCAAAGACTAATTTTTCTACTGAGTACCTAAAAAGAAAAAAAAAACACTATACGATTGTTGATAAATCTTTGAGTGTTGATTTTATTTCAAGAACCTGTTTTGTTGTAACTGTAAATAGTATTTAAAAGAGTATTAGTAGAATAATAGACAGAATATTTCATATTAGCTCACCCAATCTATCTCTAAAATTCAAACTACTGTTAATTAAGTATTTACTGTTACTTTCAATACATATGAATATTCATAAAATAATTGAGTAATATAGCAAATATCACTCTGTTATTTTAATTGAATTGAGTAACTAGCATATATTTAGTATCTTTAACACAATTTTTGACAAAGTGAGAAACATTTTAACTAGTTTTATAGTTATTTCAAAGGTCACTCAAGAAATTTTGAAATCCCCTTAAATGAGTTAGTGACATCAAATTTTAGCAGCGGTAATAGTGGCCATCTGTCAGGACTTAAGTACTTTTTCACAAAACTTACATTAAATTGATATGGTCTTCAAGATTTTAATTGAATTTTGTTAAGCATCAATCAAATAAATAGGTTGGTATTTGTTGAATTATGCAACACACAGCTTATCTATTTCTCTGAGCAGGGGTTAGAAAACTAGGTGTTCTTCAAAGTTCTACTTAGGTCCATTTATATTTATTGTTAATAATTTAAATCGTTATGCCTGACACAGTTTTAGTCTATAACCCAAATATAATTTCTTGGCAAGTAAATATGGCTGATTACTTACAAAATACTGTCAAATTAACATGCACTTAATATGTCACTGTAATTTGCCTTTTCATTATTCCTATTTGAAACAAAGTACTGAACGGGGATGTAAACGCTTGACTGTTTTTCACTGTATATTTTTAAAACATGAGCACTGATGAGACGGGAGATATACAACTGAAGGCAAATTCATAATAGGGTATCATAGCACAAAGTAATGTTTTTGTATATGGAAAGAGTTCTGTTGTAAGTGTCATAGAAGAGGATTTTTTGAAGATGATGTCATTTGACGGGCGTATAAAAAGGGAGATAAATTTGATCAAAATGGACCACAGAGTTATGACTCTTGATGAGACATGTGACAGTGAACAAATATATGGGGTTTGGTGAAAGAAGGTAAAGGCCAAGGTTTTTCATTGTATTGTTTTAAAGGGAGATACATTTGATAAATACACCATCAATACCGACGACACCAGATTAATGACAATATCTCAACACTCTTTTCTTTCAAAAAAAAAAACAAAAACAGCCGAGCTAATAAATGTAAATAAAATACAAAGGTTGTTACAAGAGTTGTGTTATTTAGTTTAGTTTAAACTTATTTATTTTACGTCGATTGGGAAACAAGTTCTTACAACTTATACTAATCCCGCTCGACGGTTCCTGGGTTGAACCAGTAGTTTGCGCCTGGGAAGGTCATGAATAATTCTTGCCTCCAACGGGGTTCGAACCAACAACCTTCGTATCCGTAATCGGATACGCTATCACTGGACCACGGCGCCCTCAATTGTGTTATTTCAACATTAAGAAAATGTTACCATCTGTTGGTAAGTCATGATATGATTAATGGAAAACAAAACAATATCAGTGGAAGATATTTTTTACTATTTTGGATGGAAAACTGTAGTAAGTCAATAATTCTTGACTAATTTCTTAATTATTTTTTTTTCTCCCAATATACCTATTCTGATATTGTAAAATATATATATTCTATGCGTATTTGTAAATCAATAGTTTTGGGAAAACATTTTTGTGACAAATTATTTAGTTTTTTGCCTCTCCTGTAATGTTTTATAAATGTGACTTACGACAGTTTTCCGTTTAGCTCTCGATACTTAAAACGCCATAATAAAATCCGATACATAATTGGCCATTTATTTAATGTTCTTTTACAAATAAATATGTAAATAGATATACAAATAAATATAATGATTAATATTAATCGGTATTTATTATCTTTAATACCTATTTTAAAAAAACAACAACAACAAACAATCATGGCAGTAATATGATGTGTTCCACGCTATTCAGTTTGTATTCATATTTGCTTAAAACTTGCTTTATCTTAAATAATGTAATGCAATTATACAATAAAAAATATCAAGTGAACTTCGACAGATTTTATCAACATTTCATGAACGTATTTTTCCCCAGGCTAATTCTGGGTATTTAATGGTTTTCCAAATAAGCAGTAGCCCTCGTTTGTGTAATCAGTGATTTCCTCACCTGGAATCAAGATCTCGTGATTGTGGTCATACAGATCCTAAATTCATCAACTGTGACTGAATGCCGACCGAAAGCTTTGACCACTGGTACGATACAGACACTGACAATTAATCGAGAGACAATGGCAATTTTATGGCAAAGATATTTACATGTATGTTTGGTGAATTGACCTTCCGGATTCGGATGCGGATGTTGATGGAGGACACAACGAGATTTTACGTCCTTGTGACATGAAACAGTATTGCAAACACTGCTTGATTTCCAAAGTCATATCGGGTTAAATCAATGACACACTTCCGTTTCTTTCTGATGAAACGCATGATATTGTCTAATAATTTAGGTTTGTTAAAACTTTCATTCAGAAATTCAAGCAGATATGGATATTACATCTGAGCTAGCTATGTTTTACCTTTATTAACTAAAAGTTATGCATTTGTCATGTCAGATGTTGAAAATATGTTGGTAACATGTACCGATATACTTGTTAATGAATAAATTAACAGTATAAAACAATTCATTAGAAAATTTATACCTATCGACATTATTGATTAATTAACAAAATTCTAGCTTCGAAATCACGAACAGCATCTATTAATCAGCCTTTTAACCCCCGACAAACTTATTATAATTTATCCTGTTCCAAGTAAGTTTATTGTTTCTTTTCAAGTACTTGACATCGATACTTCGCTCAGATTATCTTAGATTTATTTTTCGAGTCTATATTTCTTTGTTAATAATATCTATAATAATGCAATTCACAAGTCATATATCTGTCCTCCTACCATTTAGAATTAAGATTATTCATCAACCGATATTGTTATAAATGTAACAATCAATTTTGTCCGAAATTTATGCTTGTGTACATGTACAAATTAATCGTTTCACCAATGGAATATCATTAATGGACTTAAAATATGGCTTTGATCACTCAGATTCTACAATAATAATTTTCGCTTCAGAACATGATATGTCAGTCACATCCGTTTCCATAGCAACCTCTAACATACGACGTGTCCACAGGCTCTTGTGAGCCAAAGAACCAGAGTCTTAATTAATATTTTGTAGAAGTAATTAGTAACCGACAAAAGTTCCGCTAAGACTTAAAAGGAGCACGCCTGTGGCATTGAGAATAAAACAAGTTTAAGGCAGAACATAAAACCTGAAAGTAAGTCCTTTTAAGGTTATTTTCAAAGCTTAAGCATGCAATCACTCTCTGGTACTGGCAAAATTACACCATAAAGAATACAATATTTGGGTTTTCTTCCGGTGACGGCTTCTTCAGCTGGAATTTTACCCCAAACTATTAGTTTTGTATTTTCGTTACTGTGCTGGTGGTTACACACTAATAGCATCCAGGCTTTTAAGTGGTGGGCTTCATCAAACTTTCAATAAACTCTGATCTTTTTTTTTAAATATTGCATAATATCCATTTTTTTTTGTTATCCTCAGGGAAATCGATTCGTATATATCATCTCATTTCCATCAACATATTTGGCGAGACAAATGACGACTGTAATGAAAGGACGGATTAAGCCACCGTCATTTAGGAACCAGTTCATCGACTGAAGAACGAAATGAGACGTTGTGTGTGTCCATCGCAGTATGCCTGTTACCGCCCACAGACTAGCAGTTCTCTTAATTGTGCATACTTTTCTCTTAATGCTCGTCTCAAGATGTTGGATCAGACTAGCAAGCTGATGATTGGTATTGAATGAGTGAAAGGTTTGGAATAAATTGAAGCAAACATTTGCATGATGAAAATCAAATGGGATTTAAATCTATGGGTGAATTAAAGTGTGGAGAAGTTGAAAAAAAAATTCAATACAAAATGCTCTGGCGACCAGGTTATGGGCTGAACAATTACAAACGGCTGACGTCATTAGAATCAAGGATTTATACATATACAGATGAATGTATTACTCAGTTCAGTTCGGCTCAGTTCAAGAATAACCGAGTTCAAAATTTGCCTGCTTGATTATTTGTTTGTTTGATTTTTAAAATTCCACAGGCAGTATATAGTCATTTGTGGAATTTGTAACTTTAACGTGTTAACGCGAAATCGTAGTGTAGATGTATTCTACCTTGTCCTGTCCTGTCACCTGGTAAAACAGTCCTAGAACAGGATTCATTCAAGACGATAAAAAACTACTACATGTAGTTGAACAAGTCAAAGTATATTGCAGCTGGAATCCGAAACCATAGAGACACTGACGCTTCGGCTCCTGGTGCCGATCTACAAAGCCTGTCGTAAAAAGCATTTGATTCATATAGACGATATGGAAAATTACACATATACCTAGATCAAAACATTTCAGTTTTAAAGTATAAACCACATAAAAAATTATGATTAGTATCTTTAGTCAAAAAAAAAAAAAAAAAAAAAAAGACACAAAGATGTTATTTTTGTTGTATTCGAATTTTCCATCGTTTCAACATTTGTTCAGTCATACGAGAGACAAATAAAAAACAGACATAACTAGCTTTCCAAAAATAACACGATTTATCGCGTTCCTTGAGAGTCAACGAGAGCGCGCCCACCTGTCACATGAATGCTTGACATTTCGGTTGGGCTTGGGGGATTCTAAACTTTCAAAATACATTTAGTAAATCTACTGATTTAAGATAAAGTAAGTTTACATGAAGGAAGGAAGAGGACGGATGCATGATAAAAGTACCTTTTTAGTTTAATTATAATTAAGAGAGAGAGAGAGAGAGAGAGAGAGAGAAGAAAGACAGTCAGATAACTGGTCCGATATGACTAATGGTGGCATGAGAAAATGTCAAGGTACATGATAGCCTCGTATACATGCAGGATTAACCCGTGATTTTTTGCCGGTAAGAGTTTTCTTGTTCTTTTGCTGGTGTTAATAACTCATATTTTCAAAGGCCAACAATACCGATTAATTCCCTTTAATGTGTCTCACCGTGTGGTCTATCAACCTCACTGACGTCTGACGTCTGATTATGTCAAAAGTAATGAAACAAATAAGTTATTTAACAAAAAAGCCACATCAATACTATATTAATTCAAATATCTTTTCGTGATTCAGAAAATCGATAAGCTGCCTATCTCTGTTATTCACACAGACACATACAGCTTCTTAAAGGTGAAAAAAGACATCAAGTGCACAAAGGTTACAAAACGACAAGCTATAAGCTGTCTGGATTAATTCTCGAATGTCCCTGTCGTGCTCGAACCCACAGTGGCGAGGGGCTAGGTAATACACGTGGTTAGTCAGTGACTAAAGCCACTTGACCTTGCAGACCACACGAAAAGTTGCATCAAACCATTGCATCATATAAATCGAAATGAAAAAATGTATAGAAAAAATCACGTACAATAAATAGTTAAACACCACCGTGAGCAATTATCAGTGATATGAATAGTGGCGTATGTGATCCCATATTATTGAGTGCAATCATCGTAAATTATCTTTTTTTTTCCAGACAATGAACATTAAACATTAAGACATACAATGGGATGGGATATCACCGCTTACCGATTTAATTTTTAAGGTATGCTATGTACTAATTCAATATCAACATTTGATTACAATTATACAGGGCAACCGTGGCCGAGAGAGCTCACTCAGCCCCTCACCGTGTGGGTTCGAAACCCAGCAGGGTCATTCGGATTTTCATGTGAGGAAGCCTTCCAGCTGGCTTGTGGTAGGTCGGTGGTTCTGCCCGGATGCCTCCTTGCATTCGGCGGGGTCTTCCTCCACCTGTAATTAGCTGGAGGTCGCTATATGACTGAATTACTATCGAAGCAACGGTAATCTCAAATAGTCAAGTCAAGTCAATTATACAATCGGGGTGTTAATTGCAGTTTTTACGTTAAAGGCAATTTTTATTCTCTTTTATACACATATTTTTAGGATTTTGGATTAGTACTTCATTTTTGTCAAACACTGACAAAAGAGCTTGAAATAAAATTTAGCACAACCTTGCGTGAAATAAACGATAAAACAGGAAACAAACACTCATAGTTTGTGCAAAGAAAGGTTAAATTGTCTTGTTATGATGTTAATGCCATGTGACCCGACAACCGATTAACATGTTCGTATTTTGAGATTTTGCAAGACTTTATGACTAAGGTCAACGTCGGGTTTAGACATTTCTGACAAGTTACAGACAGTTACCCGTGTTTATTGCATTATCGTGTGATCAGCAGTGGGTCTGTTGTCTCAAACTGTTAGACGCCATTGTAGTTGTTCTGACATGAGCGTATGACAATAAATAATGTAATATATGATTCATCCGGATATATCAAATGTATAAAAAACCAGCAATGCTGACCAAAACCATTAGGACCTTCATGGCACACCAGGGAATGTAGGATGAGCCATTTACGTGAAGTTAACATATCTATGTATCGGTGAGTGCAGCGGCTGCAAAAAGCAGTAAAATTAAAATTCAAGAGTAGTTCAATTCTAGACATGCAATTGGATGTAGATAATTTTTCCAAAATAAGACAAAGAAAAACAAAATAGCAACAACATCGTAACATCGTAACCACATGATGTGTCTTTCAAGCATTAAATACACTAGACGAGCATAAAAAATCCGCGTTTTACTGAATTTGTGCAATTATTGAAACTATACAGCGTAGGTACATACTGACAAAGTTTGCAAATTTGCTTTCTATCAAATGAAAGAGAGTAACAAACTATACCCTTTCTCCTACGTGAAATCAAATATTCACGCGACAGAGCGAAGAAATTAGCTTACTTGTTATGAAACTTCGCATCAACAGTTTTTATCATTGAATCAACCCTACTGTATCGGATATTGCTGTGTTTTCCGATATTTCAAGATACCTGAAATAAGACAAATTTATGCCGCTTGTGAATTGGTCGACATCGCTATAATTGGCGACTGTTGGGATGCGAATAGCACACGAGTTCAACATTGATTGGCTCTATTGTGGAACTTTTATCACGTGATTGATGACGTACCATGTTTTGTTGTATGCGCATGTTTTGCCTACGGAATGAAGTCTTTTAAAGACTTGACCGGGCGCAGATTCCCGGCTATACAGAGGACGATTCTATAGCGTAGAAGATACAAACTTTTCAGAGTTACTGTGTCTCCTTCTACAACGATGGCATCGAATATCCCGAGATATGTGACTTTTCTATTTGCAGCCCTTCAGTTCTTGATATCTATGTAAGTATAGATTTATCATTTACTTTGTTACCATTTATACTAATTTTAACATGTTCTGATGTGTTTACTTTGTAAAGGAAAATATACTTTGCTAATATTAAACAGAACTTTGAAAAGTGAAATTTTTTCTCAATTTAAACTATATTGCCTCTATAAATGATTTGTTTCTTCTAAATCTCTCGTAATAATTATAAACACTGCTTTTCATTTGTGTATTTTCAAAAATAGATTTGCACATAAAATATCCATGTCACGCCTGCATGATATATTGACTTCGTAAATCTAAATGAAAATAAAGCTGCGTTTTAGATTGAAAAGCGCTTAATAATTTTGTACAAATTACACTAAGTTCGTGCAATATAGCTTTTTAAAAGCTCTTTTCTGCGTTGGATTTTGATTATTAATTTAGCAAATTACTTGTGACTGACACCAATTAACAAAGTGTATCTCATTGAGAAATGAAAACAACAATTTACAAAGTGTACTCATTAAGAAATAATAAATATGATAATAATACCAGATATTTAGGGGCAGTAATAGAAATCGGCGTGGCGAAATAGCAGAACAGAACTCATTTTAACAATTGTTTTCACGTTTTTTTGCTCGAATCTTGATTAAGAGTATTTTGCATTATTGCATAATCACACAGTTGCAGTTGTCAAATTGCAACTACTACTACTACTCATAATACCGATGGTAATAATAATAATATCAACAACAGTAAAAGTGAAATCGTAAGAAATGCCATAAGTTAAATTAAGCTTCTTAAGAAAACAAACAAAATACAAGAAATATCATATAGTAGTGCTACGTTATATATATATATATCGGTATATCAATTATGAGAAATGACAAGTTTGATAGTTTCCATCGATATACTAGGTTTATTGATGACACAGTGTCGCAGTCATGAGAAATACTGGTTGTGATGTAAAGCAGTATGTTCCACGTAATTTACGATTGGCATGTGCAACAGACGACGTTGACGGATCTGACAACACATACAGACTATAAATATACGACTTAAGCGCGGTGCACACGCACCTTGAAGATTAACAGTTAAGAGGGGAAGTTATCTATGACATACCGGCGATGATATACTGCGAACCAAGAGTGAATCAATTTCAACAGATTATAGAGTTGTAAATAACTTTGATAATAATGCAACCATCGGAGTGGATGCCAAAGTCTTGAGACATTACTGAAGAGATTACCAAATGTATAAGAAAAACTGCAGCAGGCGTTTGGTTGGTTTGAAATATCGTTTGTCAACATTTCTATTTTACTCGCTTTATGAGCAAGTCAGAAGATAGAGCAAGAGATAAACATGTTCCAAAGTTGCTTACTTAAGTTTTCCTTAAAAAATAAGGCTTAATTATCTTATATAATGTCGGGATCCAATCATTAATTTTTTTCAATCGCAAAAGTTAGGTAGTTTTTAATAACCAAACAAATAAATAAATACACAAAGTGGAAAAAAATATCTAATTTAATTAAAAATTTCACTAAACTTAAAGTCAAAACAGAAAACTATGTTATTTTTCATGGATATTTAAACGGCATACAAATGATGGCTAATCGTACTGTATACAATAACAATGTACCTACGATTTAAGGAAGCTGTAAAATTAATGAAAGTAACTAATTAGTTGTTTTCTTACGTTTTAATGAAATTAGAAGTTTCTGGAAGTTCTTTTAGACAATTTTAATCAGGAAAAAATCGCAGAGTTCAAAATACACAGATTGGAAACGCCATAGATGTATTTTCCTTTCCGGCCTTCAGCAAAACAGTAAGTTTACCAGGACAAATTGCCCTATTATCTGCCAATCCGCTGTCAATTATAACACAGAACGTGATTTCCCGTAAGTTTAAAGGAATCAGCGTCTACAGATGTGCGAAAGAAAATAATTCCTGTGGATTGTTAACGTGCTGGTGTGAAAAAACATTGTCAACAGATGTCGTATCATACAAAATCTCATTTCCCTAGGCATTTGCATTTATTTTTCATTGGCAATCTTTGTCACTTGTTTTTTTGTGCCAGGTTACTGGATAAAAGCCTCGATGGTATGGAAGCAATTTTTCAGGGTAAATTTTTCATAATACATCTTGTCAATGTAGGACTGTAATACGGAATAATAATAATTGTCTGTTTGATGAGCGTGAAATATATAGATCGTATTCTGTATATGCTGACATGATATTTTATCTTATGCTATTTAAATATGATAACATCAAATTGCGAAGGAAATAAAAAAAGAAAAACAATCTTAGACAACATTTTTACATGGTACATAATTTAAGACCTGGCTCTACCAACAATTCTTAGCGCTAATTAAGACTTAAATTCTTTAAACTTGGTAGAAATGGATCCCATCATTCCTGTTTTATTTACATTTAGGTATTTTTAAAAGAGAAGCAAGAATAATGACATTCACCACTAAGTATTTAAGTATCACTTTGCGCTAGAAACTGTTGGTGGAATTCGAGCCAGTTCTGGTAACCGGGTGGTAAGTGTATCTGTCCCGTAACTTGGAAGCCGTGGGTTCGACCTCTGGGAAGGGAATAAGGTATCGCAGTGAGCCAGCACATATTGATTCAAATATTGTGGAAGTTAAATTCAATAAATCTACAAATCAAAAGAATCAACAAGGAATATTATTGTTTTAGATACCTTACAAACAAAGACTTATTAAACTGAGATGATAAGAAACTCCTGTAAAAGCCAGTGGAAAATATTGCGTAGGCACACATCACATAACTTAATTTTGAACACTTTCAAAAATGTGTTGAAGTATTTTCACAGAGGAAAATTTGACCATATTTAATTTTTGAATTATCATTTCTCTCAACGCTCTAACTAAAAGAAGTGAAAATTAACATGCTACTTTCTAAACTATATCAGATGCATTCTTTTCAAAAATGTTGTAATTGCACATCTCATTTGTACGTACAAATATTTGTATTGTAACTCTACAAAACTCAACAAATTTATCATCAGTCATATTATGAATTTTGTATGTCCTTTGAAAGTTCCTTTTTCAAACACCACTGAGCTACATGTTACCTAGATTCACAGTAAATCAAGCCTTTGGACAAAGATCAATAACACTTGAATGATTTTTTATCGTAATGAATTATAAAGAAATCAAGGAGATATTTTTCTTGAAGCGGATGATTCAATGACGAGGGAGGTCATGAAACAGTGATGGTCATTATAGGCGGTTTGATGATGTCTGTATCAGACAATTTACTTTTTATATAATATAGAATTGGGGACGGCAGGTCACTTGCAGTGGTTTGTGTTTGGAAACACGTTGATCATTGATGACACTGCATTAAAACTGAACTTGCGACAACATTGCAAAACAGAGATATTGGTATCAAGCAGTTTAAAAGAAATCATTTGAAGTGTTTTTCAAAGGATATGTCTTTTTACTGAACAAAGGTTTAAATTATATTCCATTCAGAATATATTATGTAAACGGCAGAATATACTGTTATCATTTTTATAATAATAATAATAACTAAAATTCTAATACATAAATAGTATTCAAGCTAATTAAAGGGCGTTAACTACGTTACAATAAATTCTTTAATTTTCTTAGTTCACTAAGAGTTCCTCGTACCGATGACAAATTTATATCAGTTTTGTTTCATAGAAGTTTAAGTCGAAAAATATTATTCTCTAATGTAGTAATATTATGGTTTTATAAACATCAAAAGTGTTTTGGGCTCCCCATCGAGATTGCTGACATAACAAATAATAATCCTGTAATTGTTAATATGTTCTTGAACAGTTATTTATGTTTTTATCCAACATAATGTTTTAAAATGAGTTAGAATAAGAGTGTATGATAGATAGGACTTGATGGCAAGTGTCTTACTTTTGCAATAAGAATCCGTTTCTTCCTTAATTCTTTTGCTTTATGTATCCCAGAAAGTAATTACGTGTTCTTATTTTTGTCAGTGCTGCACAAAAAAGTTTCTTTAATATCACGAAATATTTGGAACTAATGCAACCAAGGTCCGCTTCTTTAGTAATAATCACAATAAAACAAAAACAGATCAATAATAAAAAAGATATTACATCAATGCTGCGTAGTGGTATATTTAATAATCTGAATTTACGAAAATGTTTAATGTCACTTTTGCATAGTCCCGGTTTCTTTAACAATGAACTTCAATCAAATCATTGTTTTTCGTTGACATTTTGTTTCATTGATAATGAATGAAATTCAATTTCGTGGGTACATTGATTTATGGATTCATACACTAATCAAAGCCCTGAAAAGTCCTGAAAGACTGCGTACATCAAATATGAGAGATGAATTATAAAACCTATATTTTATACATGATAGGCTGTTTATGGATGAAGGATACATCACCAATAACCTTTTTATCAGTGCATGTAAAAGAAAAGGCCATAACTCTTTGCCAGCCGAGTCAATATCAACCAAGAATTCTAACAAATGAATATGCTTAAGTTTTAAATTATTTTTTTGCCAATTTCCCTAATTTTCAAGGCCATAACTCCACAACTGTCATTCAAATATTTGTCATAATTAAACTTATAATTTCATGTTTCTAGTATATGTTAACCTTCAAAACCCTTAAATGTATTTTAAAACATCTGATCAAAATGGTTCGAACTTTGAATTGACCATACAATAATAAAATGGTCAAACCTCAGAAAATGAAAGTGCAGATGCACATGCAACAACATCTTAATTTAAATCTCCAATGAGAACTCTAGGATTTTTTCCAGAATTAAGAAATGTAGATATGGTAGCAGACTTCGACTCCAGCTTCAAATGACGTTTTATGAATATGAAAATCATTGCATTTACATGGGACAAAGTTCAAAGTTACAGAATCCCGTTAGGGCCATCGCCTCTTAAATGTATTGATCTGAGACGTGATACTCGACAGTACGATGATGAAAACGTGAAACCACGACAATACCATAACGAAATCGTGATAGCACGATAATGATAACGCGACAGTATGGTAATAAAACAACAAAACGGTAGTGCGATGATAAAGCTAAACAATATCGTGTTTTCACCATCGTCTCATTCTCACCATTGTAATATCTTAATGTTGCATTATCATTATTGAATCTTCTTGCACTTTCACCTTCCAGAGTTCAATTCCATGTGACAAAAAAAAAAAAAAAAAAAAAAAAAAAAAAAAGGCTGATTAAGGGTCTGTTTCTGAAGGTAAGTTTACATAATTAAGGATAAATTTGTATTATATCTATGTAAACAGAATATCAATAAATTGAAACATGTATTATTGGGTAAACAAAAACTTTTTATAACTATCTAAATGGCAAATTCTAATTGTTCTCCCAAATTAAAAATATGTATACTTATGATGACGGTTCTAATGAAGAACATGAACATTAGACTTGAAAAGTAATTTTGTAACAATGCCTGAAACTAGAGGCGTTCAAGTGTTTACAGTAATACCGGGTTCATTGGATATTCGAGTTTATGTGTATTGTTAGGCATTAGTGTTCTCCCGACATGTTTTGGTATAACCCGTGGTAGAGGGGGTAGAGCTTCCGACTCGGGAGCGGCAGGTCATGAGTTCGATCAAACCAAAGTCGATAAAAATGGTACTGCTAGCTTCCTGCTTGGTTTCAGGACCTGTTGGTCTAGTGACAGGGTAATGTTTCTGGTTGTAATATCATGTAATACGTTTATGGCGTGATATTGTGACAGCACTTAATCTCTCTCAAGTAGACATAGTCTCCACGTGACTGAAACCCACAAAAACAAGCTATTCTAAATCTGAAATTGCCACCAAAAGTCTAAGTTAAAGCTCTTTTCATCCATCTAACCCAGACGTTTTTTTTTTTCAAAATAAGTGTATACAACCGCTTGATTTATTTTCCATTAAAATGACACTGTGGTCCAGTGATCCTATCTGTTTGACATAAAAAGTTAACTGTGTTGTGGTATGATACCACTGAGAAATCATCCATTGTATGAAAATAGTCACCCGAAAGTTCGTCAACATCAGTTTTAATATCGGTCCAGTAATGTTTTTGTCTACTTTACGCTTATGTTCTTATCCCGATTGTATAAAGACCCTTAAGTGATTTTGCACACTATTTAAGTTTCTTGTGCGACTCGTTCACTTATCTTTGTTACTTTAAATTATATTATTTAATGTTAAATTGTATAAAATTTTTTGTGAAACAATATATCATAAAAAGACATTTAGTTTCCACGATATATTATAAGAATAATTTGCCGTAATTGTTAAATAATATAAGTGTGTTATACACGGAAATAAAAGTCTGAAATGTAATTTAAGATACTCAGCTTGATAGCAATTTGAACTGAAATAACATACAGTATTTGTTTTCAATTTGACTACTAATAATATCCATCATTGCTGTATGCAGTTTGTCTCGGTCACAACCGTAATTACGTATTGTACGCGTGTCCCCGTAAACCTGTATGTTGTACATATGTGTGCAGTGTGATGTGTGCTGTGTGATGTGATGTGTGCTGTGTGATGTGTGCTGTGTGATGTGTGATGCCATTCTAAATTAATTTGTGTTATTCCCGTATGTATTTCTATTATTATAAAACGTGTTAAAATGGTGTAACTTTAGTCTAATAGTTTAACGATAAAACCGTATTCCTTTAAAGTGACCTACAACGGCTATGATAATTAAATATTTAATTTCGATTAGGTCGTTTCCATCTAAACATATTCACTGACAGTGAAACAATTTAGAAAACATTCAAAACAATCAAAGCTATTAAATATACAATTATTTTCGCCCGCCCGTTTTCGGAGTTGATTTTTTAATTTCTGGTCTTAGACACTTGCAGACGAGAACATATTAGATAAAATCATAAAATGTTATCAAAATAATTGGGAATATAAAATTTCAACAACTACATTATTTTGTAAAGAGTTAAAATGTTGAAATTTTTTCACCCAACATCAACGGAGTCTAATATGTCACTAGTAAATAATGTACCTAACTAAAATCTATGACCTTTTAGTGACGTAACAAGGTAACTAAAAGACGATGCATATATGTATTTCGGGTACCTCTTATTAATTTGTATAATTCAATCTCTGTATTAAATTCTAAATGATTTCTATGTACAATCCGTACTTTTCCTTTACCGGGGAACAAACTATTGAAATGTCATCATTTTATTTATGTTAAAAGAGAAATTTATACGTGATGTGTATTTTCAATTATAAAAATATATTGGAACAAAAATCCATTTGGTCTTGGAAATAAACAAGTTGTATTGTTGAAAAAAGTTTCATTTATAAATACATAAGCAAGACTGTTATAAGCAAGACTGTTTTCAGATACGATAAAGTGCAATGGAAAATTGTTGAATATATATAATTTATCAAATCGTCTCATTATGATTTGAATACAATAGTGGTCTGAGATGCTTCGATGCACTGGAACATAATTACTTATGGACAATATGGGAAGGGGGGCATTTCCATAGGCACCATCTCCATAGCATTCAGTCGGGTTTAGAGCATTGAATAGTGTCTGAATATGAGAGGTAAATTTCCTAATGCCATTTTTTTCACAGCATGATTTTTTTTCCAATGTGCTAAAATGAAGTCTGTCTGTATGGTGACAATACAATATGCAAGACCTACAGAGATGGCGCCCCTAAGGGCGGCTGTGAGTGTGATGAAATGACTATTAGGCTTATCAGCTTTTTCGTTACAGGTTGACTTAAGCGTCATTATCTAGATATACGCATATAAGCACACCTAGGGCTTTGGAGTTCTTAAACAAACAAGATAGCGTGCCCATGAGTACGATAAGGCTTCTGCTTCCCTTCAGACAAGAAAATTCATTCCTGGATAAAGAGATATGAACAACTTGTAATGCTAAGATGCCGAAATAAGTATTGGTGCGAGGACTTATCTATAAGACACCGAATTGAATGGATATGTATCGAACATTAAATAGACTTTTAAGATAAAATCATAACGCATTAACAATTTCGACCATGATATTCTAAAACAATTAGTGCATATAAAAACGTCACTTTATCATTTTGCTGAGAGTTACATTAATTGCTTAATTGTTTATGCAAACATGGACAAAGCCTCTGATGAAACTGCATAATTTGTTAAATAAAACACCTCGCTTTGCATCCTCATATTTGCTACATTGTAGAAATCGCAGAATAAGAAGTTATTGCATTACAATAAAACCAGCCAGCTTGTGAAAATATCACTTTGAACAGCTTCAAAGCCTCGGCAATCCATACCTGCCTACGAGGTAATTCTGTAATGGATTTATCAGGGTGTCAAAATGTATCAATAATTTAAGCCGATACTCTTTCCTATCGGTGGCTTTTATTAACACAGCCTCTTCGTGAGGGGCTAGTTCATGTATCGTAGTGAATCTTTTATGCTATCAGCAACTTAAGTATTGGGTTGACGTCACGCAAAGTTATGCAATCTGCCATATCAGAGGGGTAAAGTAATCACATTATGGGAACTTTAGTGCCATTACACTCTGATAGAGGTGTTGCAGTCCCGGAATTACCAGTTAAATAACACACTCGTATAGAACTTTGCAAGGTTTAGGAGAAAAATACAGGTAAAAAGAGTTGTTTGTTTATTGGATTTTATGTCCCACCGACAGTATTTCAGTCAGTCATTTGGAACTGATATAGTGCTGCCACACTGCAGTATAACACCCGTAGACATGTGGCATGATACCACATCCAGTCACATTATCCTGACACCGGGCCAATCAGTCCTGCAACTACCCTTATATGCTGAGCGCCAAGCAAGGGAACTATACCAGTACCATTTTTACGACCTTAGTATGTCGCGGCCGGGGATCGAATCCACGACCTCCCGATTTCAGGGCGGATGCCCTAACCATTCGGCCACCGGGATCGGTAAGTGAAAAGGTAATCTGAGAATTGCAATGCTATAAATAAATGTAGGTAAATCTCAAAATGGTTTCATAAATAAAGAGTAAATCAAACATCAAACAAATGTGTTTGAAAAAAATAAATAAGAGAAAGATTTAAAAATAAGATTTTTTTTGACTTTGATTTCTTTGTATTTTTTTTTAGTAAGAGGAAGTGGGCACATTAAGAGTTCAGTCATAATAATAATAATAATAATAATAATAATATTTTTATAATATATTCCGGGATAGACCCATGATGATTTAAAAGATCTTTTCTGAACAGGACAGAACAAAGATTTAAATGGACATACACTTAAAAATAAGTCGTTTAGTTTTACCCCTATACTTTGATACTAGAAATCGAGGGTAAAATTCAGGAGCATTCAAATGTCCTTATTACTGTGGTCCACACATCATTTTAAAACACCAAAATCAATACAGCGGTCTATTATTTAAATGTACCTTAACAAGAAGATCGTCATCAAGACGTCTGTAAACAATATTTGAGATATTACTTACGTCTGCTGTGGGCTTTAATATCAAAGTTGATCTCTGTACATTCCAGATAATATCAAAAACACAATAATGAAAGTGCTAGTGATAAATATTCTGCCAATGGTTTTATTTGCTGACAATCATAAGCCAGCGAGGCAAAGGGATAATTCTCTTACAATATTGAACGTAAGGTCATTACCGTCATCGTAAGTGGCACGAGTGCCGACCCTGACATAGAGGGCGCTCATCACTGTCGTAAAGAAAGCTAAGCTCCCATCACTTCTTGAACAACTTGCCTCTCTGTTGCAAAATCCTCTGGCGGCTCGGATTTTTGCTATACTCAGTATAATAAAGAAATTGTCAGCCAGATAAAATTGCTTTTTTCCGATTCTTAATTGGTCGTTCAGTCTGTATTAATATGGTGTCTAGAACAAACAAATACTCGCGAGAGGACAGTGACATCACAATTTATGGCCGTTTTGGGAGGCAAATCTAAAAGCTGAAAGCACTGTCTTGAGCAATAGTACAATTATGATTTTAAAATCCCAAACTAAAAACTTTATTGTAGATGTGTTATTTTACAGCTTGTTGATGCTATTACTACTACTGTTATTACTTCTGGTACAAATAAAATAAATATTATACTACCCAGAACACATTACCGATATCTCTCCGCATGTTTATTTGCAGAACTATTCCAAATTGCACCTTCGTCCCAACAAAGACGCTTGCCTTCCAAACAGAACGAACATTCTAATATAGATACTAAGGCACTTATTGGAACTGTTTTAAGGATATAATGTTGTTTTGGTAAATTTGGTAATGAACCCTTTAAGAAATTTATACTTATCTGTCTTAACCTTTAGTCTTTTCAGAAACCCTGGAGTATTTAATTCATTCCCGGAAAGCCATGATCACTTTCTCGTGCCTGTCCTTGTTTTCTTTCTCAACTTTCAGATTACCTTACAAACATACATAGATACAGCTCAATCATTCCGAGATTCACAGGTCTGCTGGTGTCAGTTTATGCGGCAGTTCAGCACCTGACTTCCAGTAGACTATTTCAGTATATTGTGAAGTATCACTTATAGCCAACCATGATACGAGTATCTCATTTAGGACAGCGCCTTGTGACAGTCTTTTTCACGTATCCCTCTCGTCTCCAGGCATTAGCACGTGTTGATGTCTTTCTCAAATGCTGGCGGTGGCACAGCAAATCTGTAAGATAGGAATTACATTTATCTGAGTTATATATTTTTAATCCATGATTTCTAGCTGAAACCCCATCGATGCTAATTGTAAGCGAAAGATCGTCACGTTGGTGAGCTGCCGTAATCTTGGCAAATGTCTGCTAATGCTAATCTAGTTGTTACTTTAAATTAGACTCTGAAAAAAAAAAAACATGACAAGATGTGTAATGACTTCACCAAGAGCTTTCTGAACAAAAAAAAATGAAGTATAATCCCAATTATGGTAGGGTGACAATGAATGAAAAAGTTGCATAAAAATAGGGGTTGGTGGGACATGTATTGCATCAAGCAGTGTTATATATTAAAATGTTCCCCATATTTGGCAGGTTATGAAACTGCCGGCATAAATTGGGTTAAGTGGTGGCACTCAGAGAAGTTCAAGATGGCGGTAAAGATGGCCGCCATATGAAAAATTGAAGCTAAAATATGTAAAAAGTTGTCTTTTTATACATATTAATAGTAGGGAAACAGATCTAATAAAAACTTCTTTGAAGTAAGGTCTTTTGATGGTACTGATAATTTAAATGAAGTCAATGTCATATTCAAGGTCAAATTCAAGGTCAAATTCAAGGTCAAAAGTGAACAAAAATACAATATTAACCCCAAATTGTTAATTTTATTGCAAGTTTTTTAAGAAATTTTCCCGAAGAGAAAATGTTTGGTTGAAAATCAACATTTTCAAAACAATAGATAAGCTTAACATATTTAGTGAATGATATGACATTTGTCTTAATAAAATACATGACAGTATCATACGTATTTAATCATCTATTCGAAATAGTATGGATCATAATATTTCACAAGTAGGATAGTTTTCTTTTTAGTTTTAAACATTTATAAAAACATTGATTGGTATATCATGGATGAATATGATTATTATATGTTCTATAGACTAAGCGTAAAACTCATAGCTCTTTTGCACATTCATAATCTTAAGGAAGTATACGGATTTAAATGTTCTGTGTAAAATGATCTTGTATATAATAATTAATAATTAAGAAAAAATATATTTAACAAAGGTCAAGTGAAAATAATTTCAAAAATAGTTTGTATGTTACTATATATTGTCAGGAAATATCACACATTGCTAATTGGAATTAGGCATATGCTATTTTCAATCAGTACAAAATGCAGATTATTTTTTTACTATAAACTTTTCAAACAAATATGTTACTCTGTGTGTAGAAAAATACACTCCACATGGTCTTTGGGGGTAATTAACAAAATTCAAGTCTGATTTAGTGACATAACAAAGATGATCTTAAAATGTAAAATAATAATGAATTCTAATATTTAATGTTGGTATTTAATGTGTCGATACAAGCATTCAACCAAAACAATTTCTTATATTTAGTTAAAAAATGAATCCCACTGCTGTCTTTTGTGTTGCGACAAATCATGAACAGTTCCACAAATGCTGTAGTGAGTCAGAAAAATAAATGCAAAATAATATTTAGTTTATGATAGAGAGTCAAAACATATTTTCTTTATATTTTCATGGAACTAGTTCATTAGATGATGGATACTTAAATCAGCCTTCGCCGTCTTTCATGAGATTGACTATACAATGGTCCTCACTTATAGCGAACTCGGTTAAAGCGAACACTTTTGCTAGGTCCCGATTTCCACGCTTCTTTATCTTATATTAAATCTTTTTTAAAGCGTACTCGCTTATAACGTTATCTCGGTTAGTTGGCATTCTGCTCTCAAACCAGCATTTTCAAATGTAAGTTAGATGTTCATAACGAACTGTGAAAATCGATTCCATCCTCGGCGAGAGAGGTTTGTTTTCACATCTCACCTGTCTATTTGACAAGCTTGATTGAAACATTATACACGTCATTACCGCTCAAGTGTCCGATCTGTATTTTACATGTAGTACATCTAGGTACATGTATGTGCACCTGCGTGTGTAGACATGTACACTGTGTTGCTATACATAGCCGCTGAGTGAACTCATTCCATAATTAATAACTGTTCGATGCAATTTATAAATATATTGTGATCGTCCAATTTCTGTCTACATTGTGTAAAGCTTTACATTTAATCGGCATTTTTTTCTGTCTGTATTTGATTGCTAGCATAATATTGCGACAGCTGGGTCAAAACGAGGAATGATGCATACCATTTTACGGAAAAAGTGAAAGTAGTGAGTTTCTTCACAATTGGTCATTACATGAAGGGCTATTACAAATATGTACTTGTAACTTGGTTACTATAATACGATAACGGCATTAATAATCAATTTATGTCGTTCGGACCTCACAGGTATAAGATCCATTTGATGAGGAAAATCAATAAACCGGTTCCAAATTACACGCCACACTTTCTCCTTTACTGATCCAGTTTAGGCTGAACGCAACAATAGGACTCTCAGTCGTTTGATTATCGTTTAACCCATAAGTGAGTACTAAGTTGAGTCAGATGTTTGCAATATATTTCCTCACGCCAATAATTTATATGCAAAATTTTTACAGTATTTCATCATGGAAGGTCGATAAGGTTTTGATTTTTTTTGTCTTTAAAATCACTTCCTGTATTAAGCCGAATATACTTCGAAGTAAATAAAAAAATCATCAGAAAAGTTTGAACATAGCATGTAATCAGATATCCATGAGTCACTCAGATTCAGTTTAACAATTAAAATAATATCAGAGTCCTTATCATCAAAAGGCAATGTATCACATACTGCTAGACATGTGACTGCAAAGTATGTCATGACCTACTGCAATGTATCACATACTGCTAGACATGTGACTGCAAAGTATGTCATGACTTACTGCAATGTATCACATACTGCTAGACATGTGACTGCAAAGTATGTCATGACCTACTGCAATGTATCACATACTGCTAGACATGTGACTGCAAAGTATGTCATGACCTACTGCAATGTATCACATACTGCTAGACAAGTGACTGCAAAGTATGTCATGACTTACTCATAAACACAAAACATAGTTCAACAAAAAACCAATCTGACATACAATTCCAGTACGTTCATCCTTCCAAAAGTTCCTCCCAGAACATTTCTAAATGTAAGTTTACTAATACGTTGACTCATCAAAGACATTGTATAACTTCTACATGTAATCAACAACAGGTAGTATCTATATCAGCATCACAGCACTTAGTTGTGAAATAACGTCATAGCTTCCAATATGCAACGTATGAAGGGGATCAAGGACTTGACCCTCACTCCGGATCATTCACGCGTTACTTCTTATTACACTCAAATAATCCTGTCATGTGACACTATTATACAAAAAAAAAAAAAAAAAAAAAAAAAAAAAAAAATGTTCATCATAGTGGATGTGGTTATGACCGATGTGATTTCACGAGACTTTCTTCAAGCCAGCTCCAATTAATCGTAATGAATGCTGGTATAAAATCCTTTATGCTTTTCAAAGATTTGGCTGTACATAATATAATCTAGTCTAAATATAAAAATAATAAACGTAGAACTTTAAGCCATGAATCACATTTGACAGGTGTTTGTGGGAGCCTAAGGATCCTGCAATAGGCATTGCTGCGACAATGTATGCTTTGGAACTATTTCTGTTCAACCCAACATGGTAGTTTGTGTCCAGCTGGCGTCTTCAAAAGAAAGTTAATGTGAAGTGTATATTGATACCAGACACCTACCTGACTTAAAGCTGCAATAATCTTACTATCGATGTAGCTAAAGGTTTGAGAATATTTCTGATTATTTCTATGAATATATAATTACGTAAAATTTGTCGAAAGTTAAGTCTATGATCATAAAATTGCACATGCTGTGTTACACGGTGTAGAAATCATGTTGCTGTTGTCAGTCCCCATAATTCTGTATCTAAATCTTTCTAGTTCCTCCTTTTCCTCAGATGCAAAACTGATAGAAAAAATACACACAGGGACATTATTCAAGAGTATGCAGTAAATGGAGTGTAATACACCCATATTAACTTTGATCTCGGAGTTTTATATATTCAGGTTTCCTTTTGTATCCACATACTTGGCGTCATATTGTCACCGACATCAACATGGAACCATTACTGAGGGACTATTCGGTAACCCTGCATAGTATTACAAATATCGACATATATTACCCTTATTTTTTTTTAAATTTTGGTGGACATCTTGGATTTATGAGATATCAACAAACATGCCCATTTATGAAAGTCGTTTCACAAACTACAAATCCTGTCAAACATTTTGATATACAATTTTGCTTATTTCAATAACTGTCCCATATACCCCCCCCCCTTTTAGCTCACCTGAGCCTTCGTCCGTCGTCGTGTGTCGTGCGTCGTCAACAATTTGCTTTAAACAACATCTCCTCTGAAACCGCTGGACAGAATTTAATGAAACTTGGCAGGAATGTTCCTTGGGTGAGGCTCTACAAAAGGTGCTAAAATAAAGTTGATCCATGAAGAACTCTGGTTGCCATGGCTACAAAAAGAAAAATAATTTGAAAACTTTAAAAATCATCTCATTCAAAACCACTGGCCAGATTTCAAACTAATTTGGTACAGATGTTCCTTGGGTCAACCTCTACCAAAGTTGCTAAAATTATTTCGATCCGTAAAAAAAAATGGCCGCCAGGGGCGGGGCTTATTTGCCTTATATGTATATAGAGAAACCTTTAAACAACATCTCCTCTGAAACCACTGGACAGAATTTGATTAAACTTGGCAGGGATGATCCTTGGGTCAACCTTCACAAAAGTTGCTAAAATAAACTTGATCCATGTAGAACTCTGGTTGCCATGGCAACAAAAAGAAAAAAAAAGAAAACTTTAAAAATCATCTTCTTCAAAACTACTGGTCAGATTTTAAAATAAATTGGTGCAGATGTTCCTTGGGTCAACCTCTACCAAAGTTGCTAAAATTATTCCGATCCGTGAAAAAACATGGCCGCCAGGGGCGGGGCTTATTTGCCATATATGTATATAGAGAAACCTTTAAACAACATCTCCTCTGAACCACTGAACAGAATTTGATGAAACTTGGCAGGAATGATCCTTGGGTCAACCTTCACAAAAGTTCCTAAAATAAACTTGATCCATATAGAACTCTGGTTGCCATGGCAACAAAAAGAAAAACAATATGAAAACTTTAAAAATCATCTTCTTCAAAACTACTGGCCAGATTTTAAAATAAATTGATACAGATGTTCCTTGGGTCAACCTATTTATCTCAGGTGAGCGATTTAGGGTCATCATGGGCCTCTTGTTTTAAACTTTTATTGCTTCTTATCACCCTACCATTATGTATATACTTTATACAAATGTCAATGTATTCAATAAAAAGTTTCAGGTTTATTTAATAACGCTTTAAAATGTTAATTTCCGATCAAAAAATGTTTCCCTTGATATCAGCTTCTATAAATAGTTGTAATAAAGTTAACTATTGTTGTTCAGAATAGTTTGCTTCTCAAATTTTGACCTTTGACCTTGAATTTGACCTTCAATATTACCTTGGCTCAAATGCAAGAATCACTTTTTATTAAAATTCATTTATGCAAAGAACTTTTACATACTTATATTTTTCTAGAATTTTTAAGAGTGTGTAATGAGACAGTTGTTTACATATTTAAGTTTTTTGTTTTTTTTGCGGCCATCTTGAATTTCTCGGAACGCCACCAATTATACCAATTTATGCCGGCAGTTTCACAAACCACAAACTCTGGTGAACATTTTGGTATATACCATTGCTTGGTGCAATACCTGTCCCGGTTCATCATTTGTATACCCTGATTGTCACCTTACCATTACTTATGTAGTTTAAGAGTTTGGAAGAAGCAATTGGAAGTAATCATCTCCTTGGGATTTTGTTATTTTCGGGTATTTCTTGTTATTCGTAGGTATACCTGTACACCCTTGCTTTCGATTACACGCATGCACACTCAGACACACGTTATCACATGACTTGATTTTATCAAAAGAAGAAAAATATTAGTATGGGTACAATTATTATCTGATTTAAACTGTTTGCCATATTAAAACATTTGAAACATAAAGTTGATACTATTTGCCATATTAAAACATTGGAAACATAAAATTGATAATTATATAGATAAAAAAACAGCAATTAATGAATCAGAAGCGCTTTGCAATTAATGGCATTTTCCTTCAAAAAAGCATTTAAGTATTAAGGGTCTCGTTGTGTTCAAGGCTTTGTTTAATCACAGGAATCACTGAGTCACATAACTCACAATGTGATTGATCTTATCTCTGATCATCCCCACGAGTTAAAAAGATTACGCAGTCTAGGAAAAACTGCTTGACTTGTATTCGCAAACTAACGAAGCTATGTTTCCCAGATTTTATTCAATCTGTTCTTCTGTGCAAGTAAGCCAGTTAAAAATCTATAATTTTAGCATGTCGAGACGCTATGCATTTCCTGAAATCAGCATTAGAAAAAAACAACAACAAAAAACAACTTTTTCCCCTAATGAAGACGTCTCCGAATCATATATTCTTTTTCATATTAACTGCATTATGCTAAAGATATGTCTTTGATGTGAAACAAAAACATGATTTCATAAGATATTGAGTAATTATTTTATTCTCCTTTTTGTTTATAATAAAAATGTCTGTATCAATAAAATATCTTTAAAAAAAAGTCATTTTTTAGACTTAATACTTTCAATAACAAAAATCCTATTTACAGAGTCAATGGAAATAAGTGTCAGCGAAAAATATATAAGGAATTTATACTATCTTCATCTAAGACAATGTCATTATTCAATTCTCTTTAATTGTCTTTAAAGAATAACTATATTAACTTAGTCCATGCGCAGAGCAACGTATATGTTAATATCTTAATTAAACAATGAACTTTATATTGACGATGGTTTTTACTAACGACTGTGTTTACTAAAGATGGTGTTTATTAACGGTGTTGTTTACTAAAGATGGTGTTTATTAACGGTGTTGTTTACTAAAGATGGTGTTTACTAACGGTGTTGTTTACTAACGATGGCATCTACTAACGGTGTTGTTTACTAACGATGGTGTTTACTAACGATGGCGTTTACTAACAGTGGAGTTTACTACCGACTGTGTTTACTAACGACTGTGATTTATACCAATACGATCAGTTAAATCTATGCACAAGTTTCATGGGAATTGGTGCTTAATAAACTTACATCTCTAAGATCATATAACATATAGTTATCACTCTCGACGGATTTTGGGATGGTACTTTAATCTGAGCCTAAGAAGGCCATATATTTTTGTTGCGTCCAACATGGTTCGAACCCACATTTGGATCTACGAGTATAGTCTTGACCGATACCACTGTACCACAGCGCCCTGTGAACCCATTCGTTTTCTGTGTGGTCGGGTATACTTAATCCATATATGGTTCAAATGGAGTTTCAAATGTTTAATTTGAAAAATTTAATTATGATATGAACTACACAGTTTCTAAATTAGATGTATCTGAATGAAAATGAATTATTGATATATTTTGAGGATGAATAAAGGCGGTGTTTGTGGGTAACATAAAGATGGAATAGTGAATGTTATTTGTGTTTCTATGGACGACAAGTAACGCAATGTATAATTCAATGTATACATTCTATATGTAACCGTTGTGAACTTCAAACAACTATTCAAAGGGGCACACATCAATACTTATACATATTGTAGTGTGCAATTTAATCAAGGCCATCTTTGATATTTAATAATTAATTTGACTAGAACGTTATATCTTTAAAAGTACAAAGAAATGTTAAAACATTTCATTTTATACATTAGGTTAGGGTTGGGCAAGTAAATTGAAACTATTTGACATGAAATCAGACAGAACACAACTTGCGCATGGGGACTTGCAAATGAAGATATTATCCTATAGACTTGGATAGCAATGTATTCCATCACAAAATGTGTTAATTACTATGCATTCGTCCATCCATCAGCTCACTTGCGCAATAGGACGAGTTACTGTAAAATTCACTGATGTATCCATGACTGCTCGCAATAGAGCCAACAGACGCGGAGCCGAAATGGCTTCCGAAACATAAACACGAAAGTCACGTAAACGTAATAATCTGCTACTCACTCTTTATGCTTTTCAAACTGATCTAATGCACGCAAATCCAACACGTCATTTCAGTGTACTTTAACATTTTATAAAACGTTCAGTAGTCAGTGAAATATAGTATACATGAAAGTGAACAGCTTGCTGAAAAACTGTCTATCTGGTTAATAGTACAGTGTAACCTCCGAAATCCGGACCCTCCGAAATCCGGAAACTTCTGAAATCCGGACAATTTTCTTGGTCCCGAAATTTCCCCAAAAACTAAAGTTGAAAGAAAGAAAGAAAAAAAAATAATGCTCGGAATCAACATTAGCATAACCTATTTTGACATAAAATGGCAAATAGAGAGAGAGAGGGGGGGGGGGATATAAGGCAAGTAGAGAGAGAGAAGAAAGAGGAAGGGAGGGGGAGAGAAAGAAAAGTAAGATAATTATGAGAAATCACATTAACATAACCATTTAGCAAAAAAAAAAAAAAAAAAAAAAAATACATATATATATAGATATTTATACAGTCAAACTGTGGTGACTCGAACACTGAAAACTGGAACACCATACTTTACTCGAACACATTTCAAGGTCCCCGGCAAAATTGTTCTCTACTCTTTATTGTTCGACCTGGAATGAGTCGAACACTGATGGCTGGAACTCTCGAACTTAATTTCCGGCCCCAGGTTTAAAGTGCTATATGTATTTCACATGTATCAGTCGAACCAATTTCAGATAGACAGACACTATTTTTGAGTGGATTTACATATTACATCAATAAACAACATGAGAGAGTATCATAAAATGTTTATGAACTATCAAAATTAAGAGAAAATAATGCAAGATTTAACCCCCTACAAATGTTCTCTGTAGATTTATTTACGTGTACAACCTTCGGTGCAACGAGTTCTTCACACATTGTGAGATTGGCACAGACATTTATTAATTATTCTTACTAGAGTAATTTGCTAAATGTTAGTTGTTATCTTTTTGAGCTGACATTTATGTTATCTGATTTTGCTATATTTGTGGATTATTCACAAAAGCTTTTTTTCTGCAAAAGAAAAAAGTAAACGGAGTATACAGAAAACTAAATAAATATCATCGTTGAGGTTTGTGCTTTCATAATTGATTTTGTCAGTTGCTGTTTAATGGATTCATATTTTAGAATGACAAAGATAAGTTTATTTTACTCAATGATACCTTTAATATTATTTCGCCGATGTTCGAATAAGAAAATTGGCAAATACAATTATTTACTTTAATCGATCAGTGCTAAAAGAAGGCCTAATAATAAATAATTTCTTTTTAATACATGTATGTACATCATACTAACCACGGTTTTGTCGAACCACGTGGTTCGACCCAACCGTGGTTATGTGTGTGTGTGTGTATGTATGTATGTATAAGGTAAAGCTTCAAAGGATTTGATGATAATTACATTTAGCAAACAATACAAACACTGTTACACATATGGACAAAAATAACACTATTCACAACCATCAATAAACATCGATACACATGTGCTAGTCTAATTCAATCCAGACTTCTGAATTCCGGAAACTTCCAAAATCCGAACTTTTTGGTCGGTCCCACAGGTGTTCGGATTTCAGAGGTTAAACTGTGCCCGATTTTGATTCACGCATTCTGTCAAACTCAGAATTAAAAGAAAACACTATCCAAATTCCGATTTCCGATTTGATCAATAGATTCAGTAATATAGTTTATATGTGTCTGAAATTAAGTTACTGAAAGATATTTACGATTTCCTTTTTTGACATACCCAGAATATGGTGGCCAAGGGCTAGGTAGCTGCAACAATGTTGGTAATTTCTCCAATCTTTTGTCCAATTACATCCAATCATTTGCCCACGACAGTATGGTATGTGATAGGACTAAATTTGATATTCAGAGAGGAACGGGAGAATATTGATATTTCTACAGATGTACGAAAGTATTTATTCACTTGTTAAGCAAATAAATATATTGTTCACTTGAATGCCTGTCTGATATCCCCGCGGTAAAGCCAGACGTGAGAGAAGGCCTAGTACATTATTAGTGCGTCCTTCTGATGTTCTTGTATGGACTACTTCGACCAGAGTATGTAATCTTTCTTTATCTCCCATCTTAGTGTGAATGATTATATAGCAGCCTGGGAGATAACGTTTCAAAATGAATGGAGTACCAAAAGGACACACCGAGACATTCATCTTTACAGGCTTAAATCCACCCAACTGAAAGTGTCTTTGTAAATATTTATCTTTATTTTGCTTCCATCCTCGAAAATGAGATTGTAACCTTTGGGAATGTCGGAAACATTGCATAAGATTGTATAGTATTGTATTGTCTGTATAGTTAATTACTGCCGTTGTGATTTTTATGTTGGCACATTCTCTTACAAAAGGAAATTGCATCGAAGTGTTTTGGTCAGATTTATATGTAGACAGATGAACAAAATTTCGTGTGATTTAACAATTTTAAACATAAACAAATGTTAACTACATTATTGGTTGTAAAACAACAGTTTAGGTGTATTATCATGTTCGTACTATAATTCTTGAGGAAACACAATATCACTAAACACTAGCAATGAACATTTCTTTAACTAGAGCAGTTATTTATGGTAGGAAAATCTTCAATGTAGTTTGACAATGCATTCAGTTACTATAACACCTGAATTCTTTCCGAATACAAAATGTCAAATTGCAGCCCGACTCAGTTGAAGCATTGATAGAAATGAATGGGATTTTCACGAGGAGCAGTAACAATTACTGGCACATTGAATCTTCCAGGAAAGACTACGACTCTAAAAATGTCTTATTGTAACAAGTGAAGGGAATGTAGAGTAGAACTGTAACCTCTTAATAAAGTACAATGTTCAAGGATTCCTCTTCGTTTTAATTTAAAAGAGGTAATAAAGTTAAAAGCGAACGGAAGAGGAAAATTAACACCAGCGTTTCATTCATTATCTGTTGCTACTTCAGTTCAGTTATTTGAGGACGAGAGGCATTAAGGACGTCATGTAGTTCCTGGTTTCCTTTACCCCCTGCAATGACAAAAATGCATTATTCATTTAACCTATCCCGAATATAAATGAGACTTCATGAAAACATTTATGCAATACTCGTTATGTTTTAAGTACATAATTTTATCAAATCTGTTTTGAATTGAAATATCATTCATTTTGTGTCGGTCAATGTGATTTATTTGTACGTCAAGAGAAATTCAAGAATGGCGTTGGGAACTCACTTCAAAATGTTCAGGATAATTTATCTTCTATTGATCTACACATAAAGTATATTGTTATGTATAAAGATAATTCCTTTGACTATTCGAATCTAAACGAAACTGAAATGTTGACGATAAAGGAGGTAAAAAAATAGCAGAAACATAGTAATATCCCCAAAATGGGAGAAATACAACTATGCTTTAATTTACACTTACCGCATGAATAAATACAGTGAGCTGGTGAATGTCAATTTACTGGAATTTTAAATGGCATATGAAACAATGGATTTTTCGTCGCTGTGCAGACTGTTTAATATTTGAGCAGCAATGTTGTATAAGCAAACAGGAAAAAGAAAGTTCCTTGAAGGAGCTGTCTGATCTAGACCTTCTTTGTTTGTCACATTAGACAGTAGATGATGACAATACTATGGTGACTGATCACACCGAGACATTATGTTTTTATTAAGATGGTCCTCGATACAACCTTCCTTTGAAAGATACATGTTCACTCGGTCTACAAGTTATTTTTGGAGGACAATCAAATATTCTTAAAATTACGTAAACGTAACAAAGAGAAAGATTGTGTTAATTGATGTCATACAGTTTTGTTTAATTATAAGATGAAGTATCTTTTTGTCCAAAATCCACCACCTGCATGATGTGATATGTGTTTTACGAACTTCCCCACCCAAAACCATTACTTATGTCCTCGGATTCTGTACATGATAAAACTGCCTTGGCAGGAAACGATCTCCCGAAAATTTCATTTCCAGTTTTGATACTTTGCAAACGTCCTTGCTACAAATACATCGGAAGGAAAATTAGAACAAACAAGAACAACTTAAACTACTGAAAAAGCAAACTATTTATATGGCTAGTATTTACTTAGTTTTATATTAAACATATTGATAAATATCTGTTTCTTGGAAAACGATTACTTTTCATGTAACCCTTGTCTCTCTAAACATCATCTTTTTGAAATATTATTTGCTCCACCACTTGCCTGTTTATATACTCTAATGACTTGCTCAGTGAAAATCTACCACTTGCTTTAAGTTAATAGAATGTTTGCACGCCAAACTGCGATAAATAATTGAAAACAAACGAATATTTGTTCCTTTTAGTAGGCTGTCAGGTTCTGAAACGGAAAAATGCAATAACAATTTTAATGATGTGATAACGTGAAGTCCTTATATCAGGTTATTAATCAGTTCTGATTCATTTGTAATAAACAGCATTCTTTATTGATGACCCGTCCAGGTATTCATTCAACATAATTCATTAGTTACGTATCTGATACAGGTAGGGCGCTTGTAAACATGCGCTCTCCTTACATTTCCAACAATGAATCACAGGAAGACGAAACTTACATACCATACACTTGTGATACGGAATAAAAACACTAGCAAGAATCGGTTACAAATTATACGGAGCAAAATTACATTTGCGAGGAAAACATATTAATTTTAGTTGTCTCGGATGCAGACATTTAATTGGTTGCCTATTGTTACCTCTTACAGAACATCGAGTCGCTTTAGAACGACGGATAATCTACAAAGCTGTGATTGTTTGCTTGATTTTAACGACCAAGTAACTGTAATACAATCATTTCAAGGGCAACGTGAGCATGAGGCCGATATAGGACTGTATAATAATGTTGTAAGTGGCATGATACCCACAAGGGGATCAAAGCCACGATTAAAGTTTCCTTTTCGTTTCGTTTTTTTTTTTTTTTTTTTTTTTTGTTTCTCCTTTTCATCATTTATAATTGTTTGCTCAGAATGCTCTAATCCCGCACATAGATATCCAGTTTCTTACCCTCTCTCTTTCTTTCTCTCTCTCTGTGTAATTTAGAACTTTATATCTTTTAACATTATGATACAAAGTAAATGAGACGTTTACTTGTGAAGATGAATTTGATCCAGATTTAAATGTGCAGTATTTTGGTAATGTATAATTGAATATAACACGTGACTTTGTAAACTGTAAAATTATTGTGTATGGGAAGGAGAGCCGTAACTAATTTTGTTAATCTATCTTACCAGCTGTTTTAATAAGATTTAACTGCCCTGATTTTTTACATGTATACCACAAAAAAAAGGGATTGAATTTATAATTCACACATTTTAACATTCGCTTCTGAAAGTGCTCTCAGTGCTTTGATTCCTTTTTTTTTTTTTTTTTTTTTTTTTTTTATGACTAATATTTTCACAGTTTATGTGTACAAGTCATGTATCAAAACATGGAATATAATTAAAACGAAATTGGTGACCCCCGAACCCTTTTTCTGTAACAAAACATTGGACCAACAAAATATCAAATATGAGCAAATTCTATTATTGTCAAAGATTAGGAAACTCTACATGCGCCTTTAATACAAGATTGGCATAATATGTCATACGTTCCTTGATCAGGATCAATATATATATATATCATTTCATGGCTGTGGAGCAAGATATTTATCTCATACAGACGATAATACAATGCACTAACATTTATTCATATACCTATACATTTTTCGGCTCAAATACATGCAAATTTGAGAAGGAGAAAATAGGATAAAAAATTATTATGATAGTGTGATGTCAGACAATGCGAATTGCTTCCGACAAATTTCGCGTATTTTTCAATGTATTGAATGCGTGGCTTCAAGTTCACGGCAAATAATACATATTTGACTTGACTTGACTATTTGAGTTTACCGTCGAATACATATTTGAATTTTTGAGAAAACTTAATAAACTCATTAAAATGTGTACTGAAAATGTGTAGGTAATACTATAAAGAAAAGTAATGCTAGTAGCTTTTGGTGGGTATTTAATTTGCTACCACGATCAACGTAGGAATGTGAATTTTACTTTGCTGCTAGTAGCAAAATACAAAGCCCCAAATTTACTACACACAATTCCTAACACGTATTCAACATATTTTCTCCTGTATATGTTCATCCCTTAAACACATTCAAAGATAAAAAAGAACACAAAAAAAAAAAAAAAAACAAACAACAAAAAAAAAAAAAAAAAAAAAGAACCAACAATATTAACAAAAAAAAAAAAAAAAAACAAAAAAAAAACAAAACAAAAAACAAAAAAAAAAAACCCCAAAAAGAAACCATTAGCTTGTGGCCGACTTCGGTGACCGAGTGGTAAGGGCATACGTCCCTTGGAGGTTTTTGGTTTGATCTTAGACCGCGACATACTAAAGTTGTTTGATGGTATATCTCCCATGTGCTTTACTTGTTTTCCTAGTGTCAGGATAATTTGACCGGGTGTGGTATCATTTCACTTGCCTACGATGTTATATCGCAGTGAGGAAACACTGTCTCAAAATGACTGAAATATTTTGGGTTGCATGTTAAATTTAAGCAAACAAAGCATTTAACTTGTTGCCTCTGTCCACATAGCAGACACCCATTATTATTCATACATCACCAGAGTGGAATAAAATGGGTTGTTTTGTCAGACACGTAGAAGTGATGCTGAACATAATCGATACAGACATGCTTTCAACAAGTAACGAATCAAAAAGACGGCAAAAGTAGACTCCGTTGACATGGACGTCGAGAGGATCCGTCAGGCCTCCATCGTTTGTCTTAAATTACATCCCCACGTACTGGGATGGCGCCGGACTGGAAAATGATCCGATGATAAGTGATGTTTATTGGACATAAAGGTGAATTAAGGCGACCCAGCCTATGTCGCGTGCAGCTAAAGCGTACTCTCAATTAGTCAGACTTTTTCCGCGAAGTCAATTGCGAAGCAGCCCAATTTTCTCAGGCATTCTTATAAGACTATTCTAACATCAAATAGTAATGCATATATATCTTCCCGTTGTCAGTAAACACTCGGGGGACGCTTCAGTTTATGTAATTGTTACGACCGAATATCTATTAAGCAGAAATAGCTTACGCCATTGCATCGATATTCAGTTACACTAATTGGTACGTTTTAAACAAAACATAGCTCAACAATCTAATTAAACAGATCAATAAAACACACGGCATTATCAATAAACATTTATTTTCTGTTAAATTAACATAGCCTTGCTATAACAATTACAAAGTAATATTCCACAAACTCCGTATTGTCTAATTTATTTATTTGATAAAAAAAAAATGACGGAGAAAATGTCTTGTTACACATTCTTAGATAGACAGAATCATAACAACAGAAACACAACAAATCAGCAACATCATAATAAAATATACGGCAATACATATAAAAATATCCATTAATGATTAATTGCCTTGAATTTAAGATATCCTTTTATATAGAAATCAACGTGTTCAATAAGTATGGGCAGCTACTTAACAAATCTTGCATGCTCTGACAGCCCTGGTCAAAAGGCATATGTTAAATCACTTGCATCAACAAGGATTATTCGATATTAATAAGATTCAAACCAAACCTTCCTGTCGCTGTCCTTGCACCCCGCAACACAGTGGAGATGAATTCGATTGATTTCTGTTTAGATTTAATCAACAGCGGATACATTGACGTATATTGTATTTTTGATATATATCGTGATTCGGCAAAGAAATAGATAGTATTTATGCTAAAACGTATTTCTGTAATATTAATTGAATTTTTGAAATTGAACTTTTTTTTTCAAGGTTATTTTTTACGTTTTACAATCGAAAAGGCTTTCCCGTAATGGAATAAATAATGACTTAACCGTTAAATGAACGTATGTTAAATTTTCGATAAATGGGCTAAATTTGCTTGTAGGTTCAATGAATTTGAAAGAGAAATTATCTATAATTAATGAGTTTAGGTACATCATGACGACGAAACATGTTATGGCCGATGTGATCATAAAGTGTTTAGGGTTCTCACGGATTAAAAAGAGATTCTTTTGGATTCCATAAATATTAATAAGTTCACTTTCAATTAGTTTCTTCCGATATTCAGATGCTTCAGTAGCTGGCAACATACCGATATTATTTCTGAACTCTTTTAAGTTGTTATTTGATAAATGAAATACTACTAGTATTTTTAGCTAGATTGATTGTCTTTAGATGATACGTGAAAACCAGTATGTTAATTCATTATGTATAGATATGGATCCAACGAATATTTTGTGCAAGAGGAAATTATTTTCTGTCATATAAATATTAATGTAAATGACACATGCTCTATGCAATTTCGTCTTAATAACATGAAAACATATATATTATTATGTATATATAATTTTACTTATACATTTGCCATAGTTGAATTGAAAATATATTAAGATAGAAAAGGCGAGCAAGCTAAATAATAATAATATTCTTGGTTAGGCCACTTTAAATAAAAAATTTAGGTTTCTCCCTCCCGACCCTAGTCTGGAGCAATGGGTAGATAGGTAGGCAAAATTCTTTTTTTTTTATTACCAGATTCGTACAAGATAAAAATCGGTAAAAAAACAACAATAAAAAAACCAACAAAAAACAGATTACCCATTTTTTTTTTTTTTTTTGGGGGGGGGATCGGCGGGACTTTTAGCTTTTGAGGGTCAATCGGGCGAGGGGAAACAAACAATTTATTAAAGGTGGCCTTAAAGAAGGTTTGTATGTTAGCTGTATTAAATTGTCAAATAATAAAAATGAAAAAACAATGTCTATAAAAGATCTTGTGAGAAGAAACTTCACTTTTTTTTTAAAATAAAATCAGGATGTTTCCGTTTTTTGTTAGCGTTTTGTTAACACATGGACTATGTGAAAAGCATGACATTTTGTCGGAGTCACAGACTTTGACATAGCAACGAAATTAACCTTCTCGGTAATTGGTGTCATTTCAGTCTCCTTCACTGATGAATGGTTTAGGCTGCACTGGGAAACAAGCTCTGTGGCTTGTTAATGACTAATCGCCATGGAACTAATTATACTTAGACGAAAGAATTTCTCGTATTTTACTTCTGAACAGGAGTGTTGGTTCAACAGCAATTGTTCGGGGTACAGAAGTTGCACTCTTTAGAGCGTGAATACGCCAAAACGTTCCCAATTACATTTTTAGCTAGGACTGATTGTGGGCGATTTCAGATTTATTTTATCACTGGATTAAATTTCTACCTTAATTTATATTCATAGCTTTCCATAAAATCCCGGAGATGTTTTTTTATCTGATCATTATATGTCTGTGTTTTTTTTATGCTGCTCGTAACAAAACTAAAATCAATGCGCATTTGAATCAAGTGTACTGAAAGTAAGAAAAGTTTATATTTTTCGAAAATCAACATATCACGTCATTTAAAGGGAAGATAAGTTTACAGAAATTCAGATATTCCAGTCGGTAGAACAATCGTCCAGTAAGCGAAAGGCCACGGATATTAGCCCCTGTCTAAATGTAGCAAAATAATTTCAAGTCAAACACAACATAGCATAAAACAGTAATCATTTGATCTGAAAGATTTAATAATTTAAACAATTTTTAAATGATGTATGTTTTATTTGATATCAGAATGATAGATAAAACAATATTCGATAATGCGCCTTGCTATACGATTATTTCACGCCCGTTCTTGCGTCCAGAAATACGTGAAGTTTGATTTTTATTAAGACCTTATTTCCCAATCGATGTAAAATAGATAAGTTTTTAACCTAAACAGTATTTCTGTCATTTGGGGAATTTTGTCTACAAAAGGCAGATACAATCATCCTCGATACATCGGCATTCGATACAATGGCATACTCGTGTTCTGGCACTAAAATTCATGTGACGGAGTTATACATTTCTTAACACCAGCAAAAATTGGCTTTCGTTATCGGCAGCAATTTTCAATACATTTTCAATACATCGGCGAAATCGAGATTTACAAACACTGCCGGTTTGACTGCCGGTCAAGGCTTGACTGTATATTGGCGCCTTACAGCGAGATCATGCCGTAGACAAGTGGCATGATATTATTACACTATTCTAACATTAGGCAAACCAGTCGTTTTCTTAGAAATACTTAATGACTTTGGTGTGTCGCGACCGGGGATCGAACCAAAAGGCCTCCGCTTACAGTGGAGGGGGGCACTCTTACCACTCGACGAGCTTGACTTCATTTCAAAACATTATTTGCATATTATTGCACAACAAAATTGTTTTTAAGATGCCTTCCTTTTGTTCCGTTTATATTTTCTTTTAACTCATGTAGACAAAACGCATACAACTATCATGGATTGCTTTTACTGGAATGATTAAAATGTATATATACAGTCAACCCTTGATACACCAATAGTGTTTGTAAATCTCGATTTCGCCGAAGTATGGGGAATTGCTGCCGATACCGGAAGCCAAAATTTGCTGTTATTAAGAGATTAATAACTCCGCCATATGACCTTTAGTGCCGGAACCCGAGTATGCCGTAGTATCGAATGCCGATGTATCGAGGGTTGACTTGTGCCATGATGGTAAGAGTATAGTTATTACATTGACAATGTAAAGCTGACTATTACGACAAAGCTTTATCAAGAAATCTTCTGATTTTGACACTCATGTTTTATTTTATAAAACATACTTAGTACATGTATATTGAAATTAGTTTAGAAATGGATGCTTAGAGAGTAATTAACTAAGACGAAATAGATGTTAAACATTGAATTTTAATGCTTGGACCGAATGTTCAGAAATGTCAGATCAAAGTATTGCTTAACAAATAGATTTCATATCAGAGAGCCCCGTAAATGATATCCTTTGTTGTGCATTAAATTATTTCGTAATGCAATTCCCAGAGGTGTCAACAAACTGCAATACAATAACGGGTTACTTTTTAAATTCAATTTGATGCATCAGAGGTTATTGTTGTGGACATTTCACCCGCTGTCGCAACATCCGACTTGTTATATAAAAATGTTTCCTTGCTAACACAATATGCATGATAAAAGGAACTTGTTACTGTCACGTTTGTTGCTCTGGCGCCTTCTATTTTCCTTGTTTACAGAATTTCCAGACCTTTTTCAAGGGCGTGTTGTCTAATTTCCTTATTTTATGGTGTTTTCCTAATGTATTTTCGTATTTTCCAGGGTAGTATGTCTGTTTAACCTTCATTAAACCTGAATTCGAACTGGTATTGCGATTGACCTTCTCACTTGACAAAATCGTAAACTGAAGAAAGATTAAGGAAATATGTGTGAGACTAAATTTTAAACATCTTTTTTTGCATTATTCAAGTTAAATTGATTACAAGTATCTGACTATTATTTGAAATGACGCATCGCGGTGCTAAATAAAAATGATATACATGTACACATATATGTATTTTATATACATAAATATCATAAGCCAACAAATTGTCACGACGTGTGTTTCTTACAAATACACAAATTGTCCACCGGTAGGTAAACACGGTAATTCGGATGACACGATTTTTCGAACATTTCAGTCAGTCCGCAGACCGTTCGAATTATCGTAAATGTACTGTATGTATATATGAAAAAATGACGTATAGATGTAAACTGTAGTTGATAAACGATTGCTTTCAGTCTTCATAAAACTTTATACGAGAACAAATGCAGGATTTCTAGGCAAAGATTTCCATATATTTACATGAATGTTCATATATACTTATATTATTAATCATGTCACAACACAGTATTTTCTATTTAACTGATATAATGTACATGTATGTATTTCATTTAAAGGCATGTATGATATGGGGTAATACGGATCAAAATCATTGAATATAATGCTAAGTATAAAATTGTGTATTTCTTTTGAATCGGAACACCTTAAACCAATATTGAACGTACAAACAAAAGTAAGAACTATGTATTCAAATCAACATAATATATTGTTCTTTTCCCTATGTGATCATACCTTATATGTAAAAGTGTAATAAAAACAACAACAAAACAATGTTATCAATTTCATCTTACATATAAATTGGATTTTATTGGAAAATTTCTCTGGGGCTTGATTGTAGCCCTTCGTTTCTCTAATGGGACTAAAAAACACTTACAAATGCAAATATTTAAGAAATTGCTCGTTAGTGCCAAATGTGTGCGTGCCTTAATGATACAACAGCTACCGACGTTCGCTGACCAAGTGTTGAACACGTTCCTTGTGTATTTAAACACAAGATAAACCCGTAACTCTCCCAGAAAATAACAAAACCACAGGGTCATTATCGACCATCTGTAATAAAGACCAAATTACATATCTTCTCAGCCGGACTTTCCTAGAATTAGATTCCACACACAATTGGTAGGAACCATTCAGTATTATGACAGACATATACTGAAAAATATGAAAATATTTAAAAAAAAACAAAAATTAATTAAAGATAAAAATTTAATCAAAAGGAAGAAGAAAAAAATCTCTAAATTAGTTTATATATCTAGTAAGAAATGTAATAGAAATATTTCATTTGTAAAAGTATATTTATAAATACTTAAATTACAATATACATATTGACTAACAATTTAACCATGATCAGACATGGACATGCATCAGATTGTATTGTGTTTTAACTGTTTCAGCAACTGATATGTCATTTGTATTTTATATTGTTTACTTTCCATTTGTTTTCGTATTTTACGCATTACACACCGTTTCTCCTTGAGATTCAGACGTTGACAATATAATTTGACACAATATTACGTGATGTGTTACAAAAAGTTTAACACTTGGCAAGAACGAGTCATTATAGCTTATTTTTCAGTCACACTGAATTCATTATTTTTGATTACTAAAATCATATGATAGGTCTATCCAAAGACATATTAAACAAAGATAGTAAACTCATATTAAAACCAGTGGTGAATATTTTGTTTAAGCACACAGCAGATCATGGAATATTGCAAACTTTAAAAAAAGTATGAAAAAATCCCAGATGAAAATGTAATCATATAATAAAATAATCATTTCTATATGGTTCTATAAATATAACTTACTTTGATTTATCTTCGGTAGAATAGGTGATATTTGAAAACGTGACTTTGCGAGAGGTGGACAATTTGTTACGTGTTTTTGTGATATTTAGATTTGTTGCCAATCTTTGTTTAATAGGTATTTGGTATTTATAAAATCTTAAAAGTCTCATGTTTTTCTTATGTCGTTTCTTGGGATTCATAATATGTTGGTTCATATTTCACCCTCATACGATAAAAACATACACGACACATTGGTGCCTTTGTGAAATGAACTTGGGACAGGAATATTCACAATATACTTGGTATTTGATACTGTAATGGCGAACGAGTTTATTGTAAATACTTTGACTATAGCCTTTTTTTAAAACCAAATCAGCGTTGAGTGGTACAATGTACAACAAATGCTCTATTTCATATTAGTGATTTCAAAAAGTAACAAACTAAACAAATACCAAACACATGTCAAAACATTTTAATTCATCCGATTTAATCCGTAACATGTGATGCATACGTTTGACTTTAATTTTTTAGGAACATCAAAACGAATATCTCACATGCAGAAATGGGTGTAAAAAATGAAATTTTCAACGGACATATCACATAATTTTGAAAACAAGTGTTTTTCAATGGCCAACAAAGTAACAAACTAAACAAATACCAAACGCATGTCAAAACATTTTAATTCATTCGATTTAATCCGTCAATTGTCGTTGAAACTGCTGTTCAATACGGAAATCATGTAATATCATCACAATCTAAGACACGTCAATGATGTAGTCCTGGTTGAAGTACTTGACTCTGCACTTTCCAGACACAAGCATTACAGTTTTCCAGTTTTGCCTTTCCGTTATCCTTCATTAATATCGGGACCGGTCGTAATGCCATCTAAGCGGGCATCCACGAAAATGGCAATTTGCTGAGTACTAAAGCAATAACGATAAAGATGACAAGTGTAAGGCTTCTTAAGTATTGATGAGACAAAAAATTAGTGAGACTGATTTATTTGCTCCTCAGCAAACGCGAACCTAGTATATCTAGTTTACAGACGGATCGTGTATATCTAAGGACACATGACGCACTACTAGAGAAAATAAACAAAATAAACAAATATGGTACGTGGCCGTTATTGTGGGAGGAGACTGGAAAACCCGGAGAAAACCCACGTGTCTGGACGGGCGAACACTGTACCTTCTCACAAATCGGACCCAGGTCGCATTGACGAGAAGCGAAGCGCGTTAACACTACGCTTTTCTGACAACTTTTAATTTAATGTACAGTTAAACCTGTTTTAAGCGGTCAATCAAGGGAACAAGAGAAAGTAACCGCTTAACAGAGGTGACCGCTAAATGAAGATAAAACATATAAAAAATGCTAGGTAAGTAGTTTAAAACTGACCCTAAATACAGGTTGACCACATAATACAGGTGACCGCTAATACATGTTCAACTGTACATATGTTTTTTCGCCTTGAAGTGTTAACACAATAATAATGCGTTTCAAAAGATTCAATACAGGGATAAGTAGTATATCAAATAAGTTGTATAATAATAAAATTTTCATTACAGCCAATTTTTGTTTAAATTACAAAGAGAATCCGCTTTCGTTCTGGTAGACCAGTAAAGAGACTCAACTATGATAAATGCAATATCATTCAATGTTCCGCTTAACTTGACACTAACTGTCAAAAGCATGGTTAAATAGGATAATTTCTGGATAGACGTTTAGGGCACAGGTGACAGCCTGTGAGGTTTACACACGATGAGATTGACGGAAGAGCATACCAGATTTGATATGTGATTTGATAAAGATAATGGAAAGTGCCGTTTCATTATTTCCCTTGTGGTAACAGTTGTGAAGAAATAACCTAATGTACCCTCCAATTCAATGAAACACAGTCTGAAGATGCCTAGTCTAGCTGTTTTTCAACACTGAACCATGCGGTCTGATATACAAAACCCCTCCACGGAATAGCATTTCAAATGTATGCCATACAAAGATAATAACTGAGCTTTGTTTTCATTATCAGTAAACTATTGTTAAGATTTATTTCGTACGTAACTTATTATATGTGTGTAATGTTGTTTGATATTGAAAGAAAACCCCACTTCTTTATATATATTCCCCTAGAGAATATTCGACAACATCGTGGATATTTACATTTAATTTATAGAAAAGTCATCGTTGATATTGAGCGGAATTTCTGTAACTTAAAAGATTTACGTTTTTAATCACCTGTCAAAAGACAAACTTAATGTAGACTAAATCTGTCGTCACTTACAAATAAGGCCAACCTATTATTATCAGCGTAAATGATATATAACAATGACGTAAAACAATGATTTATAACTACACAAACCTTACAGTATCGCCGTCCTTTAAGCCATTTTCTCTATTTTGCTAAGGACAGGTTTGGTTGTGCATAATTTATAAACGTTATTTTGACTAGTACATAATATTTTATATTTATGACCAATACATTGACATTAGCAATATCAAACCTTTAACTCATAATTTTCATGCAGACAATTATGACTGTATGAGTATTGATGTATTGATAACAGAACTTTATATGGTATATAAAACAAAATAGTTTCTATTTTTGCCGTGCTGACTGTGTAGAATCTGAGCTACAATATTGTCTGGGCTTACAGAGGAGACCCTAATCAGACAGCTGTATCCAGGATCTGGGTCAGTTCTGTTTTTCAATGCGTCAAAATGAGTTCATGTTAAGTTAAGGATTTAGCATACAAAATGAATATAAATATGTTTTGCTCATTTGTTAAAAAAGTTTATGTTATCTCGAATTATGTTCCACCTTAGTTATTATGCAAAAGAGTTACAAAGAAGTTATGTGCGAAATCAAACGTTCAGACAAATAAGTGCAATTTGAGTTTCAATTCTTTCCAGCAGAAACGCTTCCTTTTATCAAACCTTAATTTTTTTAACATTCAGTTTTTTCTTAAATTGTCTTTAGGGAAATATATGTATATTTAAATATCTACCATATACGACTGTTCATCATGCTACTTAGTGTGTGCTCTAAATCAGTAATATCACGTTCTATCTTTAGAAAGCTAGTGTCACTTTCAGTTGCTGAACTTGATTTAGTTTTGTGTACGAGCTCGCTCACGAAGATGCACACGCTCGTACAAACACTCAAGAGGAAAACATACATATCTGGTTCAAATGTAGATTTGATAAAACAATTCTAACAAGTCCTACACTTAAATATGAAGGTTTATTCTAAGGGAACACTAGACGTTACCAGAAATCTATCATAATCTTAACATTAGTGTCAATTTCATAATTTGAATGATGCGATTCTTTTTAGTAACATGTGGCTTCAAACACTGAAGCGAAGAAAACAAGTGCTTTTCAAAAATTAAGATACGGAGGTTTTCGGTACTCCAATGCATTACCTCCATTTAAAGAGCGTTCATTAATAGGCTAGAAACACTATCAAATGATTTGAAACTAGAGTTGTGGGTTCAAATTGTCTTTTTTTTTTAAATATTTTTTTTCTATCTGACCATTTAATGTATTTCTTTTTAGAAAGAAAAAAGTGTTTCATTTTATTTCTTAATATATCAGGTTCGTGTTCTTCAAACTTAAGGTAAAGTGGCATTTGATTTTAGTTACTTGCATCACTTTTTGATTATTAAATTATTTAGCCGTGGTAAAAACCGTCATCTTCAACAATAAAATGCTGCAAATTTTGAAACAAGTCCCATGTACTAACAATATGTTACAGAAATACGCATTTGAGATTTCGAATGTCATAAACATTGTAACAGTAATTTATTGCTGTGAGTATGTAAAAAATAAAGATATACAAATGTGTTTCAGTGCCAAGCTGAATATTGGGTTTAAATTAAAAAAAAAATATTATAACTAAAGTTACAGATGTTGAAATTTTTTAAAACGTTAATACCATTTTTTGTCTAATATATTATACATTCGGTGAATAATACCATTTCTGTGATGCTTAACATCATGCCGTCACTATATGACTGAAATACTGTCGAAGCGACGGTAAACTCAAATAGTCAAGTGTAGTCAAGTCTTAATATCATGCATTAGAGTACAGGAACCTTAAAATGGTAGAAATAGTTTTTCTCTTATAGTTTGTTTTTATTAATTATATTTACATGTATATTTTCAGGAGTACCTGTCAATTTCTATATCCCCCTTCTTTTCGACCGACTCTTCGATATTACAAACCTCGACCGCAGAATGTGGTAAGACGCTACTATGCCGCCAATACAAGAAGTACCTACAAGAGACCAACGTTCGACAGAATGTCCAGTGGATTCATAAAGCGAGCTGGAGAGGAGCAAAATGATTTCTTTGACAATAGCGATATCGACGAGAATCAGCTTGTCAAATACCTTCTCGAAATCATTGACAATAATATAAAAGACGATAACAGATCGTTTGACAGACTAAGGTATGAATTAAATAGGAAGAAACGCTCAACGGATGAGACACAATATGCAGTTATAGAAGCAAAAATCAGAAACAAGAGAGACACTGAAGATGACAAAAGAGCCTTTGACAGAATGACATCTGGTTTTATTAAGAAAAGTGATGATGAAAAATGACAAAAGAGGTTTTGATAGAATGACATCTGGATTTATTAAGAAAAATGAAACAGGAGATGACAAAAGGGCATTTGATAGAATGACATCCGGTTTTATCAAGAAAAGTGATGATGAAAATGACAAAAGAGGTTTTGATAGAATTACATCCGGTTTTATCAAGAAAAGTGAAAATGAAAATGACAAAAGAGGTTTTGATAGAATGACTTCTGGATTTATAAAGAAAAGTGAAACAGGAGATGACAAAAGGGCATTTGATAGAATGACATCTGGATTTATCAAGAAAAGTGATGATGAAAATGACAAAAGAGCATTTGATAGAATGACATCTGGTTTTATCAAGAAGAGTGGAAATGAAAATGACAAAAGAGGTTTTGGTAGAATGACATCTGGATTTATCAAGAAAAGTGAAACAGGAGATGACAAAAGGGCATTTGATAGAATGACATCCGGTTTTATCAAGAAAAGTGAAAATGAAATTGAAAAAAGAGGTTTTGATAGAATGACATCTGGATTTATCAAAAAAAGTATAGCTAGCGAGGAGGACAAAAGGGCATTTGATCGAATGAATTCGGGATTCATTAAGAAATTCGATTCTCAATATAATAAAAGACCATTCGATCGAATGACAAGTGGATTCATCAAGAAAAGTGATGAGCTGATGCAAGATGTTGGTGCCGAAAACTTCGATGATGTGTTTTACGAAACACCGGGCATTGACGATGTTCGATCAAAACGTAGCCCATGGGGTCACTCGATGGATGACTCGGGAATACAGTACATAGACGGGCCTGAGTATGAACACGATGCATATCTCCAAGCATATCCAGAAATGTTAAACCAAGCACAATTTGAAAGACTGAGTGACATCATAAAAGACAAAATACAATATGAAAGTTAATATCGTGATACTAAAAGTTGGTATAGGAAGTAAGGAAAACAGCAAATGGGGGTTTTACAGCAAAGAATTGAAATTATCATTGGTTTATAATTAAGTTCATATGAAAGTTACAGTAAAAATATGAATATTAAGTTGCACCAGTCAGTTTTTTAATTGCAAATTACTTAGAAAGAAATGCACAGAGGACTTTAATTTTCGGTGCCAGCATGTAACAATATTGTTTAAATTATTTATAACAGAACATTGTCAAAGTGTTTGAAGGCAAACGTGTTTCGTAAGTAAAGAACATGGGCGAGTTGCTCACACAATATGTTCCCATAAGTTTCATTGTCTGGTTCTTGGCTGAGATACCTACCCCTTAAATAAGTTATTTGTAATCTTGAGGACGACCGGGGACCAGACTACAAAACGTATCGAAACTACTTGTGTAAGCAACTTGCCCATGTGTGTATGTGAAACTTTATGTTGAAAGTATAAACTTTATACAGTCAACTCCCGTTACATCGGCATCCGATACAACGGCAAATTCGGGATCCGGCAATAAAAGTCATGTTACGGATTTCTTTGTTCTTTATTTCTCCCGTTACAACGGCAAATTCGGTTTCCGGCACCGGCAGCAATTTTCGGCAAACCAATCTCCCTTTTATTATATAATCACCTCCGTTATATCGGTAGCCAAACCGACGGCTGATGATCATTGCCGATTATCGCCAGAGGCGTGTATATAGTCCCTAGCTGGTACACTACCTGTTTGTTGTGTTCGCAAGTTGACACGGTATTTACACGGATGATCACAGATGAGCGTTTGTTTACATGTGCCGCATTTCTTAGTGGAGATTTTCATTGTTTGAGAGAGTAATAAAATGGGAAGCCACTCCAGTGTACTTGTGAACAACGGGCCTTTAATTAGACTGAAAACCGTTGTTAGAGATTTAAATAGGTGTTGTCGTCTGTTTTTGTTTCTTTTATACGCGTAAAAACATGCTTTTGATCAAACCTATAGCTGCATTGTTTGCAGATGATATCGATAAGTGGTATTAACTAATGAGGTAATAAGTTGGTTTGTTTATGACACGGATTTCAACATGCCGTTCTTTACCAAATAAGTCGAGTTTCAATCAGCGAGTTGTCAGTTTGTAATGATTTTCAACAAAAGTTAACTGTACCTACCAATCAGAAAATGAAGGGAGAATCCAATCATTAAACGCTTTTTATAATTGCTGATAATTTTGGTTCGGTTTTATATTCTTACTTGTATCCTTATTTTCAGCGAAGCCTAAGATTTAATGTAACAGTTTGTGTGAATTGAATCATTATTTTATTATGAAAACACGTACGTCAAAAAGAGTGTAATGTGGGAAATCCAATTGCTTATGTTTCTGCTTGATGATGTCAATGTGTGAATTATTGATAACATAAATTAGATTCGAAAAAAAAAGTGAAATAAAGATGAAAAAAATCTACTTAAAAATAATTAAAAAAATTATTTATCTCAATTGTGTTTGTTGTTGTTCATTCTGTTTAATCCCTTTACGATATAATTATCTTCGTAAAGCTATTATACCTAACCGGAAGTTGTATATCACACACATACTCACACATGTTACATAAAATACGAATACTATTTATTCATATGCATCAAAAAACGAATTAAAACCTTATCTTTTATAGTTTATAAAATATCCTTTTACCGAAAGTAACGATAAGGTTGAGTGGGTGGGATAAGTAAAATGGGAAATTTGGGTTTGCTCATTACATCGGCAAATTCGATATACCGGCAAAATTGAGATTTACGAACACTGCCGGTATAACGGGAGTTGACTGTATAACTATTGAACATGAGGTGACATCAGCCATTACACAATTATACTTTATGGCATCTGTTTTTATTAGTGT
>CM037793.1:25037437-25087437 GCA_021229015.1 Solen grandis | reverse complement strand
GAAGTTATGAAAAGCATTTACATCTAGATACTATACTTATTCAAGAAACACAAAATTAGCGAAATATAATTGGAACTTAATAAAAATAATGAACATAATAATGTTAAGAATGGAAATATGTAATGATTTAAATATAATAATGACACAGGCAGAACATAACTTCATACATGTCAACATGAATTGTGTATAAAACATAAACAGAGAGAGAGAGAGAGAAGATGAAAGAAAAATATAGAGTTGTAGCGCAAAATATTCGGCTGAATAATTTACCGCTACAACACGAAGTTTGAGAGAGGGTATATAGGAGTCAGTCTGCCGGTCTGTTGTCCGTTGGTTTGTCGGTCTGTCCGTCCATCCCAAAGACTTGTGATGCAAACTTTTCTCCATTTCTTAACCGATTCAGTTCAAATTTTGTGTGTGCATTGATAATCAGCTGGAGAGGTGCGTGACATAAATTTCACTTAAGTTATCTCAAGGATATAGAGAAATTGCTCCTAAATTAGACTCTAAATATCTTGAGATGCGAACTTCTTCTACATCTCCTAACCGATTCAGTTCAAATTTTGTGTGTGCATTGATAATCAGCTGGAGAGGTGCGTGACATAAATTTCACTTAAGTTATCTCAAGAGTGACATAGTTATTGCCCCTGATTCGACTCTTTGAATTATCTTCCTTTGTTTAAATCTGTTCTTATCCGGAACATAACTCAAAATTTATACATGGTATTTACTTGAAACTTAAAATGTAAACAGATGGCGACTTGGAGAAGTGCAGTGTCCAAGAACTGTAACTCTACAATTTTAAAATACTGTGCCAAACAACCATTATTGACTGTCTGTCCACTTTAAATAAAAACTTTACTTATTTATTACTGACTATCATAACAAATATACTAAGTATACAGGTTCTTACTTATGCTCCGCCTGGAGTCTAGCTTCTCCTGTATTAAATCATTTTGCGGGAGTATTAATCACCTTCAATGATATCTCTATTTTGTTATTTTTTTTTTTTTTTTTTTTTTTTTTTTTTTTTTTTTTTTACGACCGTATTTACGCAAGTCGAAACGGATTTATAACTTTGGGTAATTGACATCGCTAGAAAATTTCATCCTCGGTTAATATACTTAAAAAATTCGACAACATTACATTTAAAAAACCTGTTCTCTCAGCGCTTTCATCGCCTTGATTATGCAACTTGTAAAACTCGCCCTTACAAGAAGTACAATGGATCGATGTGTGTATCAAACTCCCCGCAGCAATGTAGCGTGACGTACCCGGTTCATCCAAAACAAAACGTATTTATGCGGTCATGTATTCTTGTATATATAGAGCATGTATTATGATGGAAAATATACCGGTAACACAGTGAATAGCATATACCACTGATCTCATTACAAACCAAGCAGTCTTTAAAAGATTCTTTTTCAGCGTACACATTGTATATGTAAATATACTGTCTGTTGTGTGTTCGTGATCGATTTCCAGGTTACTGATACTGAAATGTTGGAATACTCATAGCAGGTAATCTATCCTTTTGTCTGTCTGGCTAGATCAAGATTTAATCAGTTGAATCTATATTCCTTCCTTTTGATGATGATGATGATGATGATGGTGGTGGTGATTGTCGTATGTTCGCGAAAGAAAAAGCACTACTCTAGCAAAGTGGGGTGAATTTATACATGTATTTGTGAACAAATTGCAAATGTTCAGTCACTTAATATTAACTACACTAAATCCAAAGGCGTGCCTGGGCTTATGCACTTACACACGTGCGTATAATTGATTAAAAAAAATAAATACATTGAAGGGGAAGATATATATGTATTCATAATTAGATACAGTGAAATCTATTGTGAACGAATTGGCCTAGAACGATATCTATAATAAAGACAAACTCATGGCACAAACAAGCTAAATTATCGACAGCATTAAGGTATATATCTTACGGTGATACTTTCTTGATCAACTCATCTTTCCTTGTCTCATCCATGTGTTCTAGTAATTAGAATAGATTCAATATGTCAACCTCCCCTGTTAACTCCATTGTAAAGGCATGGCAAATTGGTTAGCTGAGGTCGGATGCAAAGACTAGGGCAATGTTCTGTAACATCTGCATTAAGGCTTAGATATTAATTAGATATTTTTTGTAGAAAAAAATGTGATTAGGCATGCAACAGCATGCATGTTAGCATGGACAGTGTTAAGATTTAAGTTTGATATTATTAACAGAATAACAATTTAATTCTTGATGAGTATAGAAAAGATGATAACTTCAAACTATGACAAATGAGATCAATTTGAAAACAAAAAAATGAAATACACAAGTTCAAAGATATCAACCAGACTACTTTAAAAAAATGTTGTAATTAATTATATCAGCACTGAACCATCTTTATAAATGTTATACGTGCATACATAATTCCTTAACTTGGGTTAAACATTTAAGCGTTTTGGTTATATTATTGGCTCATAAAATGGCTCATGAAAAGAAAAAAATGGATCCAATGTTTCAAATTTGGCTCACCCATTGGCTCTAACAAATTAGCACTGAAGGCACTGGAGTTGTGTATGTCTCAAGTTAAAGAAGGTTTGACGGGCTGCAGCTTTAAAGCACCGTTCGAGACTTAACCAATCTGCTGTGTAACTTAAATCATAAAGTGGCATTGTTGACGTGTATGTCAGTGATAATTCTGTGACTTTTTTTTTTTTTAAATAATACCGTTAAAGTCAGATCCTTGAAGAATTGTGATAAAGGTGATATTCAAAAATACAAATGATTATGTGGAACAATGGATGAACTGAAGGTTTTCAAAACATACCGGTAAATAAATGAATGATAAAAATAGAACCTATAATTCAAATGCAGATATGGTTATAAAATTATTATAAAATAATAACAAATCAAAGTATTAAGTTGATGTAATGAATAATAATTTAACACTAAATGATTATACATTTTTACTCTTTTATTATTTTGTTTAAATTCGAACCCACGCGGAGGAATACTGATGTAGTTGTAAACGGAGTAGTTACCACTGCGCCACTTTGCAGCCTTACACCTATAAAATTATCATCGGCCTCTTTGTTAAAACGATTTGATTTTGTTGAAAACAAATAAATATCAAAATGACTAAAAATACTGGGGTTAGATATTTGTATTTTGTTGAGCTCCTGATGGTGGGGGGGGGGGGTAAATAACTTTGTATATAACATAATTCAACGAAACAACAATTGCTCAAAGATATACAGTTATTTTCAATAAAAGAATAAAAATTCTAAATATAGAGCGAAAATGATACCCGGTCGAAAGTTATCACAATTGTGGCATATAAAGAGTGGATTAAGGGAGATAAGAGTTAGTCCTCAAGTAAGTTTGTGCACAATGCAGACATTTTCTAACGTTTGCTGAATTCGAACTCAAACGGCCTTTAACGCTGGTCGTGAGTTTTCTTGATTACTGACCTCCATTTGTTTATTGTGACATGCGCTGTTCCCTTCTTCACTAGTGGCATTATTCCTATATCCCTAATCAGTCAAACCAGATTATAAGCTTTTAGATCGTTAGAAGGAAGGGTAAGAGATGGACAAAACTGTTTTTTCTTTTATTTGAAGAAAAAGACATTGCAGGAGAGGAGGAAGAAGAAATGAGACCTAAACCGTACAACGGTAAAGGCCGATTGAGTTCGCTCTTAGCGAACGTTAGGGAAAGTTTACATTGTGCAGAAACTTACTTTGGTGCCCGACTGCCGCTTTTCATAGTCCACACTTTATATACCTTACTTGTAATATCTTTCGAACGGTATTAAAATTGGTTCTATATTTAGATTTATTAGTCTTTTAATGAAGGTAACTGTATTTCATTGAGCATTTATCATTTCTTTGAAATATGTTCTAAACAGAGTTATTTTACCTTCAGGAGCTTAACAAAATACAAATAACTAACATAATATTTTCAAAATAGAGCTTATTTTGGTATTTATTTTTTCCAACGAAAGGGATAGACCAAGAGCATTGTAGCAACGTTAAATGTCGCACCAACGCTAAATGTCGCAATACCTCCTGACGTGATATGTCGCATTTGTAACGCCAAATGTCGCCAAAAAAATGCACTGCCGCTATATGTCGCAACATCAACGCTACATGTCGCACTCTTTTATAAGTGGAAATTAATCATCCCACAGAACAACATACTACAGAATCGCAGTGCCAGACAATCGTTAATATTCATTTCGAGTTGTTTCCCTTTTGAATAGGTAAGAGTGGAATTTCACGGAGACTATAGTCAATAGTACAAACATACCGGGCAGTTAGTGGAAGTTCAAACGGATCAGTTACAGCAAGTACACACGGAACAGTTTGGTCAATTTCACGTGAAACAGATTGGGCAAGTTCACGCGGGGAAAAAAATGATATTTTTATATTCTATCTTCACTTCATTTGTTTCTTCCTCCCCCATGAACAACTTTGAATGAGAAATGGATCTTGTATATGCACGTTTTACAAGTTTAAAGTACAAATGATTATACAGCTCAGTGGACGACGAAATGTAGGTCCTTTTCAAAACATAAATAAATGAACGATTAAAATAGAATTATATTGTTACAAAGTAATAAATTCAGTTAAATAGTCAATAAAATAAATAGTCAGGGATTCAAACCCACGCGGATTGATACTGAGAGGAGTGATGGTCGGAGTCACTACCACTTCGCTACCACTTAGCTTTATTGTAAATGGATTTAGAACACCTTTAACATTATCCTTGGGCTGTTTAATAAAACGATTCCATTTCGTTGGAAAACAATAAATACTAAATAAGATTTATTTTATTATTACTGAGTTAGCTAGTTGTATTTTGTTGAGATTCTTGCAGGTAAAATAACTCTGTATATAAAACAATTAAACAAAATAATAAATGCTCAAAATATATTTATTATCATGAAAAACAAAAACATTTGAATGTAGAACCAATTTAAAACCCGTTCGAAAGATATTACAAGTGAGGTATATAAAGTGTGGATAATGAGAGACAGTAGTCAGGTCTCAGGCAAGTTTCTGAACAATGCAGACTTTCCCTAACTTGATGTCCGGGTGGGATGACCTTTTTTTTAATATACTATAACTTCTATGTCCTTCATTGTAGTGCTGCAATATTTGAACAGATGCTTAAGTAATTAGACCTTTACATTATTCAGTTAACCTAGTGACCTTGATATTTGAACTCCTTTTGGTGAAAAAGCGGCATCTGGACAGGTTTACTTTTTGGTAAATCTGCTATAACTTCTATGTGCTCATTGGAAGTTTATGGACCTCTCATTATGTAGTTGACCATGACATTGAACTTTGACCTACTTTTTCCCGATAAAACCCGTTCATAATACCATCAAATCTTGTTGAAATCTTCATTGCACATTATTGCTTTCCTGGTCGACTTCACAGTGACCAAAGACGCAATTTTGAAAGTGCAGTAATTGAAGAGCTGTGTGTTTTTTTAAACATTAAGAAGTGGCATCATTCCAAGTGAAACGGCACGGCAAAGAGGTTCAATAGAACCTTGATGAACATGATCGGGGCAATGGAGAATGATAGGCAGTCCGACTGGAAGTCCCACATTTCTTCCTTGGTAGATGGCAATTAATTCAGTGCGGGCCTATCCCAGTACTACCTTATGTTTGGTAGACACCCGTGTCTAGCAATTCATGCATTTCTTGGGACTGAGCCAAGTTCCACAAAGAGGAGAGACCAGTATTATGTGTCGAGATTGAAGGAGATACTCCATTTCGCATACAAGGAAGCGGAAAGGGTGTCTCGCCAGCAGTCTCTTAGGCATAAGGCTAGATACATGTATGGCCGACATGTCAGAGGTCGGGGATGAGGTTCTGGTGAGGAACGTAGGGTTTGGGCCGTTAGAAGTTGACGGACCGATGGGACAGGGACGTTTAATTTGTATTAGAAAAGCCTTGCCACGGTGCCCCAATGTTCCATGTTAGGAAAGAATATGGGAGGGGATCGATCCGTACCTTGCGCAGGAATTTTCTACTTAACACGAGTAACACCGGCCTCTGACTCCCTACACCCCATTCTCCTGATCCTGTTACGTCTGCTCAGACATCTGATTCGGTATCCGACATGGCAGATCCTGCTTCTCCAGATTCAGATTGTTCTCAGTCTAATGTCGAAGTTACTGGGTCTGATAATGATGTATATATATCTTTACACACTATCTCGAGTGGTGTTCTGTATAACATATTTGTAAGTGTAAATCCTGGAATAATGGTTAACCTTACATTATTTTCAGTTTCTGTGGACTAGGTGGCTATGGCGTTGTATGGTGGTTTTAACAACAGTGTTCTGCCTCGGACGGATCCAACGGAAGAGGTAAAAAAAGAGAGGTACTGATTATTGATTTCCCGGAATGGGCCTGGCCTGTATTTCACGGAACACTTCAAATTGCAATGTTCATTAAAAAGAATTCATATTCTGCAGAGTCCTTAAACAGTTTTCTATCTACAAATAAATTAGGTTCTAGATCTTCAAACATTTTAAGAATATCTGAGCTGATTTGTGAAACACAGGCTAGGTGGTGTGTTCACGGAGAATTTTATAGTGAATGTAAATGTTACACATATACGAACAATGTAATTATATCCCCGCAAACGATGGTTGGCCCATTGGTCGGTCGGTGCGTCTGTCTCCAAAAGGAATTCTTGGATAACTTTGATCATGTCTTGTGACATATCTTGACCAAATTTGGGACATGTTTACTTTGTGTGAAGATGAAGTGTTGATGTGCATTTCGAGTTAGACTGGTCAATGTCAAGGTAACTGTTACAAAAATACTTTTATATTTTCTTTCTGTCTTCATAATAGAATTGTCGTAATAACTTTTGTCAGGAATTAGATATAATCAAAGTTGGTACTTGTAAAATTTGTGTAGAGAAAAAGCTTTGATGCGCTGAGTGGGTCTGATAGGTCAAGGTCACTGATACTAAACAAGATTGTCCCCAAAAAGAAATTTGTTATGACATATATTTACACAATATGGAACATGTGTACCTTATGTTAAGATAAAGCTTTGGTGTGCGTTTCAGGTTTGATGGGTCAAGGTCAAGGCCACTATTGCTAAACATATACCTTTTTTTACTTCTTACTGTCTGCAAAATGGAATTTTCTAAATAACTTTTGTCAGGAATGAGATACATGTGTATAATTAAAGTTGGTACTTGTATACTTTGTAAAGATAGAAAGCTTCGTTGCGCTGTGTGGGTCTGAAAGGTCAAGGTCACTGATAATACAATAGATTGTCCCTAAAACTAAATTTACTTAATGACTTTTTTTTTATCAGGTTTGTGATATTGTAATTAGTTTGGAACATATGTAGCTTGTGTGAAGATAATGCTTTGATATTATAATCAAATTGGTACTGATTTATTTTGTGTGGGGGAAAAAGCTTAATTGTGCTGGGTGGGTTTGATAGGCCAAGGTCAGTGGTACTAAAAATGGACTACCATCACTGGTAATAAGGTTAGGCATGAATTAGATATTTTAACCATGTTTTAGATATATTTATCTTTTGTGTGAAAATATTCATTTTTTGGCTGGTATTTCATGCGACTTGTTCAGAAAATTTCTCCATTTAGTTAAATTTAGAACATACTTCCATACTGTGAAAAAGCAGTATGCGGGGCAGCGTCGGAGACCCACGAGCGCTTATTCCGTAATATAGGCAGCCATGGGTCTCCGACGCTGTATGCGGGGATATTAGTCACCTCTGTGACAGTTCTTGGTTAGGGGTCAATCAAGCGTCTTAAATTATTAATAAAAGGTCCAAAGGTGTAAAGACTAACGGAATAGTTTCACATGGGGACTGATTTATGGTTTGCCAAACAACGGACTGGTACTATAGCTTCCCATTTACACATGCGTCATTACATGTTCATTCTAATCCATTTCATGAGAATTCCTATGAATCGGCAGATGGTGAGAACAGAGCCACGCTGTGTGGTAGATTACGGATTTACATGGGTGTTCAACTTCTGGTAGCCGCAGGCCTCCTAGTGGTGGGAGTGTTTGGAGCAGTATTCTACGACCCCGATGATTTCTTCCTTCGTCGGTCCTTTCATATCTGGACCATCGGTGAGTTCTTAGAAGATAGGCGGACGGACGGTTACGAGTATTTTTGTATCAATTCTAAAAACCGGCTTACAGATGGGCAAATGACTTTTTTTTTATTTTTTTAAGCAAATATCACATAAACAGGAACAGTAAAGGAGAAAGTCAAGTGGCTCGCAATTATTGATTTTCCACACCAGCGTTTAACTGTGAGGACCGAATATATTTCAGTGAACGAAATATTCTATTTGCCACAATCTTATGCCAGATATGCGTAAACTGCAGCACTTTATGTATAGCCCGCCATTGGCTTACGTACTCGTAACACAATTACTACTTTGGTTCCCGCCTACGCATCGTTGAAGAGTTGTCGTTCGTTGTGTGCCGTGACAACTTCTATACGAAATGATAAATGAATCATATAAAGAAGATTGCTATGTATTTTATTCATTTAAAATAAGAAAAATAATTCACACGCCAAAATAGTAGCTCGTCAAGCAAGCATATTTATCTATTGTATATACGAGCAAACAGGTGCACGGATAGCTTGTCCGCCAGAAGGCGTTGCATTTGGATATTCCCACGGCCAACGCAACATAAAAATGCTTTTAGTTTATGAAAGAATTCGATAACCGAGATAATTATAATCATGACAACCATGGCATGCTTGCCATTTCCAAAGATAACACAAAAACATTCTCTTATTTTCGTTGTGGTCCATAGTATTTGAGGCATAATAAGTTTGACCACATAAGTAGTAAATATATTAAAGCAGCTTGTTCACAGATTGTCATGGACAAAGAATATGATTTTAACTATATGTATGTTTTACGTCTATCAGTACCCATCGACAGACGCAATATCACCCAATGCAACCATCCGTGATCATACAAAAAATAGTTGGTTTCCCAATAACAGGCAATACCGTCACAGACGGTATTGAAACTACATTTAGACGGATAAAACCTATATTTAGATTCATTCACTTTTCCCCGCATGCGCTGTCTTCGTAGGATGAACTTAATAAATCGCTACCCTAAATTGGTGAGGACGCCATGTTTGAGGAACGTATCCTTAGGGGATATCGTATTCTAAATTTAACCGATTTCATCAAAGTTGCATTATATATAAAATGAGAATTACTAACAAACTGTTAAGCCGTTGCGTATTTCTATATTTATATTGCATATTCACCATCATTTATATCTTGTATGTATGGGAAAATCGTTATTAATCTGTAAATACACATAACTACACTAGTATGCTAAAATTAGACTTCCGATGATATACAAACACTGTTTATTGCATTAAACATGTATATATTTGTTTATTTTATTACTTATCATTAGTATAAATCCTTTTGCCACATGGGATACATGATGCATGCTTTTAATGTATTTATCTTAGTTACTTTTAGGTGTATTTGGAACCTATACCTAAATGACGGTTACCAAAGACTTCAACGAAAAGAAGGCGCCTGAATACAGGCGTGGGGTATTTTTTTTTTTTCAATTCTCTGAAAATCCGACACGAATATAGGACATGCGCGGATGCAGAGGGGATGGGCTTAGGGGGTCATGCCCCCCCCTCCCCCACCCCGGATTTGGCTCTTATATATCATATATAGAGCAAAGAAAAAATACGCTCCTAACCCCCACCCACCCTATCCTCTTGAAAGGTATCTGGGCCCCTCCTGAATACAAACGTGTGGAAGAAGATTGGCCCGAGATTCATAAAAAGGGTGACACCCCCCCCCCTACCCCCTCCCCCTAGTACGGTTATTTTCACAGTTGGCCAACATACCTCCCCCACCCCCATCCCCTTGAGATAAATTGTTGCTTGATCCGCGCATGAAAGACTAACAAAAGTAATTGGCCGGAACAGGTTTTAAAAGACACATTAAAGTTGTGGCCAATCGGACACTTCAGCAGCGATCATTTCAACCTCTCTATTTTTAGCGATCTATTTGACGAAATCAAATGTTCCACAAATTAAAGGTGACTTCTAAATCGGATAGAATATATTAAGACATTTCTCAAGACATTAGAAACCTACACTCCCTTCGGTCTTCTATTGTCTGTAGATAAGCCTTAAATTGTAGCCGTCTAAAATATATCTGATATATAACAAAGTTAATACTGAGGAAAAAAATGCAAAGGTTTAATATATCTCATGCATTGTGATAAAACGATTTAAAACATTGCTTCGTGTTTCAGCCATTAGCCAAAATGTAATATTTTCCATAAAGATAGGTACAATCATGCTGCTAGTGTTCTTTTTATCACAAAAATATAAACATAGAGGAAATAATGATTCCAAACGATGGAGGTAGTTTTGAGTTTTGACTGTAAGGGTCTATTGACGTAACCTTTTATTGTCACTGACTTTAACACTCACTCAGCCCCTCACCGCGTGGGTTCGAATCCCGGCAGGGTCATTCGGATTTTCATGTGAGGAAGCCTTCCAGCTGGCTTGCGGTAGGTTGGTGGTTCTACCCGGATGCCTCCGTGCATTCGGGGTCTTCATCCACCTGTAATTAGCTGGACGTCAAATAGTCAAGTCAAGTCAAGTTTTATTGTCAATGTGCAGTGTTGTATAATTAGATCATCAAAATAACCCTGCTTTATTGCTTAACAACAAAAACACCCACACACATTTTTGTTTCTTTTTCCAGCTCTAGCGCTGGTGACATCCGATTCACTTATTTTCGTTGGCTGTGGTCTTGGACTTGCCTTTGGTGCCATGATAGCTTTCCCCGATTGTGACAACAATCTCGAGCCAGAACCTGACGAGTCTTGCGATGGGTTCACCATGACCAGAATTATAGCCATCACCAGCCTCATGGCCAGTGGGATTGCTCTCGCAGTTGCTTTATTCTCATTCTATTTTCTCACTAATTCTTCAATCGTGTCTGCAATGTGAAAAGCTGAGTTCAGAAATCAGGAACCTTTTGATCGACAACAGCTCGTTTTACATTTACAGCGGCTGAATGAGCAGTATCAGCAGCAAACGGAAGGTTTTCGAATAAAGGAGATATTCAGCTGGTAAGGCACCTTCAACAACTGCAGCAAGACCATGAACATGCACTACAACACGAGCAGGCGCAGAGGCAGAACTTTTCAAATTATGGAATCACGCCCCACGTCTGAAACATGATGATACAGTATAATGTACGTGGTAACTCGGTGTGGCAGAGATTCATGCACGGGTCCAGATGGGGGTGGTAGAGGGTCATAACCCCCCCTACACACACACACACACACACACACACACACACATCACCTGGGATTTGGCTATTATACTAAATGTAAAGGAAGAAAGCATCCCTAATTCCCCCTGGAAAAAACTCTGGACCCCCCCCCCGCACACACACACACACACACGTAACAATTTTAAAAGATGAAGAGGAAAGTATGGAAGTATGGAAGTATGGTATGGACTCCCCATCCCCCACCCCATTCGAAGCCCCACCCCACTTGAATCCGCGCATGGAGATTTATGTGGAGCCAATTCATTTCGCTGGGGGGGGGGGGGGTGTATTTCGGGACGACATTTCCCCTTTTAACATCACTAAGATATAGTTTCAAATTTTGTTTTCTGTCTTATAAACATAGTGATGTTAATTTTTATGTTAACCTAAACCTAAGTTATGATTAAGTACCTGTATTGGTTCCGCTATGCCTTTGACCACTAAACCTCTACCAAGCTAACCTAGGTATCCTAATGAAACATTAGGAAACCTTGGTTATCTCCGTGAAAGGCCATGATGTCTGAAATGTAGCGGAACTATTACAGGGACTTTACCCTAAAACTGAATTGAAATATGGAAAAAATAATTGAAGCTGGTGATTGAAAACATGTTAAATAAACTGTAATAAAAAAATAAATGCCCGACCGAGTCATTCGCAATTCATTCGGTGATTTTTAACCATTGCTACATATTTTATATACATTTACGTATCGCTTGCTAAACTATTATGGTAATCCATTCATCATTAAAATTGTGATCATGGTCCATCAAGTGGGATATTTTAATAAATGCAAGCCTTTTACAGACTTTGAACAAAAGCGTTTATAACTCCAAGTCCGTGGATACTTGTATCTACACTGAAGCCTTTTTAAGCAACTACATCTATGATGAATGGATTACCTAACCGTAGGAAATAGAGGAAGAGAGAAAAGGGGAGACAAAGCGTTTATTGCGAGCCGTCCATGAAAACATGTCTTGTGTTCTTCATACTACCGTATTTACGCAGGTGACAGTGAGTTTATTCACATGCTTTGAAATTTGGCCCTCCTTTGTTACATTTACCATGATATACGAAATAAATGTGACATCATTGCATTAAAAACCTTGTTCTCTCGGCGCTATCGGCGCTATGATTCCTTGCATATCGCGTGCTTTTAAATGTTTATGCAAATTATTTTGGTTTTGGTTTATATGAACTTTATTATGAGTGATTATGAAAACTATATATCTTTGAAATACCACAGAAGTTCTTATGCTTGTTTAGGGAATGCCGTGGTAAGCGGTTACAGTCGTGGACTACAAATCTCTCAGCCCTCACCGCTGTGGGTTCGAATCCCGGTAGGGAGTTCGGATTTTTTCATGTGAGGAAGCCTTCCAGCTGGCTTGCGGTAGGTCGGTGGTTCTACCCAGGTACCTCTGTGTACTCGGGGTCTTCCTCCACCTGTAATTAGCTGGATGTCGCTATATGATTGAAATACTATCACAGCGACGGTAAACCCCAATACAACAATCTTATGATTGTTTCCCATAGCAACAATTATAGAGGGCACTTGGGATTTGGACTCCAGTTCTTTAGAAGGGACTGGTGTTTTTTCCCGATCAGCTCCTGCATCATATGGGAAGACTCCAACTGATTGTCGATTATTAAAGTAGATTAACGCTATTGTTACCATCCCCTGTGGCTGAGTAATTAGAGCGGATGATTGTGGGTTCGATACTTTGCCGCTTTAAAAATGGTACCGGTATAGCCCCTTTGAGTGGCACTCAGCATAAAAGGGTAGTTCAAAGACTGGTTGGTCCGGTGTCAGGATAATGTGGCTAGGTGTTTTATCATACCACATCTCCATGGCGTGATACTGCAGTGAGGCAGCATTATGTCCGTCTCAAATAGTGAGAATAAGTGAAATACTGTCTACGGGACGTTAAACCCAATAAACAAGCAATCATAAAGCTATTTTGTATTCCAGTGATATGGGTGGCAAATAAAATCAAAGGGACACATGCACAAACACAATAACCTATTTACTTTGATTGATTTTATGTTATCATCATATTATTATTTTATAATTATTATTAATATCATACATTTAGCAATATTAAGATGTTATGAACGTTTACTGATATATGAATTTAAAACGATTTTGATAATAGTAACGCTGATATTGTTGTTAAACCAAAAACACAATAAAATAAATTTATACTAAATCTTACGTTGTTAAACAAATTCACTGGAAAGTTCGTAGCTTTTAAAGTACAGCTGACAGATAATATATGTTTAATTTCAATAATAAGGTTACACAACCTGGCTCTGTAACTGTATAAATCTTCCCAATTACTCCCCTTTGCTTTGCTTCTTAATCGACCGTGGGATATTTAGTTAGCAAAACTTCGTTCTCATGAATTATTAATTAGGCATCTCATTGTCTCATCCGTGGCAGAGACAGCACGGCGACAGCTTTTGTAAATTTCAATGACGAGTATTCAAAATACTATGTGTGATTTCATTGGCCAGCAGGTAGATGATTAATATTCATGAAAACGAAGTTTTGCCAGCTAAAAATCCACGGTATATATAAAAGTGATAACGGAATATAACCGTGGGTTTTCGACGATGAATTACTCCCGTGGTCGATCGGATAGAGCGCCCGCCCCGTGGCCAGAAGCTAATGGGTCGACCCCGGGTTGCGACAAAATGGTTTGTCTCCATTGCTTGGGGCACATCAGTAGCGCCAATCTCAAACGCAAAAGATCTCGCTCATATCTCTGCCACAATGAGTTGAAAAATAGTCGAGTTTCAGCTAAATCACAGGTAATCAAAATCTTGATTTTTGGTTAACAGTATGTCTTGTTGTAACCCAGTGTGGTAGTGATTGGTGCTGCGCCCTAGTTTGCAGGAGTGCGTTCATTATCCGCAAACGGTCGCTCACGTTACCTAACGGTTGCAAATTTGTTCCCTGACTTCGAAATAACAGGGACGAAGACGCTGACGTTGACGTATGTTAAGGTGATAAAACGCAGGACATGTAGTGTCAGACAAAGGTTGAGACCATCCATATGTTTATGTATGAGTAATATTGCAGTGAGGCAACACTATACATAACCCATGAAGCCACAGCTAGCCCTCAAATGAATGAACTATTGTTGGCGGGACAATACACCCAAACATTCAAACTCAACAAGGACGTGTAGTTAAACAGTGGGACTCCAATCACTGCCATTACTATTGTATTTATTTTTATTTTATTATGACTGGGAAGATTCTTTTGAACCCATTTCATCTTTAGACAAAATCTACAGCAGCTTGTTAAATACTCAACCAAAAAAAGTTAATTCCTAAGGTATTATTCTTGTAATGAAATGTAATGGATGGATAATTGCAATATCTCAGGTAATGAATCTATAAAATATTTACATTTCAAGGAAAAATCACGTTCTGATAATTAGGTAAATTATTTGAAATGTTGATTTAATTTATTAGGCCAAGATGGTCAAAATCAAAATAAAGTAATGACAAGTCTCAATTAAAATCGAATTCGATATTTTACAAGTAATATTGAAATTTCAATTTAGTGAATGTATTACATCTAAGGTTTTTTGGTATTTCGTGAAATTTTAAGCCGGTTGGACAAATATTTCAGAAGGAATGGTCATTCAATTTCGAGAAACAGAAAAAAAGGAATATTTTCTGATTGGCTCAATTTGTTTGGTCGCAACATGAAGCAACGACAATTAATGTAGATACATCTCTACATCATCCTTGCTTTGAAAACACATGGTCATAATGATATGACCGGGCATTGCAGTTGATGGATTTGTATGCACACATTGTAAGTATGTATCCTAAAAGAGTTTTTATGTACAACGGCGACGAAAAAACTCTGGTGGTCGCTCTATTTAGTTACACTCAAAAGGTGTCAGAAATTTGATGTCCCTGGGTGATACTAAACCCTAAATTGCCCACCTTTTGTATGAACTAGATGCAATCTACTGTATGCTTACATGTGGCGATTATCCTTTTTTTCAGCGGACTTCATCCCAGTATGTAAAAGATTACTGTCCAAATTATCAAGGATAAAAGCCGGACACACCACGTGAAATTTTCCACTTGAAATGATGCTTAATAGACAATGTCTGCAAAGGTAGTGTATAGGGTTCTGCTAATTAGGTGTTTATTTACTACATGAGAATCTATTTTCTCCATCACTATTTGGTTACAAAAAAAGTGTTATATTTTGCAATATCAACCTGTTTATGTGCCCATATGTGTAAAGAAACACATAACATGTTAGAGCAATGTAGTGTGCTCTTAATATGGTGCAAATAATTTCTATGCACTATTTATTTCAGTAAGTTGTTATACAGTTTTCATGTATTGTGCTGCAAGCTGCATATCCCAATGGCCTCATACCGACCAAAGAATTTCTTGTTTTTCCCTTTCACTGTAAAAACACGTTTTTAACCAATATAATGACACGTCTGTCGTGAAAAAGCAGGTTAAATTTTCATAAATTGTTTGATCAGAAATATCACTCTTATAAAGAAAGAATGTTTTATCTAAATTGAAGTACAATTTAAAAAGTTCAGACTGTTAGTACAGTTTGATGTTATTTGTACCGATCTATGTAGGCAACTTTTATCCAGAAACGGAATGGGTGTCATTTAGAAAATATATTGAAAATTCGAAGAGTTCGAATAACTTGTATGTTTGGTATGATTAAAAGAAAATGTTGTGTACTGCATAAAATGGAAATGTCACTTCTAAATACTGTAAAATCAAGTTTTCGGTGGCATTAAATTTCGTGGGTTCTGTTTCTTTTTTCTTTTCTTTTTTCATATTGTACGGGCATTTTGGTGGATTCGCGAATACTAGAAATTCACTTAATATACAAAGCAAGGGAGATAAAACAGTAAGAAGGATAAACACTCGCACACTCTCACGTTCGAGAGAAGGTTCTTTTGAACACAAGAGCTTTAAGTTGAATATGGGTCGAATTATATCATGTATCATGGTACCGTTTAAAAAAGGAAGGGAGGTATTTTTTCGACTAGTCTTTGAATATAGCATTTTCTGTAATGTGATTCATTTATGTTTGAAGTGATGTGTTTTTAATGTTTCAATCGAGCTTGGCAATTGGCGGGACTGGCTTCTCCCAGCTTCAATTGCAGTGAATAAAAGCTGAAGTTCTCAGTGGCCAGTACATGAAATTAATTTTATATGTTGCCTTGGAAATTTCAGTTATGATTGATATCTAGTGCAACGGTAAATAATTCCTTTAAAATATTTTAAATCCTTTTTCATAGGGAAAATAAGTTAAGTTTTGTTTATATTCTGACTGACCAAAAAAAACTTACCTTTAAGTTTTTAATCATTTGAATGATATAGCCAGTCCCGGCAGTTGTCAAACTCGATTGGAACAGAAAACCACTATATTATCAATATAAGAGAAAATCTATCACATTAACGTTTAGGATTTTTATTTTAAACACAACCTAGTCCAATTATAATGTCATAATTGTGTAATAATGCGATTTCCCACTGTTGGTTTCAAAACGGTTTCCTCCTGTTACGAAACCATTCGCCCCATTCAACTTCGAACCCTTGTGCTTTTGACATATTTTTCCGAGACAAACTTGCAACTAAATAAAACAAGAGGGCCATGATGGCCCTGAATCGCTCACCTGAGTACCATTGCTTCAACTGATGTCAAGGTTTTTAAACAGACAAGGATTCTGATATAACTTAATTTAAAACATTTTACCCCTGACAATACTACACACCAAATATCTAAGCAATGGGCCATACGGTTTCAGAGAAGACTTGGGCGCAGGGTCATTTATCACCGTAGGGCCAAGACTTTGAAAATCTTTGTAATGAACCATTAGATGCTACTACATACCAAATATCTTAGCTCTAGGCCTTATTGATTCATAGAAGAAGATTTTTTAAGATTTTCCTATTTAACTCTTTGTAAAACAAGTGACCCCTGGTGTGGGGTCATTTATCACCATTGGGCTATGATTTGTACAATCTTGGTAGTGGCCCATAAGATGATGCTACATACCAAATATCTAGCTCTAGGCCTTATGATTCATAGAAGAAGATTTTTTAAGTTTTCCTATTAACTCTTGTAAAACAAGTGACCCCTGGTGCGGGGTCATTTATCACCATAGGGCTATGATTTGTACAATCTTGGTAGTGGCCCATAAGATGATGCTACATACCAAATATCTAAGCTCTAGGCCTTATGGATTCATAGAAGAAGATTTTTTAAGATTTTCCTATATAACTCTTGTAAAACAAGTGACCCCTGGTGCGGGGTCATTTATCACCATAGGGCTATGATTTGTACAATCTTGGTAGTGGCCCATAAGATGATGCTACATACCAAATATCTAAGCTCTAGGCCTTATGGATTCATAGAAGAAGATTTTTTAAGTTTTTCCTATTTAACTCTATGTAAAACAAGTGACCCCTGGTGCGGGGTCATTTATCACCATAGGGCTATGATTTGTACAATCGTGGTAGTGGCCCATAAGATGATGCTACATACCAAATATCTAAGCTCTAGGCCTTATGGATTCATAGAAGAAGATTTTTTAAGATTTTCCTATATAACTCTATGTAAAACAAGTGACCCCTGGTGCGGGGTCATTTATCACCATAGGGCTATGATTTGTACAATCTTGGTAGTGGCCCATAAGATGATGCTACATACCAAATATCTAAGCTCTAGGCCTTGCAGTGTTGCAGAAGAAGATTTTCAAAGTTTGCATTTTTAAAATCTATTTTTAGCTCCTGTGACCTAATTATGCAATGGACCAGAACCATTTATACAACTTTAGTAGAGCTTCATCCAAGGAACATTCCTGCAAAATATTTTTCAAATTGGCCAAGCCGTTTAGGAGGAGATGTTGTTTGAAGCAATTGTTGACGCCGGACGCACGCACGCACGGACGCACGGACGACGGACGCCGGACAAAAGGCGACCAGAAAAGCTCACCTTGAGCACGTTGTGCTCATGTGAGCTAAAAAAAACCGGACTTATAAATTAAACTCAAACACTTTGGTTCAATTCAGTTTACAAGATGATAATATTGACAAAATATATGCAGCAAATCATTCATTATCCTGTTTCATTGTGCTGTTACTTTACATGGACACTGTTATGCAATATTGCGGTATATCGAACTCCTCTAACAATATTCGTACATTACTGATAGTCACCAAGAAACATCGATGACAAAAGACATGTCAGTTACTATTTCAGATTAAGAACTTTTCTTACAAAATTTCCCATGGAAGTATTGTCTGAAATTACTGTTAAATATGCCATAAATCCATGGGTTCAATCCACTATTCAGCAAAAAGGACCTCAAGCCAATCTCGTACAAAACGAGATTTGCTCCCGAGATGTACTCTTCTTCGTTTTCTTCCATTGTATTTCTCCAGAAAATCAAACACAAGTATGGCAAGAAACTGATGATGAAGAGCGAAGTTACAGCTATCATGACAAGTGTAATTTTCACTGTTTCGTTATCGATACCATCGTTTTTCATCTTGAAACTGCTCATTGTGATTGACTTTCTTGGTCGATTTGTGGCCCGTTCTTTAGCATCACCGTCGAGTTTGATTAACTTAATGTCGTGAAATTGAGCTCGAATCCGTGACTCGGGAAATTTGATTGTTTCCTTTGACTGTAGACTTTCTTGCACAACGGAAGGAAGTTCCGCTTGTTCTGAGGATTCCACGGTGAATGAATCACTGCTAGCTGGGGAAGAAGTTGTTGCTGATGTTTCCTGCAATTTTTCATCTTCATTGTCAACATCTGTATTGTGTGTTAACGAATCTGTCGCACTATGAATGTTAGGTTCCATTTTGTCTGTGAGATACCGAGACAGGGCTTTCCTGTGTCTAAATATAGCTTTTCCGATGACGCTGTACATGACGCAGACAGCAATGGAGGACACAAGGAAGATGAGGAAGTGGATACCATTAAACAGAAGCAGGTAAATCTGGGAGGAAGATTCTTTCGATGTCGTACAGTCCATTCCGTATAGAGATACGTTCTGTTTAGCAGTCAATGGAACACGAGTCGAGTCATAAAACAAAAGCGTCGGCCACGAAAGAACGACAGCGGTTATAGCTAAAATAACGCTTACACCTCGGGCCTTCCGTAGAGTCATGTGTGCACCTGATGGCTTGTGGATTCTGTGGTAGCGGTCGACGGCTATAGCTAATAGAGTCAGACCCGAGCCTATGGCGGTCACGTAGTTAATAAACCGCAGAACTTTACAGGCGGTGCCACTCGGGAATGTGTAGTACCTAACCACATCGACCATTTCCGTGGGCATGGAAATACTGCAAGACAGAAGGTCGTATGTTGCTAAAACAACAATGAAAAACGTGTTTGTTGTACGTTTGGATGCAAAGCCGTAGTATATCCAAACCATAATGTTTCCGACGATGCCGGAAACCATCAGTAAGCCAATAAAGATAACGACGGGAACCAGGACCTCTGCTTTTCCATCACTCAGTTGTTGCACTAAGGTTTCTTTCACAAATGTTGTTGAACTTTCCATATTTACCGAGATCTGTACTTGTTCACCTGAAAGCGGATACGAACTTATTTATTATTCATGTCTCAAACATGCAAATCTGAAAATGTGCTTTCTATTTTGGCAAACTAGTACAGTGAAAGAAAGTTGAAGATATATAGAAACAAGAAAGTCAGTAGAACTGACAGATGCTCCCCGAAGAACGTCATTGTTACAAATAAGACCTTGGTCAATGGGTGGGAGGATGTAGGAACTGGGTAAAGCCGAAGATATGCGCATCTCCTCTTTGTAATAAAGCTTCACATAAAGTTTTGTTGAAATCAAGCTATTAGTTCCTGAGAAATAGCCCGGACAAGAATCATACTAGATATACCGTTTGCATAAAAGTCAAAGGACCATAACTCTGTGAAAAATTGAGGGACAAAGTTACCCCCATGATATGCAAATCTTCTCTTGGTAATAAAGCTTTCCATAAAGTTTCGTTGAATTCAAGCCATTAGTTTCTGAGAAATAGCCCGGACAGAATCATGCAATATGTACTATAGGCCGAAAAGTCAAGGGGCCATAACTCTTTGAAAAATTTAGGAACCGGGTCATGCTGACGATATGCGCATCTCCTCTTGGTAATAAAGCTTCCCATAAAGTTTCGTTGAATTCAAGTCGTTAGTTCCTGAGAAATAACCCGGACAAGAATCATGCAATATGTACTATAGGCCAAAATGTCAATGGGCCATAACTCTTTGAAAAATTTAGGAACCGGGTCATGCTGAGGATATGCGCATCTTCTCTTGGTAATAAAGCTTCACAACAAGTTTCGTTGAATTCAAGCCGTTAGTTCCTGAGAAATAGCCCGGACAGAATCATGCAATATGTACTATAGGCTGAAAAGTCAAGGGGCCAGAACTCTTTGAAAAATTTAGGAACCGGGTCATGCTGACGATATGCGCATCTCCTCTTGGTAATAAAGCTTCCCATAAAGTTTCGTTGAATTCAAGCCGTTAGTTCCTTAAAAATAGTCCGGACAAGGAAAGTGGGACGGACGAACGGACGGACGAAGCGGCGACTATATGCGTCACCTTCGGTGAGCATAAAAAAGATAGACAAATAAACAGGACATCATAATTATTGAATTAATTACTCTGTATGTTTGTGAGCAGAAAAATATCATGATCATATATCTTAAGGTAATCTATCCATCATTAGAACAGATTATAATCATGATCCCTCAAATGCTTCAAAAAAATCTTCAATGCAGATGCAAGCACCCACTGACCTGGTGTTTTAGGCTCTTTTGCTCAAAGTCTATAGAGGTGTGCCTTTACTGTAAAATTTCAACGATCACTTATTGGATCATGATCGCAATTTAGTGATTGATGGATAACCTTAAATAAGCACATTTTTTGTTTATTTTTCAAAGAAAAAAAGAGAGAGGTGTATTCATTCAATACAAAAACATATATATGTAAAAAAAAAATAAAGGTTACCTCTATATAATGTTACCACTCTATGTACACTCCCCTCTGAATTGTCCTCCACTTACTAAAATGAAGAAGAAATGATGTGATGTCACTCGTAACAAATCTTCTGCCGTTGATAAGCCTTGAATAAAACAGATTTGTGAGGCTATGAACTGTAGAATAAACGCCCCATCCCCGGAGTCGACAAACACTAAGGGGTTCCGATATGAATAGCCACTTATAAAGTTATACTATACTAGTCCTACTTTGAGCAAGCTGAATGGAATTGCAGGGGCTAGCCTATAAATGGCACTTAATGAAACTGGACACTGCTGTGGTATGTCAACGAAACAATTGTTGAGTCTCCATTCATAGCTTTGTTCCGTGACGTTTTGCGCGTATGCCACGTAATTACTGTATATAGCTTTATTCATGACTTCCAAAATAAAGTGTGCACTTTGTTTTCTGTGATTTTTCAATGACTTTCCCCCTGTATATTTGGTACCATTTTTTTTAAGGTCTCTCCATGACACGTGGTAGATTCTGGGCTAGATCGATTGCAATAGTGTGCGAAAATGCTTGCTAAATATGGAAATATCTAAAATTAAAATTTAAAAAATGCACCTTTTCTTTGGAACTGAGTGTAGATTACGCGAAATAAAGGATGTAAACATATGCCAATTCTTTTTTGTAGGACTTTTTTTCTTTTTCAAATTCAGTCTTATATATTGCATATTGTAATGTATTTATTTGCCCACCAACAGAATTTCACTCATTTGGTACTGCAGGCGTGAGGCAGACATATAGTGCTACGGTATCCTGTCAGGTCAACATTTCCTGAAGCTAATCTTATGTGCTGAAAGCCAACTCATGCCCTTTTATTCATTTGTATATTTACAATATTTCTACTATCTGTCAACAAGTCCTTGCCTTGCCTTGCATTACTTAACGACTTTGTATCGACCCACGACCACTCGGCTACACGATTTTGTAACACGTGCTGCAATAGTAATGTGAATACAGCAATCGTATGAATCACAAATCCAAGAACGATCTTTATATTTCTAAAATTGTTGGTTTACTTTATCATCAAATCTAAATCGACCGGAAATGTATGGTTTAACCTGTATTACCGGCTACCTGTATTAAGCGGTCAAGCTGCATTTAGCGGTCAGTTTTAATAATACCAAACTAGCATTTTGTTATATATATATATATATATATATATATATATAACCTTCATTTACCGGTCACCTCTGTAAAGCGGTCTTTGTTCCCTTGACCGGCCGCTTAAGACAGGTTTGACTGTGTAAATGTATATTTGATATACTAGTTACATGTAAACAACAAAACTAGCATGTCTTTAAAAGAGTGTGCTGTAATAACTATCACCGTACTACGTTTGGAATATCGCAGCAACGGACCATGTCATTATTTATCCAGCTCTGCGTTTGAACTTCGAAGTACATATAATTGACAAGTTTAATACTTGAGTCTTAAGTGGATGGCACTTAGACATGTTTTTCTTCTACAAGGCCACAAAGCTGATTTGAAATGCCAACATTGGTTGTTGTTGCTGTTTTTTTTTTTAACATATTTTAATTATTAAGAGTATTTCCATTTCTCATGGATTTAGTCATAAATCATTCACCAAATTATATTTCCGGTACTCTCTCTCTCTCTTTTTTTCTCTCTCTCTCTCTCTCATAATCATATGTGATTTTTATCCTTGCGGGTAGGTTATATAAATCTTTGTTAAATTCACAACATATGATTGTTATAAATCAATACGATCTAGGGACAGACCAAATGCACCCTTTTTCTTGTGTTAACTTTCTTCTATTAATATTATCTAATTGTTTTCTTCCGTATTCATTTTCTTAACTTTTGATTCTAACAAAGACCTTATTTATTCATTAAGATACGCATTTTTTTAAATCTTATTTTATGATGCTAGGAGATTTAATACATACATGATTTAATTATATGAACTCCTTGAAAGGCAGTCAGTAGAAAGGTTACCGACCTCCTGCTACCTATAAATAGTGGGTAATAAAATGCGAACTCAAAAAAAAACAAAAAAAAAAAAAAACTGTGATAGCCAATTATCTCAAAGATGAAGGAAAAGGACCAAAAAAGGAATATAATAAAATAGGAAGTTAAAGGAAAAATGGGTCTAGTTATGTAGGTGTCTACTTTGATGATCGTGCTATCGTATGTCACTCTATGTCTGTCTGCCTTTATATAAAAGCACACCAGTGTCGAGATTTATAAAAAGAAAATACAAATGTCACGGAAATAAATAAATTAAAGCCACCTGATTTTTGCAAAGTTATTCTTTAAGTAGGAAGAAAAATACACATTTTTACCTATTATGTTACATTATTTACCGTGTAACACATAAATACAGTTCAACGACTCGACGTAAGCCAATTATCGGAGCGACCTGGTTTTAAAAGAAAAGGAAGCTAAAAAGATACATGAACACATATTTATCCATCATCCCTTTTCTCTATATGGCGTCTTAATACTAGAGATGTAGCGCTATATAGCATAAGAGTGTTCTCTGGAACACATGTGTCACCTGCTGCAGTGTGACGGAAAAAGTGTAACGGACAAGCGTGACGGAAAAAGTGTGACGACAAGCGTGACGGAAAAAGTGTGACGGTCAAGCGTGACGGAAAAAGTGTGACGGTGTGATGGACAGACAGACGGCGGGAAAGTGATCTCTATATGTCACATCTGCTTACAGCAGATGACACAAAAATATTTAAAATTAAAGTCGTTAATGATTTATTTAATATTTTTAAAGTATGTTACGGTCGTTTCGTTGTAGTTGTTGAAAATAACTTTGATGATGATGATGATGATTGCTGTCAAATTTTGGTTTAAGTGGCTAAAATATGATAATATTATCATACAGCAGTTATACATTAAATCTTTAAATGATTAAATAGTGGAGCAAAGTTGAACTGAGTTTTCCAGTGTAAGAGATATGTTTCCGAGGCGGGTCTCTGGGGTGTTAGGAAGAGACCGTCGGAACATCTATTGGGGTCCATAGAAGCAATCTGTAAAGTCAAAGCCCGTCGTATTTTTATTATTTTTTCTTAATATAATTCGTCATGAATACACACACACCATCATATTAAAGTCTAATACTTATATACTAATTATATAATATATAAATATTGTTCTATTAGCAAATTAACGTGATTAAATACAAGAATAATATAACATTAAATCTATATATCGTATCTTAAGCAGACAAAAAGGAATAAGAATAATATTTTCATGTAAAATGCCCAAATTATATTAACTGTAATAAACACATTATTTTTAAATTCACTAGCATAACCCTAAAATTCCATACTCATATTCATATAAAAAGGTGATATATGTCATTTGGTCCGCCTGTGTTAGCAATGTCTAGGTAGTCTATGCATAGCCCATTTGTGAACGCATCAGTTATATACGGAATCCTGTTAGGGACATCGCGTCCTCGTCCTGCGCCTTTTGAAATCACCATAGAAAAAAAATAAAAACGCGAGATATGTTTGTTGCAATCTTGCGTTGTTTTTTAATGACATTGTACAGTGACACTATGTATTCATTACAGGAAATTCAATGAAGAAAGATGCGAGATTCGACTTTAAATTGAAAACACGCAATGGAAGTATGGAAGTCTTTTGACGCAATAGAAAAGATAACAACACGCAATGGAAATATTATTTTCCAAGTAGCTTTATTAAACGCTTATATTTAAGTCATAATTTTTAGTTTTTATACGTATATTATGTCATATTATGGTCTACATTTTTATTTGTTAATTTGTTGTTATGAGTGTTATGAAAAATTCCAATGCTTGGTCTAACGGTTTAAGGCAACAGGGACCGGAAATCAGACGTTGGGGCAGGGGATGGGGGGAGGGGGCGAAATTCTACGATTGAAACCTTGTGTCTCTTAGGGCGTATACACGTTCGGTCTCCCTCTCCCCCGTTCCCTGCCTGCCTGCCAAAAAAAAAAAAAAAAAAAAAAAAAGACAGGGGTGCCGCATATGCTGGTAATAAAGAAGGGACTAACCCGATATCCAAGGTACTTAAGCCCGTTGCTTGCATGTGCGGAGGACCATCGGTAGGACGACTAATAGTACCCTGTCTGGCTTAACATACGATTAGATCCTTACTATCTATCGGCTGGGCCAAAATCGCACAGTGGCATGGCCCCGGTGGACTAAAACCTTCACCCGAAAGACACATCCAAAATTATGGTAAACTGGTTAATATTCCGGCTTTCGGTTAACCAACTAATCCAAAACCACTTGTTGTCACAATTTTTAACTAAATAGTTTTCAAGAGCGCATATGGTTGATGCACGTGACACATCTTTGTGTCATAACAAACACTTCTGTAAAGTTTTATGAAAATCCAAACATAGATATGGAAGTTATAGAACGGACATGAAAATGAAGCCTATGAATACCAAAGATAATTTCTATCAAATCATATGACCTTGACCTTTCAAGTGTGCTTATGATTGTTGCGCCCACAAATCTTCATGTAATAACAAAACACTTTTGCAAAGTTTAATGAAACATCATCCATAGATAAGGAAGTTACAGAGTGGACACGTAGATGTAGACTATAAATACCAAAGAGAATTTCTGACTCCGGGGACCTTGAACTTTTAAGCGTACATATTGTTAATGCGCGTGACACACATTTGTGTTATGACAAACACTTTTGTAAAGTTTTTTGAAAATCCATCCATAGATATGGAAGCTATAAAGCGGACACGAAGATGTAGCTTAAAAATAGCCTATAAATACCAAAGAGAATTTCTAGCAACTACAGTGACCTTGACATTTCAATGACACATATGGTTTATGCGTGCGACACACAGACACTTTTATAAAGTGTTATAAAAACCCATCCATAGATGGGTTATAGAATAGACAAGAAGATCGAAGGAGAGTGGTAGAGTGTCCGCTTTGCGTTCGGGAGGTCTTAGGTTCGAATCCCAGCCTGGGCACTTCATCCGGTAACCGCGTCAAACCAAAGACGAATAAACTTGATATCGGTCAAAATGAGGTTGCTATCGGAACTCGGAGTACTCTGTACTGGTTCTACTCCGTGTATTGGTGATATACACCGGGCACGTAAAAGAACCGAGTGGTCTATTCGCAAAATGAGCACCCGGATTCCCTTGTATTCAACTACTATCTCTTCGGATGCCGTCTCTTCATTAAAAAAAACAGGGCCCACAAATGGTTTATCCTTGACCGTAAGGTCTAAAATATGGCTATAATAATCAGAAAATGATTGCTAGCCATTACAACAAGAAGATTAGAGGAAGAGTGAAGATGTAGCCTATGAACAACAAAGACAATTTCTAACAACTCATGTGACCTTGACCTTTCAACGGTGCATATAATTGATGCGAGCGACATACCCTATGGTTATGAAGAGTATATCTGTAGTTTCATTGAAATTTATCAATAAATATTCAAGTTATGGACCGGGCACGAAAGCGAGACGGACGGACGAAATGAGGGAAGGATGTGCGCAAACCAACAGTCCCCAACCGGTTTCACAGGTGGGGACTAATAAGGCAAACGACAGATAGGTTTTAACATACGTCATACCCCTGAATTATACGTGATTTTGTTAAAATGCGTGACGTCATACCACTGAATTACACACGTGGTTTTGTTAAAATGCGTGACACTCTGACAAATATTTACAGTCATTTGAAACACAGTCAGTCACTACTCTGACATGTATACAGACAGACGGGTAGCAGATCTGAAGCTTTAAAAACAAGAGGCCCAAGGGCCATTAGACGCTCACCAGAGTACATCTGCATTTTAAAATGAAACAATTGTTTTCTGTAACAAGGAATGTTTAACTGTGACTATTTTATGTGGTTCCTTTTGAGAGTGTCAATATGAGTCTATATGAAGGAAAAGGTTAAATCAGTAACATTTGTTAATCTGGAAAAAGCAGCCAAAACAATTTCAAGTAGATGAATCGGAGTTAAAAACCACACAAAATACACCCTTGACTTGGAACAGTTAACTGGTTTACATTTCTTTTTTTTGGAAAAACGTGCTTGCTTCCATTAAGATAAAAATATTTTAGACAACGGAGTGAAAAATCACACAAAAATACACCTTTGACTCCGAACAGTTTATAGTGACTTAAAAGTGATTGTGGGAGGTTGATGGATCCGTTTGTCTCATATAGGACACTAAGGAAATTAATTACCGACAACTGCAAAAAATTACAACGTATATATTTCCGTCTTCAATAATGAATTTATATATTGTATTAAATAACCACTTTATGCAATTTCACTTCTTTAATATAGAATCAATCTTCACGTGTTTCTGTTTTTTAAACTCAAAAGTATATATCTGTAAATCTTTAATTGAAACAGAAGTGCAAATAGTAAAATGGTAAGATAGCGGATTTGTCTTGATGACTTCACGTGAAAACAAAGGACATCTCCTTTGATTTTGATTAATTGTTAAAATTGTCTGAAAACAAAGTAAAAATTAGCCAATTAACCCTAAATTAACATCTATAACAATGTATTTTGAATCTGGCTAGCAGTTCTAAACAAGATGAATTTTAAATTTATCTTTTCATTGCATTGCAATGGCAACTAGAGTTCTGCGTAAATCAATATAAATATGATAAATAAGCCTCCCCTCGTATTGTTGCCGAGTTTACAACACACATCCAAATAATTTTGAATACTTTGTAGAGCTATACCCAAGGATCATCTGTACCAATTAAAAACATTTTGAAACCCTGCAAATTATTAATCTGGAAGATGATTTATATTAATCTTGAAGAAGATGATTTTGTTCTATTTATTGCCATGGCAACCAGAGTTCTGCATGGATCATTTTTATTTGAGCAATTTTTGTAGACTCGCATCCAAAGATCATTTTTACCAAATTTCATCAAATTCTGTCCATTGGTTTTAGAGGAGATTTTTTTTTATCTTTCCCTATATAAAAAAAAATTGTAAAATAAGCCCGGCCCCTGGCGCCCATGTTTTTTTGTGGATCCGAATAATTTTTACAATCTTTGTAGTGCTACCCCCAAGGATCATCTGTACCAAATTATTTTGAAATCTGACCAGTAGTTTTGAAGGAGATGATTTTTAAACTTTCCAAGAATTTTTTTCTTTTTGTTGCCATGGCAACTAGAGTTCTGCATAGAGCAACTTTATTTGAGCAATTTTGTAGAGTCCCACCAAAGGACCATTTATACCAAGTTTCATCAAATTCTGACCATTGGTTTTAGAGGAGATGTTTTTTTTTTTAATTTTTCCCTATATAAAAAAATGTAAAATAAGCCCGGCCCCTGACGCCAATGTTTTTTGCGGATCCGAATAATTTAAGCAATCTTTGTAGTGCTGCTACCCCTAAGGATCATCTGTACCAATTTATTTTGAAATCTGGCCAGTAGTTTTGAAGGAGATGATTTTTAAGCTTTCCAAGATTTTTTTCTTTTTGTTGCCATGTCAACCAGAGTTCTGCAAGGATAAACTGTATTTGAGCAATTTTTGTAGAGTCCCACCCAAGGACCATTTATACTAAGTTTCATCAGATTTTGTCCAGCGGTTTCAGAGGAGATGTCTTTTAAAGCAAATTGTTGACGACGGACGACAGACGACGGACGACAACGGACGACGGACGAAGGGTGATCCCAATAGCTCACCCTGAGCACTTCGTGCTCTGGTGAGCTAAAAACGCGTCACGTGTAATACATGTATGTAATGTGCAAAAGCAAACATGATGGATCGTGCCAGGCGCTTTGGTCTCTCACATGCTATATGTAACAGAGCTAACATTTACAGTTAAAGCAACATGTAAACTGCAAATCCACGGTTAGCAGTTTTTTAAAACATATCAAGGGCTTGCCTCGAAAATGTACCACCTTCTTGTATTTCTATATGCACTGAACACAGTTTCGCGGGAAGCCCGCATTTGATTTTTTACATAAAAAAAGATGCAAGAAACTATAAAAAGATAAGGTTTGTATAGTGGGCGTTATAATGAGCAGCAGGTTGTACTCGCAAAATCAACGGATTAAACATCTTCCGAAACATATCTTCCAGAAATACTGGCGGAATGCACGGTTTAGAATACCATAAACCCATGGATTCAATCCGCTATTTAAAAGATAGGACCTGATACTAAGCTGTAATACTACAAGACGTGACCCCGAGATGCTATCTTCTTCCTCAGCAGATAGTGTGTGGAGCCACACCATAATGCACAGATAAGGCACAAAACTGATGATCAACAACGCAGATACTACAATCATTAATATGGTTAACTTCAGGGAGTCTATATCTAACTCTTTCTGTCTTTTTGGTTGTTTACTTTTGTCAGGCGTAGTACGATGATTTGCTGTTTTATTACGGTCTTGTTTGTTGCTTACATGTGCAAAATCATTTGTCTGATCAGAAGTATCGTTTGTCTTCTCTTCTATTTCTTCTACAACTGTTGGCTGTTTACTTTTATCGGTTTTGATACAAGCATTTGATATATTATTCTCAATTTTCTTATAAGAAACATCACTGATCTGCTCTCCTAAATCTACTAACTCTTCAGTTGGTACCTCTCTGGGATCTGTTACACTGTTTGAATGTTTGTAGCCATCTTTGAACATTTGCATGTTATGAGCTGAGCGCCTTTTCAAAGACATCTGATTGGGAACCGATTTCACCGACATGTTCATTTTGTAGTGGCCCAGCAGCGCCCTCCTGTGGCGAAAAATAACTTTTGCTACTCTGGCATAAAGGACGGAAACGCATGCTGTTAAACTTACAAAGATAAGGAAGTGAACCCCATTAAACACGAGAATGTACTCTCGATAAGTAGAATCCTTTGAAGATGTACATTCGGTACCATATAGAGTTCGATTGTATTTATTTTGAAGAGGAATTCGCGCAGTCGTATAAAAGATAACAGCAGGCCACGAAAGCACTATTGAAACAATAACAATGACAACACCTACCACCTTTGTCCTTTGAATTGTCAACTGCTTCGACGAAAAATGACTAATCCTGTTACATCGGTCAATTGCAATGGCAACTAATGTTAGAAAGGAACCAATGGTTACCATGTAAGTAATAAAACGGGTAACTCTGCAGGCCACGGCACTTTCGTATACATAAAATCTCATGACGTCAACAATTTCATTTGGCATGCATACACAGCTGGTAATAATGTCGAATGTTGCCAACATGATGATGAAAATTGTGGTACTGGTCATTTTGGAGACAAAGCCGTAGAACACAATAACCATGATATTGCCAATGAGGCCGGAGACCATCATCAGGCTGATATAGATGACAACGGGAACCATCAATTTAGCTCTTCCTTCATTTAACTGAGCCACCAGGACGGAATCGGAAATAGATGCATTCTCCATGGTGCCTTTGGATTGACTGTGATTAAATCTGAAATTCATATATATTATACTAAATAGTGCATGATTCTGGTGTGAATTGCTGCAATTCAACTGGACTTGGAGGTCCGCATTAAGATAAAATCCTTTATAGAAGGGTGACATTCATTCTTTCGGAGGGGACATAAAGTATTGCAAGCTTATATAGCAAAATGTTCGCCAATGTATTTTGTATATGGAACTGCCAGCATAGATTCCCCGTTATTAACTTCAAGACCAGTGAAATTTATACAGAATTATCTGATTATCACATAATAATTTCAAAGGGAAATGCAAAATACTTGCAGGAATATCACTCCTTCCATAATGTAATTGACATGCAACAATTGCATTTTAAGGCTGTTGACACTGTTAAGGTGAAGCTTATTTCAGGCTCAAGCTAGAAGAAATACCTCGGTTTATAATATATCCTCTCTGCTTTTTCTGTCTTTACTCAAATGAATGACACAGTTAAATATGTGTATATTCGTTCATTAAAACTGTTTGACATACATGTTAAGATTGTGTTTAAAATTGTGTAGTGTTCACATACACATTATACGAAATGTGTCGCCATTCATTCAAAGGCTGTATAAATGATCATTGAATTTTTAATTGATAAATAGCATACATAAATGTCAATCTTAAGTATATGAAGATATCTTTTCTCTGCATGTATTAAACCTTTACGGATTTGATTGGCCGCAGCAAAGTCAATCCATTGTCAAAATACAATTAATAACCCAAAATGGTATATTTCCAATAAATTTTACAACTTTATGCATTTGTATACTGAAATAGGATACACGTACTTTAGTTACTGAAATATTTCCAAATGTATACACTTTCATTTCAAGTTTTACGCTCGTATGCAAAGAATATGCATAACTATTTGTGATTCCCACAAATACCTGCTGTCGAAGATGGTAGTTATATTTCATGTAAGTTTAAATGGCCATTGGAATTCATCTTGATATATTTTATTTGTAAGGGTCAAAATTTAAGTGTTTGAATGGATTTTATTTGTTTTAGCCTGCATGTGAAATTTACAGATTTCAATGACCCCATGAAAAGTCATATTAAGTGTAATTCATGCATGATCATTTAATATTTCCGCTCTAATATATTTTAATCTGATTATCATCTGAGGTAATTAAAAACAACCAATTATATAACATTTAATTTTAACTCAGTTTCCCTTCACGATTTTTTTGTTCACATTATATGAAAACAGCCTATCTTATACATATTTTTATATATCGTACTTGTTGTCAGAAATGGACTACTCAATGGCTATATCAGTGATTTTTGGACATTCAGTATCTATAAAATATAATATTTGCTAGTTTTTAATGTAAATCTTTTATTTGTAATTAAGTCGCTTTTAATTTAGCATGTACGTATGTTTTATTTCGATTTCTAGATTTGTTCCTTCAGAGTCAATTCCAGAATTAGTTTTGTTATATTTTTACTCACTTGCAGACATAGAAATACTTAACAATATATGTCATATAAATGAACATGAACTTGACCTGATGACACACACACACACACACACACACACACACACACACACACACATATATATATATATATATTGAACAATTCAAATTATTCTTCCTTAATTGGCACAATGTTAAGTGTGTCATTTTCTAATTTCTTATATTGTTCTATTTATTAATACAATTACTTGTAGACAATATATTTGCTAGGTAAATGAACATTTCTCCTTAAGTTGACCATTTAAATATTCAACTTTGGTTTTAATTTTTCAATTTTAAAACTCATTAATACAACTTATGCTTTTCTTTCTCGACAGTTCCTGGGTTGGAACAGTACTTTGCATCTGGGAAGGTCATATACTATTATTTCCCCCACCGGGGTTCAAACTCACATCCATCGGATGTGCAGATGGTACATTGTCACCGAATAATGACATAGCGACGTCCAGCTAATTACAGGTGGAGGAAGACCCCGAATGCACTGAGGCATCCCGGTAGAACCACCGACCTACCGCAAGCCATATGGGTTTTTGTGTCTCCAGGTCACATTGGGATCACTTCTTGGACGTTTGTTTGTCTATCTGTCTGTCTGTCTGTCTTTCTGACATACTTTGTCTGTATCACTTTCTCCATCACGATTCTTTCAGCTGGCGACACATTTGTTTCAGAGAGCACTTCTTGCTTTACCTCTGAATCTAACCTTGAAGTTCTTTATCTTTATTTGTGACAAGCCTTTTTTAAATTTTGTAGTATATTGAACGTTTCTATGTTAAGTAAAACTTCATACATTAGCAATATTGACGGTATATACAATATAACCCAGGTTGATTCTGGTTGATGATAATTAATTGGATAATACATTGTCGCTATAAGCATCAGTGTGTGGTTTAGTATTTTAGTATTTTATGATTTAATATATATATTATTTTACCAGTATAATTATATGGATACTTTTACTTCAACTTTACTTGCTAAAAACACAAAATAATGGTGAAATGCTAAATAAGACCAGAGAAATTGATGATTTGAAACGTCTATGTTTATGACGTCATCAAGAATAATTTATACATTGATTTCTCATCCATTCAATGAACAATGAACATACAGTGGTTTGGAAAAATGGACGGAGATTAAATGGCTCTCTGAATTGTATCTATGCCCCTCTGCATGCATAATGATAATATTTTGTTAGTTAAGTTCCAATTCCTGCCACTAATTTTATGCATGTTTTCATAACACAATTACGACCTTGGTAATTGTCGGATTATAAAATAATATATACGAAGAAATGACATGAGCTTATATAAGCAGTTTGGTGAAATGGCATACAGTAGGATACCGGTATACATGGCAACGCGCATCATGTTTTGATTAGACATGTAAGACTTCTAATGAACAAGAGGGCCATGGTGGCCCTGGGTCGCTCACCTGGTATCATTAGGCTATGTAAAATCAAGTGACCCCTGGGGCAGAGCCAATTTTGACCTCAGGGTCATGATTTGAACAAAGTTGGTAAGAATCGACTAGACAATGCTACAGACTACCACACTCTACTTGGTAGAGGTCTATTAGCCCATGTTACATACCAAATATATAAACTCCAACCTTGAAGATTTTTCTAGTTTTTTTTCCAATATAAGTCTATGTAAAATCAAGTGATCCCTGGAGTGGGGCCAAATTTGATCCCAGGGCCATGATTTGAACAAACTTGGTTGTGATCTACTAGACAATGTGCACACCAAATATCTAAACCCCAGGCCTTGTGGTTTCTGAGAAGAAGATTTTTCAAGTTTTTCCTATATTAGCCTTTGTTAAATCAAGTGACCCCTGGGGCGGGGCCAATTTTGACCCCAGGGTCATGATTTGAACAAACTTGGTAGATATCAACTAGACAATGCTACACACCAAATATCTTAACTCCATGCCTTGTGGTTTCTGAGAAGATTTTTCAAGTTGTTTTCCTATATCAGCCTATGTTAAATCAAGTGACCCCTGGGGCGGGGCCGATTTTGACCCCAGGGTCATAATTTGAACAATCTTGGTAGAGATCAAAGACCATGCTACAACCAAATATCAAACCGCCTTGTGGTTTCTGAGAAGATTTTTCAAGTTTTTTTTCCATATTAGCCTATGTAAATCAAGTGACCCCTGGGGCGGGGCCAATTTTGACCCCCAGGGTCATGATTTGAACAATCTTGGTATAGAGTCATAAGACCATGCTACACACCAAATATCTAAACTCGGGGCCTTGTGGTTTCTGAGAAGAAGATTTTTCAAGTTTTTTTTCTATATTAGCCTATTTAAATCAAGTGACCCCTGGGGCGTGGCCAATTTTGACCACAGGGTCATGATTTGAACAATCTTGGTAGAGAGTCATAAGATCATGCTACATACCAAAAATCAAAAGGCTAAGCCTTGTGGTTTCAGAGAAGAAGATTTTTTAAATTTCCATTTTTAAAATCTATTTTTAGCTCCTGTGACCTACTTATTAACCCAATCAAAATAATTTGAACAACTTTGATAGAGGTCATGATAAGGATGATTCCTGTGAAGTTTGGTCAAAATCCATTCAGTGGTTTAGGAGGAGAAGTTGTTTAAAGGAAAAGTTGACGCAAGACGCACGCACGGACGGACGGACGGTCGACGGACGCCGGACAAAAGGCGATCACAAAAGCTCACCATGAGCACGTTGTGCTCAGGTGAGCTAAAAAAAAGTTATTCAAATCGAGGGGTGATAGCGAAACTAAGCTAAGTGCATATATATTGAAACACTTAGCCGAGTTTCGTTCTTACCCATCAAAATAGATATAAAAACATACTGGCATCTTAAATAATGGTGCGTTATGTTAATAATAAAAGTAATGACATAAATAAAAAATATTTATTGTATTACATGTATTTAACTTACAGTGGTACAGATGTTTCTTTGTAGAGCCCAAGGGTCGAAATGATGCAGCAGTCCTCATAAAGTGGATGTTTTTGTGTCGTGTTAGGCAGTCCTGGGTGTATCACATTACGGAAATTTTGAATTCGCGACTGTGGCCATTTTATTTCCTGTCTTAACTTACAGACGAAACTTGAGTTCCCAATGGTGCAGTTCTTTTTAAAGAAAACGACAAGTGCATTTGATGTATTATTTATAGATAAATAGTATATAAATAGTATATAACGTTCAATTCCGCGAAGATCGAACATATTTCCTTACAACCTGTCAAACTTATACCTGTTTAAAATGTACATGGGACGTAAAATGTGCAAATAATGTAATTTGCAGATAATATCAAATAATGGCGTCAAATTATTCGAACAGAGATTTTATTTCTTTCTTGATATGCACTTTGAATGATAGACAATATGGTTTCTATCACAATAAGATACATTTATCTCAACCTGATATAAGTACGGTGGCATAAAGGTGACATGGAAGATATTTTTTATATTACGTGCGCACGTAGTAGCTACCACGTGCGCACGTAGTAGCTATTACGTGCGCACGTGATAGTCAACCAATCAGAATATCAGGAATGGAAGCCATTTTTTTCATGATGGAAATCGAAAATAGAAAGCTGCAGTTATTGTTGGTTTACGGTTTTATTTCCGTGGCTGACACAGACTACAAATTTGTATCTAAAAGCTCTGTTTATAATCTGTAATGTGCAAACGAAGATCAAAATCCCCAAGAATTCATGAAATATCGGAGTTGTGAGCGTCCAACTCATTTCGTCAAAACACACTTCCATATATCGTGTATTCTAGTAACATTTACAATATCAAAACGGCGTGCCATCCTAAAAAAATCGATTTCCACTGATAAAACATGAATTGTTCCAACGATCTGCTTAATGGTATCAACTTGGCACATTCCTAGACAAAGTTATGCCCAAATATATTTCCTTTCCTTCTTTGTTTCATTGTGATCTGCCACCTTGGATTGGCCCACTGCAGGCAACCATTGAACAGCGTATGCCAGACCTTTACTCTGTGTAGTAAGGTCGGGTCCCAGATTATTTTACAACTTTGAATTTTAAAAAAATAATCGCACAGGAATTCCGAAAGATGCCTAGTCCAACCGGAACTACACCCTTTATCATGGCACTGGCAAAGTGGCAAGCCTTTAGCATTGTTACTGCCTATATTTTTTAAAAAAAAAACTCCTGGACCCGGCTCTGTATGTCACTAGGGATGTTAAAGGTTGTAGGATTATTTAAAACAATACTAACATCTGATGACGTAAATACTAGTAAAATGAAACTTTTAATAAAATTTACACAAGAAAGTCAGTAGAACTGACAGATGCTCCCCGAAGAACGTCATTGTTACAAATAAGGCCTTGGTCAATGGGTGGGAGGATATGTTGAAATCCCCATTCCTAAATCATATCTATTCTCCTCATCAGATGAGATGTTTTACCAACTCTAATTTGGAGACTTAGTAACAGTTTACTATTTAATATGGTCACGTCGACGATATGCGTATTTACTCTTGGTAATAAAGCTTCTCATAAAGTTTCTTTGAATTCAAGCCATTAGTTCCTGAGAAATAGCCCGGACAAGAATCATGCAACATGAACTATAGGCCAAAAAGTCAAGGGGTCATAACTCTGTGAAAAATTGAGGAACCAGGTCACGCCGACGATATGCGCATTTACTCTTGGTGATAAAGCTTCCCATAAAGTTTTGTTGAATTCAAGCCATTAGTTCCTGAGAAATAGCCCGGACAAGAATCATGCAATATGTACTATAGGCCAAAAAGTCAAGGGGCCTTAACTCTTTGAAAAAAATTAGGAATCGGGTCATGCTGACGATATGCGCATCTCCTCTTGGTAATAAAGCTTCCCATAAAGGTTCGTTGAATTCAAACCATTAGTTCCTGAGAAATAGCCCGGACAATAATTATGCAATATGTACTATAGGCCGAAAAGTCAATGGGCCATAACTCTTTGAAAAATTTAGGAATCGGGTCATGCTGACGATATGCGCATCTCCTCTTGGTAATAAAGCTTCCCATTAAGTTTCGTGGAATTCAAGCTGTTAGTTCCTGAGAAATAGTCCAGACAAGGAAAGTGTGACGGACGAACGGACGGACTGACGAAGCGGCGACTATATGCGTCACCTTCGGTGAGCATAAAAAGGAAATGACTTGCATATAGTTGTAATCAGAACAATAAAATTATATGAGGATTTTAATGCGACAGATATTACACAATGTTTACAGTCTCAGTTTACATGTTGATACATCTTCATCAGCAACAAGCTGCATGAAAAACTATCCATCTATACATGTTAAAGCACTTTTCACAAATGCTCTAAGAAGATAAATAGTAAATAGGAGCTTTTGTAAAATAGATTTTACACAACCTACAATCAATTTATAAAATGAAATGGGTGATTATTACACTGTTGTTAGCAAAAATAAGTATATTATTGGGACTGGTGAAGTAGTAAAAATGCCCCCTTTTCTTTTCCTTTTTTTTTTTCTTTTTTGCATATCATATATTTTCCTGGTATACCTTGCACCATTAAAGTAATATAAAATAGTGGCATCAGAACATTCTTATATCACGTCCCATGTAATAAACATTGTGTTCGCATGCAGTAGCTTTCGCATGTGCATGCAGTAGCTACAATGTTAGTCCACATGCATATGTTGCGTTTCAGAAGCTATAAAGGTTAACACAATGGTTATCATGCGCGCGCCCTATATATATATATATATATATATATATATATATATATCCATTTCATGCCACCAAAGTTTAAAGTTCAAAAAAAGATTGCTTATTAGTTTAAGCATCTTTCTAATTAAAAAAAAGTTCTCCGATTTTTTGTCAGTGGTTCTTGGATTTGGCCATTACTTGAACCGTTTAAGGCTATGACAGATTCTTGCCCCAAATGGTGTTTCAACCCACAAATTTCAGTTCTATTGTCATATAATGGTAACCTACGACTGAACCTCACTGCCCTAATGCTTGATAAATGAAACTGATAGTCTGAAACTGTAGAATTGGCTTTTCAGATATAATCAAATTTATCTAAGGACTTATAGCCATAAACATTGCTCCTAAGTAAGTGAGTTAAAATGATGTGAACCGGAAAAAAAAATTTTTTTTAAAGGAAAAATTAATAAGTAATTTTTAAATTGGTGATTTCACGTTGATATCCAGACATAAGTTTCAGAAATATTATGTTAAATTACTTATCATCTTGATAAAATAATCATGCTAGTCCAAATCCTGGTGAATTTGAAATCCCAAACACCATATGGGATTTGAACTGATCATATTCTTTAAAAACAGGCAACTGCAAAAGCATGCCGCAGGTATTTGCTTTGGGATATATCTCCCCATGCAAGAATGTGATTGATGGTAATGAATTAAAACCAAGTGGTGGGACGCGATAACTACTGTGTGCGAACGTGACAACTACTGCGTGCGAACATGATAACTACTGCGTGCGAACATGATAACTACTGCGTGCGAACATGATAACTACTGCGTGCGAACATGATAACTACTGCGTGCGAACATGATAACTACTGCGTACGAACATGATAACTACTGCGTACGAACATGATAACTACTGCGTGCGAACATGATAACTACTGCGTGCGAACATGATAGCTACTGCGTACGAACGTGATAACTACTGCGTACGAACGTGATAACTATTACGTTCTCACGCACGATTTAAAAAAAAATATCTTCCATGTCCCCTTTATGCCACCGTATTACATGACATTATTTGAGAAAAAAATAAAATAACAGGACACGATTTTGCGTGTGAGAAAGCCTTTTGCAGGTTTAGTCTTTTAAAAGGGAAAAAAGGGAAAAAATGTTTGTCGGGTTTAATGTCCAACTGATAGTATTTCAGTTTTGCGAAATTAAAAAGATTAACACTTGTATGTGTGGAATAAAAGCCGACAGTAATTGCATGCTTATTTCGAATATGTGTCAGACCATTTCCGATTTTGTCAATATTTGTTTATTAAGATTTCAAAAATAATTTGGCTTGTTTATGATTTCATAAATTTTTGCACGCCGTCATACAAAAAAAACAACAACTTTAACTTGTTGATTTGTCAAAACAAAACTTTCGTATTTAAAATCATGAAACAAGGGTTTGAAATCGCTTGCATTCATTGTATGTTCATGTAACTATATTATAGCAAATCGGGCTGTATTTCAATTATCTACAAAAACTGTATTTGTTTTCCATACTTTGAAGGTCATAACCCCATATAAGACTTTATAATATAAAATCAAAAGACCGCTAGGGCAAGCAAATTTCTTCAAATCGTCGAGCTAGAATTGTGCATTGATTTTTAACCATTTTAATGGCATACATATTAGCATACATTAGAAAAAAACACACACACAATTAAAGTAAACTGAAAATCATTACTTTTCGAGGAAGACTTATTGCCATTATTTTGTGAATGCTATTTATTATCTACGAAATATTAACCTCTCGAAATCTGCTCATTCAGCATCAGCGGAACTTAACAATTCTGGAATATGTATCCACTAAAGTATACTCCCAAGATAATGTTTATCATATAGATGCAAAAACTTAAACAAACAAGAGGCCCATGATGGCCCTAAATCGCTCACCTGAGATAAATAGGTTGACCCAAGGAACATCTGTACCAATTTATTTTGAAATCTGGCCAGTAGTTTTGAAGAAGATGATTTTTAAAGTTGTCATATTTTTTTTCTTTTTGTTGCCATGGCAACCAGAGTTCTATATGGATCAAGTTTATTTTAGCAACTTTTGTGAAGGTTGACCCAAGGATCATCCCTGCCAAGTTTAATCAAATTCTGTCCAGTGGTTTCAGAGGAGATGTTGTTTAAAGGTTTCCCTATATACATAAAAGGCAAATAAGCCCCGCCCCTGGCGGCCATGTTTTTTTACGGATCGGAATAATTTTAGCAACTTTGGTAGAGGTTGACCCAAGGAACATCTGTACCAATTTGTTTTGAAATCTGGCCAGTAGTTTTGAAGAAGATGATTTTTAAAGTTGTCATATTTTTTTTCTTTTGTTGCCATGACAACCAGAGTTCTATATGGATCAAGTTTATTTTAGCAGCTTTTGTGGAGGTTGACCCAAGGATCATCCCTGCCAAGTTTAATCAAATTCTGTCCAGTGGTTTCAGAGGAGATGTTGTTTAAAGGTTTCCCTATATACATATAAGGCAAATAAGCCCCGCCCCTGGCGGCCATGTTTTTTTACGGATCGGAATAATTTTAGCAACTTTGGTAGAGGTTGACCCAAGGAACATCTGTACCAATTTATTTTAAAATCTGGCCAGTAGTTTTGAAGATGATTTTTAAAGTTTTCATTTTTTTTCTCTTTTTGTTGCCATGGCAACCAGAGTTCTACATGGATCAAGTTTATTTTAGCAACTTTTGTGAAGGTTGGCCCAAGGATCATCCCTGCCAAGTTTAATCAAATTCTGTCCAGTGGTTTAAGAGGAGATGTTGTTTAAAGGTTCCCCTATATACATATAAGGCAAATAAGCCCCGCCCCTGGCGGCCATGTTTTTTACGGATCGGAATAATTTTAGCAACTTTGGTAGAGGTTGACCCAAGGAACATCTGTACCAATTTATTTTGAAATCTGGCCAGTAGTTTTGAAGAAGATGATTTTTAAAGTTTTCATTTTTTTTCTCTTTTTGTTGCCATGGCAACCAGAGTTCTACATGGATCAAGTTTATTTTAGCAACTTTTGTGAAGGTTGACCCAAGAAACATTCCTGCCAAGTTTTATAAAATTCTGTCCAGCGGTTTCAGAGGAGATGTCGTTTAAAGCAAATTGTTGACGACGGACGACGCACGACGACGGACGCCGGACGAAGGGCGATCACAAAAGCTCACCTTGAGCACTTTGTGCTCAGGTGAGCTAAAAAGGTTTAAGTCAAAAAGTGCCCAAAATTTGCATTAAATCAGGTCAAAAATAACATGGCTTGATAGTCTGTTACCACCGTCCAAGTTTCAAATCAATCTTATGCCTGGTCACTGACATATAGGCATTATAAAACATTTCATGCAAGTTCAAAAAGGGAAATAATTCAGAAAAAAAGAAACATGCTAGTGTTATGGGTCTTGCTCATTGGCTTGCAATTATGTCCTTCCTTGAAGACATGTGTGAAGTTTCAAGTGAATACTTTCAGCGGTTGTCGAGATAGAGCTTGCACGCAAATTACAAAGGGGAATAATTCAGTAAAGATTTTGCCAGTGACCTACAATTATGACCCCCTGTGACATGTGTGAACTTTATTGGAGAAGTTGCATGCAAAACCTTAATCAGTCCGGAAAAGAGCCCGTCTTTCTGACTGATTAAAGATTAATCAGTGACTTGCAAACTATTATTCCATACACAGACTGTACCAGGAATTCGAAAGTGCAACTTCTGATAAATATCAAATGCCTTTGTTATTGTTTGAACTGTTTGATCATTTTTACAGTATACAAGTCAAATTTTACTGTCGCAATGTAGACCAAAACGTAGTGACAGACGGTGTTACGTTGTTACCAACTAAAAATCACTGCTCTGTCTGAATTCATAAAAATGCAAAATTCGCTAAAATCAATACATGTAGTTGTTGTTAGTGATGAATGAAGGTGATGAGTGATACAGTGGCTACTTCTAATCACAACCGTCCTCAGCCGAGTGCCCATCAGTCAACAGGTGTCTCGCCCCCTTATCTCAGTACATCCTCGTGATGGCGGGGAAGAAGTGTGGGTCAAGCACTGCTCGTCTGTGGTGGTGGAGCTCGGACAGAGCTTTTCCTTGTCCTTCCCTTGATTCCTAGGCTTCCCAGCTCTTTCCATACAGATTGTGCAGGAAGGCCTCGACATCCGACTTCTACAGGGAAGATCCAGGTGGTATACTTTCTTGCCCTGCATTGGTCTGCCAGGTCTGGGTGTTTTGCCTTCTTTCTCTCGTAGGCTTCTTCTGAGCGATCTTCGCAGGGATGTGAGTTCCAGGAGTATCATCTTCTTTGGGGCAGCTTACCAGATGACGACATCTGGGCGAAGACTTGTCTGAACCACATCTGGGAAAACTAGCTTCTGCCGAAGATCGACTTTCATTTCCCAGTTTCTAGCTTCATGTAGTATGCCTGTGGTCTGGTTACCGCTGGCTGTTTGCCCTTCCTTGACAAAGTTGATGTACTTCGGGTCTGTCTTGGATTGACGCCCCTTTCTTTTCTCCTTCTCCAGGTTGTCTGCTAACACTGTCAGTAACTGGTCGTGCCGCCATCTGAAGCGTCCTTGAAAGAGAGAGAGAGAGAGTTGTTGGACATGCTGTCAGTGTGTGTGATAGCGTCCCTTTGTTGCCACAGAGTGGACAGGTAGGGTCTTCACTTAGCTTTCATCTCTCGAGGTTGGTTGGAAGGAGGTCATACACCGATCTCAAGAGATAGGAAAGTTGGAGGGGCTCGTACTGTCAGAGTTCTTGCCAAGTCAAACTTTTCTCTGGAAGATTCCATCTACTCCGACTGCTCTTGCAGATCGTTGCATGTCTTCAGTTCTTCTGACTTCTTGTTGGACTAGCGAGCGTCTTTCCTGTGTGTCTGCTTTTGCCCACCGTGGCTGCTGCTTCATACCCAGACCTTCTCTTCCGCTGTTGGTAGCGCTTACTTCTACCTGGTGCTATATGCTACTCTCTGCTTCTTATCTTGTGGCCTGGTGCTGCATGCTACTCTCTGCTTCTTGTCTTGTGGAGACTGACCACTACCTTCCTGTACGTACTTCGATACCAGCCTTGCTGACCTTTTCATCTGCCGACTCTCGAAATGTGAGGAACAGGCGGGGATTTGGCTACCTTGTTCTCTTCTGCTAGTGAGGTAAGTGTCAGCTTCAGTTTCGTTGACTTGCCATGCAGGCCGATGGTGAAATTAAATATAATGCTCTTCGACATTCCGCTCGTTTATTCTTATTCACATATTTAAAATTTTTGAATATATAATTTACAATAAGTGTTCGCATATTATATTTCAATATTGTATCCGTTAATTACTATGAAATCGGTAAAACTAAAACCAACAAAAAGTATATATTGCATAATGCAATGACAATATCGGTTCTAAATAAAGTTGAGACGTCCTCCTCATAATGATGGCATTTAAATGACAACGTCCTCACACTGAGTTGAACGTTACGATAATATGAATTTTAGGGAACCAGCTGGTAAAACACGTCAGAGGTCGCTGCGAAATACAGGCCGGTGTACATACCCTTATCGCCTCTGCTTTATTAACTAGTTGTCCTTTAGTCTATACAGCGGCCTTCAGCATTTTGTACCTTCAATAAACCGACAAAGTTACAAAACAAGCCTTAACTAGAAACAGTGTCCTTTCGTAAGCTAGCGACCGTTTTACATATTGTTTTCTTAAAATTGTAATAATAATTCATGCCATGTCCTACGTTGGCCTACCACGGGAACTTTCGGGAAAATGTGAGTTGTGTCAGTGTAATTTGAAGTGATAAAAAAAACCTTTAATGTTGTTTTATTTTTCATAATAAACTCAAGTATGATCACAGGTGTTGGGCACGTTTTATCTCTATAATACCCCCACCCCCAATAAAACATTTCAGTTGGTTTCTGAAAAAATCTGGTGATGTCATATATACAATATCTATTATACATGTATATATATGACATCATCAGATTGTTGTTTTTTTTAGAAATCACATGAAATGTTTGATTGGGTTTATATTGACCAAACAACGTGTCAAACACCTGTAATATGATTAAATGAAACCATATCAATATGAACATATTTTCTTTCTTACAGACTGTTTATATGAGTCAACAGAGAGCTTTAGAACGGTTAAGGCAGACAGGATGGAACTGGATTAAACTCATTATCAAACACAGCAGCTACTACAGTTTGAAGTAGTGGAATTACACTTCTCCTTCCCCCAACAGTGGCACCCCAATATCCACGGCTCTAAGGAGCATATTTCAGCCATATGTCAACAAAACTATAATTCGTTCCTGACCTAATTGGCCGATATCAGCCCTAATCGAACTTGGCTTAGAAATTATGGCTCTAAACATTGTCATAAAGTTTGAAGATGATTGCTTAAGAAATGAAATGCTATAGTACAAACAAAGTGAAATCTTTCTTTTTTTATGCTACAAGGGCCGCCATAAGTCCTGACCCAGTTGGCCGATATCAGCCATAATCTAACTTGGCCGAGAGATTGTGGCAGTTAACATTGCCATAAAGTTTGAAAATAACTGCTCAAGAAATGATGATGCTATATGGCAAATAAACTGATTGTGGACGACAGTCAGACGGACGACAGACATTCATCGATCCTAATAGCTCATCCTGAGCTAAAAAAAAAAAAAAGAAAAAAAAAGGCATTCTTATTTGAAGCCTTTAAAGAAATCAAAGTACTGAGAGCACTGTCAGAAGCGAGAGTTAAAATGTGTGATTTATAAAGTCAATCCCTTTAATTTTTTTGTGGTATGCATGTAAAAAAAATCAGGCAAGTTAAATCTTATGAAAACAGCAGGTAAGATACTTTATTTATTGGTCTCTGTCAAATAAAACAAAATTGGATAAGGAATAGTGGTTCCTAGTATTGATCCTTTCAATACCTTTAATACTTCATGAATTTGCTGCAGACAGAAATAGTTTTAATAAGAAAATGGAACAAGATAAAGTTATTGTCCTTTGTCACTTCACATTCTTCCCATGTGTAAAGAATGATATACATGCCTTCATTAGTTTTTAAAATATGTTCTAGAAAAACATAATTTCACTATACAAGTAAGTAATAGAGATGAAGCAAGGTAGAGTTATTGTTCTTGGTAAGTAAAGTTTGACCATTGTATAAAGTATAAACTCAATCCCTAAAGTACTTCCTGAGTTGTGACATACAGATGCGACTACAGGCACTACAGTCATTTGAGACTCTAATAGGAAAAGATTAAAAACAAAATGTTTCAAATGACGGCTGACATACTGCGCCCCTCTCATTTCTACTGTTTTAACCTTATAACTAAATCTGTCTATGCGCAGGACCCTCATATTAGAAAAATCGACCTCCCTGTAGATAATTTAATACATGTATACAGAGAGATCGATTTTTTTTATACTAAATATCAGGGTCCTGTGGTCTATGATTTAAATCAAAAAGTTAGCAAACTCAAAATTATTGAAGCATAAAAACTAGAATTAAATAAAAATCTAAATATATAACCCAAGAATATATAACTAGAACTCCGCGAGTTGGATGTGTCGCCTGACGATGACTTATCTGTTGACAGTAAAGATGCCAGTTTGTCACTTTCTTTTAAGGATGGGGTATTAGTGCGCAATTATGTTGCCATCAAACAGAGAAAGGCTTATGAAGATCAAATAAAAAATGTAAGGACTCTGGCATCAGGTAACACATCGGAATCAAAGAGTTCTAGTTAGGCTTGTATCACATAAACTATCTATGTCAGGCGACACATAATATTCGTGAAGCTCTTACGAGTTTGTAAGATTCTTATTCCCTGAACTATGCATCTCATTCTAACTTGAAATACACTAATAAAATCAATCAAAGGGGAATAACAAGGTAGAGTTATGGTTCTTGCACACTGCACTTCAGGTCATTGCATAAAACATACATAAAAAGTCTCAAGTCATTCAAACTGATGGCGAAAAAGTTATGCTTCAGACAAGTAATGCTCAAAGAAAATCTATCAAAGGGGAATAACTGAAAAAGCACACAAGGTAGTGTTATGGTTCTTGTGCACTGCACTCCGGGTCATTAAAAGAAACATACATACCAATCTCAAGTCAAACTTATGGTGACAAAGTTATGATCCGGACAAGAAATGCTCTAAGAAAATCAAAGGGGAATAACTCAAAAAGCACACAAGGTAGAGTTATGATTCATGTGCACTGCACTCCGGGTCATTGCAAGAAACCTTCATACCAAGTCTCAAGTCATTCCCAGTTATGGTGACAAAGGTATGCTCCGGACAAGCAGATGGGGCCGCCGCCGCCGACAAAAGTAACTATTATATGTCGTCTGACTCTAGTCAGGAGACACAAAACTAAGTATTACAACAACAACAACAAAAAAAAGGGGGGGGGGGGACTCAGCTAGACTTGAACTCATGACCCCTTGCAAGAACAAAATACTGATTATTGGTGCTCTTACCAATTTAAATAATTCTGCAGCCGTAAATTTACGGTGCAAATAAGGTTATTTATAGGTAGTTTAATGAATGAAACTGCGGATGAACACTGAATTATAAACATGTTCTTTTACAGTTTTATTTGCACAGAACTTGTGATTATACCCAATGCTTTCAAAATCCTGCGATATATCTAACTATTATCAAAACTGCAATGCTGATTTCTACAACCAGTGGTACTATTTTTCAACGCGAATGTATGGATAAGTGGCGGTAATGTGATTGTAATAGAAAATCCACTGTCTGACTTTAGAAGCTTTCGCTTCTAAAAATAAATGATGCTATATTGGCGTTAATCTGGACACGAAAGTACCAGAGGCAAGTAAAGTGGAGGGCGGCGGAGCTGTTGACCCCCATCATGAAAAAATACTGTAAATAGCAGTTTTAAGTTTATTATTTTCTTGGGAACTATTGTGGGAAATATCCTCCGGCCAGAGCAGATATTTGATCTCTGAGCTTCAACTCATATTAATATTATTTCAACATATCCGGATCATGGGGCGTGGAAGAGGGTCTGTGGGTTTAACGTCTCACAAAGAAGACATTAAAAAAAAATGGTGCATTCTGACAGAATATATTCATGATTCACAGTAGGCCAAACTCCACTGTTATGATTTAAAACATAGCAGCGATATAAACGGAAATTTACGAACTTCGATTGTAAATATATTACAGTATACTGTAATATACTGTAAATGCATAATATCCCCTGACAATCGCCTTCCAATAAAAGCTCGGAAGCAATGATTAGATGGGATTTAAACTGCTTAAGTTTACAGTGTCAGAGTTTAAAAAGTCAAAATACATACATACATCTAAGTCGAGAGCTGCTCCATATTGACACGCATGTGTTTCGATGCTCTTTCCCAACTTCCAGTAACTTTTAACGGCAAACTACCGGACGGACTTTTTCCGTAGCGACATTTCATGTCTACACCGGCTTACTTTATCCCGATTTTGCAACAGTTATGCCCCTTTCTATAGAAAAGCGCCCACGGCGCAAAGATATTTTTCACTTCTTTTTTTTTTAAGCTAAGATTATGAAAACTGAAGTTTGCCTGTTTTAAATACATAATAAATATTACCAGCATCAAAATGAAAATACATAAATCTGATTTAAAGAAAATACTTCAAATTGTAATTATGAAATTTGGGTGTGAAGATATCTTCATTATGATTGTGAAACGTTAACATATTATAAACCTAACATTAAATGAAATAAAAAGTGAAAAATTATAATTGAAATAGTTTTATATTAAATTTAAATTCAAGAAGGTAAATCATATCAGAACAAGCAACATGTATAATGAATCACCGCTTTGAAATGTCAGTTACCATGTTAAAATGTTAATTAACACTATTCGTGAACTGACAGATATCCCCTTCCATAAACTGAAAGACACTTCATTGACCATCAGTGGCCAAACTTGTGGGAGTAGGCCATGCTGATAAATCAAGGTCTTGAACTTCCCCGGGAGTTCTGCCTTATTCCTTATTCAAGCTGTTGACCTTCTTCAAGCTGTTGTTTGAGTCTTCCTTGGCTGCTCTTGTCAGAGAGTAGAATCAAACCATTTACCCAGGTACTTGATGGGGTTAGCGACCAGTGATGGGATTTCTTCACCTTGGATATACAGCTTATACTGGGATGTGACTTAGCCTTTCTTCACTACCAGACACATTGACTGTTTTGGTTTGATTACCATTCTTGCCCATGTCACCATCTCATCTAGGACCTTGAGGACCCATCTGGCTTGGATGTGGGTTTCTGTGGTGATTGTGAAACCATCCACGCTTCCTGCGACTTTCAGGATGATATTCATGCCCATGACGAAGAGCATCACTGATATGGAGCAGACAGTTACAATGCCATGTTCCAGTGCAATCCACGATGTGGTGTAGTTCTAGCATGAGAACCATAGGTGGGTGCTGCTGTAGTAGCTTGTGATGAGGTTTCTAGCGTGGTCAGGGACATAGTAGTGCTGGGGTGCTTCCTGGATGAGCTGGTGGGGGATGGAGCCCTAGGTGTTGGCAAGGTCCAGCCACACCACAATAGGGTTCTTGTCGTTGATTCTAGTCTCGTGGAGCAGTTTTGTGAGAGCATTAGTGTGAAACTTAAACTTAAAACTTACAGCCTGAGAATCCAGGAATCCTTCCCTTCTGTACTGATGTGTGGTATGTTTTATATAACACCACACCTCACATCATGAATAAAACTTCATGAAGTAAGATTTAAAAGCCATCAATGATAATTCATAATGGCAACGGAAAATTCATGATTTCATGAATTCCATTTGACAGGGGTTTGACAGAGTTATACATTACTCTTATGGTATTACAAATTGATATCAACAGTTTATGCCATAAATATCTATGATCAATTCGGTCGATAAATTTTTGGTTATCTATTTAAGACAAAGTAAAGCTTTTCTTTTCCACTTAGAACTTTTCCGATAATAGAAGGAAATATGAAAATGTAGCAAGATATAGATTTCCCTTTTAGAAAGCGAACTGATGTGTAGTAAGTTTTTCGTTATCAAGAGACCTTTCAGTCAATCTGAGAGTATATTTTGCAGTGATATTAATTAAGGTATTTCTATTTAGTTCTTGACGTCAATAACATCACATTACTTAAGAATTTGGGATACAAGTGGCTGAAGAAAACGTGATTATACTAACAATGGAGATAAAATATCTATGGATGATTTAAATATTTCGGCAGGTAACTGATTAATAACAGGGTTTTTATTAGCATTATCATAATTATTATGTGATAAAACAGCGTTAATTTGTAATCATTTGTTCTTTTCTCTCCATCATATTTATAGACTTAATATTAATTAATCAAAGAATTAAACATCAAATTTATATTTTTATATATTTAAAAATTAATAATAAAATTTAAAATAGAATCATTTATTTTGTTTTTATTTTTGCTTTCTTTCCATCATATTTATATACTGAATTTTTATCGTTTAAAAAAAAAATGTTAAAACACAACAGCAAACACATCAAATTATATCTAATTTCTTCTTGTGGTCACTGTAACAAACAAAATCAAAGCGCTCAATGCGCTGAGAGACGGCGGTGGGATTAACATGAAAAACTCAGCATTTCAGTAGGAAAAACGTTTAGTGAGTCAGTTGAAGTCGCCCTCTGTTTGTTTCATAATAATCCGGAGTAAGTGTCATGAACATGATTTCATTCATAAGTTGCATACCTAATTAGGTCATTCCCTTTCTTCAGTACTAGTGAACCTGGTATATACATTCTATCTGTTGTTGAGTTTGTGCAGAAATTGACAAGGTATTTGATTATTTAAGATATTTGTAGGTTTGCCGGGACGAACCTACTTCAGATAAATTACATGCATGCGAAGCGCTACTTTTTTCTTTTTACAGGAGCAGATCATCATGTTTTTAAAATCGGTTGCTGTACTGATTAATAAATGTCAC
>CM037793.1:24987337-25037337 GCA_021229015.1 Solen grandis | reverse complement strand
TACCATAGCAACCACAATTTTAGTCGAAGAACAAAAATAAAATGACGTGCATAATCTACACATTGCCATCTAGTCATATACAAAGTTTCATCAAGTTAGCTTGCTTAGTTATCACGGGATCCCATTTTTTGCCATATTTTCATTATTTCCGTTACCATAGCAACCACAATTTTAGTCGAAGAACAAAAATAAAATGACGTGCATAATCTACACATTGCCGGATGGACAGACGGAGGGCAAACCTATAGTCCCCTCTGGTGTGAACACCGGTAGGGGACTAATAATGTTTAAAACTTTTCAGTCTCAATGCAGCATGAGGAGTGCTGCTTACCAGACATGGACAGCTGTGTCGTACACTTTCATCTGTTGCTTCGTAAGGCTTGCTTCTACCGTCACAAACTGAAATAGATCAGAGTTGCTTGTACTTAATGTCCCACAACAGTATTAATGACATTTGATGACTTTGTCTATATGAGACAGATACGGAGCTGCCTTACTGTGATAGTAGAGACATGATACCACATCCTGCCACATTCCAACACTGGGTTAACAATTCCTTGCCACCTACCCTTGAATATTCAGCAATAGAGCACTATACCAGGTGTGCGTTCAGTATGCCAAACGGTATGCAACCAGTCGCTAAGTCAGCTATGGAGTTGTTTTAGAACCATATACCATGCTGTTCACGTGCTCCTTTTGCTGTACATAGGTATATGTGAACATCATGGTTTATGACACTATGATCGTTTCATAGCTGACTGTAAGCATACGGTTTCATACTGTTTGTCATAATGAACGCACGCCAGTGTTTTTAATAACTTGCTTTATGGCCAAATATCAAACAAACTCCAAAATTCCAGCAGAATCTCTGGGTTGATCAGTTGAAAAGGCATACCAAAAAGAGTATCCTTTAAATATCAGATTTATGCTTTTCTACATACCATCAACAAATTTGATTAAAACAAGATAGGTGTTTGTGAGTCTTGAGTAGCTTACTGCTCACCAATTCATAATTAGATATTATCCTTGACTTCCTATAATGTTTAGAGTAGGACAGGACGGGACATGACGGGCTGCCACAATTGTGATTCCTATACAACTCCCGCTACAGCGGTATAATAATGGTTAACCGTTTCCCGTCAAAGAGCATTTATGGAATGACTTAGGAGATTGGTAAAATCTAGATTATCCTGTAACTTGCTTACTGATCAGGTTTTATACTGTTTGATTCTCCTCATATAAAGAGGAATCCTTCTTAACGTGAATCAAAATGAAAATCTGTTTCAGTTTGATCTGGTTTTCTTTGTTACATTGAGTAAATGCATGGTAAATGGTTCACACTAGACATAAGAATGTTGACCGAAAGTGACACATGTCAAGCACACACCTCTGCCTGCTTGTAGCTGAGTCCCCTGGACACATACATCCCCGCTGACTTCATCTCCATTGCCAGCATCTCTGCCATACCTGTAGTGTACGGAGGTCACAAGTCAAATATCAAATAGTTACGTTTACCAGTTGTTTGTTTCTCACCAACAGTATTTCAGTCATTAATTTGGAGACAATGTCCACTTGAGACAGATATAGTGCTGACACACTGAAGTATCACACCATAGACATGTGGCATGATACCACACCCAGTCACATTATCCTGACACAGGACCTGCAACTACCCTTATATGCTGAGCGCCAAGCAAGGGAGCTATACCAGTATCATTTTTTACAACTTTGGTATGTCGCTGCCGGGGATCAAACCAATGACATCTCGATTCGGGAGCGGACGCTCTAACCCCTCGGTCATTTTTCCAATTGTATCATTTAGGGAAAAGTTGAGCACCCAGTGGAAGCATGCATGACTGCAGATCACAATGTTGTGTGATCCAATGGCACAAAGAGCTCTGGTGGCCAAGTGGTCGGGAGCGGGAGGTCATGGATTCAATCCCTGGCTAGCTTGTTTAATGCGAAGAAAAGTCAAGAGATGCAACATAAAGAAAAAACGAAGTTTCTTACCTAGCCCTTTTTTCTGTACAGAGACAAGGAACTGTTCAAAGTTTTTGTAGGGAGCCCCCTCTCCCCAGAGTCCCAATCTCTCCATGAAGGCCTGCAATAGACAGTAGTCAACTCACAATCATCAGCGTTACTGCCCAAGTTGTTAATTTTGTTGCTTAGTTGTGTAAGTATTACAGTCATACTGCAACTAATATTAATATGACTCAAAAGCAAATTCAATGTATTTCATACTTGTTGCATAAACATGAAATATCATAAAACCAAAGTCCAGATGAAATTTGAGACACAAAGTTCTTTTTCCCACCTATATGAATAATTTTAGCATTTGTAAACCAATTGAAATATAAAACAAAGTCCTGATGAAATTTGAGACACAAAGTGCATTTTCCCACCTATATAGAATACATTTTTAGCCAGTTGGCGAAAAACACAATGACAATATATAGGCTGGCTACAATTCAATTGCAAATTAACCTTAAGGATTCATATCATGAGCAAAAATGTGCAAAATCATTTGTTTTATAGTAATAAAGTAATTAAATAATTTATTAATATAAAAAAACCAAAACTTCATATGAAATTCTATTGAACATTGTAGATTTTGTAGCTGTAGATAGGAGAGCGTACACACCATATTCTTGACATCGGTCACACCGGTGGCACTGCAGTACAGCACTCTCGCCTTGGGCAACATCCTGTCGTGAAAAACATTATCTAGCTATAGCCATTCTGGTAGTCTTTTATTTCCATTCTTGGCTTGGTCAACATATCACAATCATTATTACAAATCCACATCCTCTGATACAAGATTAATCTTCTAATGTGTACACTAAGTCAATTTTTGATCATATGATATCAAAGTGTAGCTACTGGGTAATATAATGATTTAATTTCAATACAAATCGTATATAATCATGTTGATACTAGGAAAGTCCAATATGTATCTCTTTTTACACATAGAAATGGTAGGTTACTTGATTTTCGCTTAGAATGTTTGTTTGTTGGCTTTAACGTCCCACCAACAGTATTTCAGTCATTTGGAGACGATGTCTATTAATAAACTGAGACAGATATAGTGCTGCCACATTGCAGTATCACGCCGTAGACATGTGACTTGATACCACACCTAGTCACATTATCCTGACACCGGGCCAACCAGTCCTGCAACTACCCTTATATGCTGAGTGCCAAGCAATGGAGCTATAACAGTACCATTTTTTATGACTTTGGTATGTCGAGGCCGGGGATCGAACCCACGACCTCCCACTCCTGAGGCAGACCTATAACCACTTGGCCACTGTACACTTAGAATGTATACTTATTTCAAAGATTTTATGGCTTAATGTCAGGATGTTCTACTGCGCTGCATCTTTTGCAAGATAATGTATGGTTTGCAGTACTGTTTATGTTTTAGGGGAAAAACTATTGGAAAGAATGAAATAGTGTTGGTGGGATATTAAATGGCAGAATCTTGCCAACAGTGCTCTGAATATACCTCTGAATACTGGTCACTGCTAAGGATATCTTGGTACTGGCTTGTTCTTTACCCTGGAACAAAACAAATACCTCAGGATTTCATCCTCCAAACTTGCAGATATTGTTGAAATGTTGTATGCTTAAGATATCATATGCATGGATGTCAAGAAGTGGTAACATCAAACAACAGTAGAATTAAACAATTAGACCCAACTAGTTTCGATCACATGGGAATTCAGGATACAGATATTGAGAGGCCACTCAAAGAGAACTGAAAAAAAAAGAGTCTTTTTTCTTTTTGGAGGTGACTCCTATTATATGCTTGTTTGTTGTGAAAATCGATTGTAAATCATCTGAATTCAGTCCATTCAGTCACTGGTCATTATACACAGTTGGCTGTTTTTCAGAGGTGACAGCTGTTACAGGTTTGACGGTATCTCTAATTATTTTCTTCTCTTAGTATCAGACCTATCGCTGAAGATGAATCGTACCCTAACCAAAGCTATTTGAAACTGGAGAACAGGACACAATGAACAAGAGGCCCATGAGGCCCTAAATCGCTCACCTGAGATAAAAAGGTTGACCCAAGGAACATCTGTACCAATTTATTTTAAAATCTGGCCAGTAGTTTTGAAGAAGATGATTTTTTAAGTTTTCATATTTTTTTTTCTTTTTGTTGCCATGGCAACCAGAGTTCTACATGGATCAAGTTTATTTTAACAACTTTTGTGAAGGTTGACCCAAGGATCATCCCTGCCAAGTTTAATCAAATTCTGTCCAGTGGTTTCAGAGGAGATGTTGTTTAAAGGTTTCTCTATATACATATAAGGCAAATAAGCCCCGCCCCTGGCGGCCATGGTTTTTTTACCGATCGGAATAATTTTAGCAACTTTGGTAGAGGTTGACCCAAGGAACATCTGTACCAATTTATTTTAAAATCTGGCCAGTAGTTTTGAAGAAGATGATTTTTTAAAGTTTTCATATTTTTTTTCTTTTTGTTGCCATGGCAACCAGAGTTCTACATGGATCAAGTTTATTTTAGCAACTTTTGTGAAGGTTGACCCAAGGATCATCCCTGCCAAGTTTAATCAAATTCTGTCCAGTGGTTTCAGAGGAGATGTTGTTTAAAGGTTTCTCTATATACATATAATGCAAATAAGCCCCGCCCCTGGCGGCCATGTTTTTTTACGGATCGGAATAATTTTAGCAACTTTGGTAGAGGTTGACCCAAGGAATATCTGTACCAAATTATTTTGAAATCTGGCCAGTAGTTTTGAAGGATATGATTTTTTAAGTTTTCAAATTATTTTTCTTTTTGTGGCCATGGCAACCAGAGTTCTTCATGGATCAACTTTATTTTAGCAACTTTTGTAGAGCCTCACCCAAGGAACATTCCTGCCAAGTTTCATTAAATTCTGTCCAGTGGTTTCAGAGGAGATGTTGTTTAAAGGTTCCTCTATATACATATAATGCAAATAAGCCCCGCCCCTGGCGGCCATGTTTTTTTACCGATCGGAATAATTTTAGCAACTTTGGTAGAGGTTGACCCAAGGAACATCTGTACCAATTTATTTTAAAATCTGGCCGGTAGTTTTGAAGAAGATGAGTTTTAAAGTTTTCATTTTTTTTCTTTTTGTTGCCATGGCAACCAGAATTCTACATGGATCAAGTTTATTTTAGCAACTTTTGTGAAGGTTGACCCAAGAATCATCCCTGCGAAGTTTAATCAAATTCTGTCCAGTGGTTTCAGAGGAGATGTTGTTTAAAGGTTCCTCTATATACATATAATGCAAAATAGCCCCGCCCCTGGCGGCCATGTTTTTTTACGGATCGGAATAATTTTAGCAACTTTGGTAGAGGTTGACCCAAGGAACATCTGTACCAATTTATTTTAAAATCTGGCCAGTAGTTTTGAAGAAGATGATTTTTAAAGTTTTCATTTTTTTTTCTTTTTGTTGCCATGGCAACCAGAATTCTACATGGATCAAGTTTATTTTAGCAACTTTTGTGAAGGTTGACCCAAGGATCATCCCTGCCAAGTTTAATCAAATTCTGTCCAGTGGTTTCAGAGGAGATGTTGTTTAAAGCAAATTGTTGACGACGCACGAGACACGACGATGGACGAAGGGCGATCACAAAAGCTCACCTTGAGCACGTTGTGCTCAGGTGAGCTAAAAATGAATGACAATCTCCCTCTCTTTCTATTCCATCAGGTTCCATTTGAAATTTCCAAATAGTTTTAGTTAGTGCATAATTTAGTCATTACTTTTGATGAACTAACCAGAAGCCTTTTGTCTCTTTATTACTTAATGAAAATTGTAGGAAGCCATAACTGTATTAGATTACAAATTCCAATAAATTTCCAGGTTCATTCTTGAGGGTGTTTGCTAATTTTGGCTACTGTGCAAGTACTTATTATTAAGAATCTGTTTTGATATGAGCTTACTGCTTTTTTCTCAAAGAAAGACTGTTGACACAGCAAGAAAATGGCTTACCGGGACAAAGTTTTTGGCCTTGTGACACTCGTCAAACACCAGACATCCCTGGAAGTCCTGGCCCCCACACCAGTCCACCAGCTGCTGTAGACGTGACTTCTTCCCCGCACTGAAGGCCCCTGTACCAACACATACACATGTACAGTGTCACCAGGATATGGGAGAGGATGGTTAGTGTACAGAATTGCAAGGTTATGTAGTACAGGTATAAAATGGCACTATCTTGCCAAAGAGTTAATTTTTGTGGCGATGTGGTAGGGTGTTCGATTAGCATACAGAGGGTCCCAAGTTTGATTCTAGCTTGGGGCAGTAGGATGGCACCCTTGGAAAGTCCAACAGACATTCATACTACAGGAATCTGAGGACAGATTCTTGAAAGGAAGGGGTGTATGTAGTAGAGGTATAAAATGGCACTTGTACTATCTTGCCATAGGGCTAGCTTTTGTGGCAACTTTGTATAGAGGGTCCAGAGTTGGATTCTAGCTCGGGGCAGTAGGATTTTACTTGGTTACAGTTACTAGTCGGTAGTTCTTAACAGAGGGCACTGTGGTCCAAGATAGTCTTCCTGACTATAGATAAAAGGTTGCAAGTCTGATCCTGGGAGGGGGTCTGGGTCCACAGTTTGTCATGATTTTCCCTGATGCAATACACTGGTACAACCCAGATCATATCATAAAAATTAGTAACAGTTGTATAAAACTGGCCACATCCAAACTGACACAGATAAGTAATAATTTAAAATTTATTTCATAATTGGACATACAGATATTAGGTAAAATTCAATGGAATTTATATAAATTCCAACTCAATAAAAAGAATTGAATTACAGAATAAATTCAAATCAAATTTTATAAATTCAGTTTGAAATAGTAGGCCGTAAGGATAAGAGCTAGTGTTTGAGGTTTCAATCAAATATGTGTCTTGGTTGTTGAGAAAGAGCTTTAACAGCTTGCATGCAAAACTTTAAACAAGATTTCAAACTTGACAAGGCAGTCCAAAGGACAGCTATATCCCCTGCCGCTGCCTTAATAAAAACCTTTTCAGCACTACTGTTGTAGTGGGGTTTAAAACTGTATTTTATGTAATAAAGACAACATTTTGATGTAGTTGACTTATGAAAAACTTTCCGTTGTTCAGAAAATATAGCATGGAAACAGAAATATCCAGGAATGAATACTGAACCATCAAATGTGACCTTGAACTTGAGCCAACATGACTGTCACCTGCAGGGATCCTAAAATTTTGGAATCTCAACCGGTCGACGGCAAAATCTCCCCCCCCCCCCCTTTTACAACAATTCCGTTCCGTACCCCCCCCCCCCCCCCCCCCCCCCCGAAAAAAAAACATAACCGAAAAAAAACGAAAAAAAAAATACATTGATATTTTCAATCAACATACCCTGAATCATTTGCAGTGTGAAAATAGATCTTTTATTATATTTCAGCATCCTGTTGGCATAATAAGGTATTTTTTCTGCAATATTTACCTCTACGAAATCGAAAGTTTGTTTACCGGAAGTGCATGTATATGACGGTCTGTATATGACTCTAACGAATCAATAAATTGTTGGAAGCAGTCGTTTTGGTGTTGTTTATTATGTGCCTTTGTGTTTATATAATTTTTTGTCAATAACTTTTATTTATTTGTGATTATTTTTTTTTATTGCCAAGCCGGTCATTTGATTTTTTAAACATCGCAAGTAAATTGCGCTGAGCCATTTCAACGAAATGCAGCCTTGTCACTGATACCATCCCCTTATATACCAAATATAAAGTTGAGTAATAACACCAAACAGTTATCAGTTTTTTTTAATTCTTTTATTTTGTTCTTACAAATTACAAATTACTAAGGAGATCAAACATTTTGATTAGCCTTTGATATTGTCATTAATTACCGCATTTAAAAGTCGACCGGTTACAGTTTGCAAACAAGCAATGGTCCATTATTACGGCATAGATAATTACACGGCACCGTCCAAATAACCGCTAAGTACAAACCGTCAATCCATTCATCTTAACTGCCCAATAATGACCTAGACGGGTGTCCCTGCCTGACCCCCACTGACACCTGCCCCGAGGGCACACCGGAAATTCAAGAAGTAGGTCAATTGGTGTGTAAGAGAGACTATTATGAACCGTTTGGACCGATTTTGAAAGTTTTAGACGAGGATTATGGATTTTTTTTCGACCGATTTTTTTGGTACTTTTTGAAATCTGAACCGGTCGATTGAGATCAAAATCGGTCAAAACCGGTAAAAAATCGGTTTTTAGGATCCTTGGTCACCTGTGTTCTGCACATCGCCTCAATTTGGTTTATAATTGAGGCAAATTTCACTAAAATCCTTCGAGGAGTATAGGAGTTATGGAGCGGACACAAAATTGTAAATTGAAATTGAAGGTTCAAACACTTGACCTTCAAGTGTGACCTTGACCTTGAGCCGACATGCTGCAACCTGTGTTTTGCACATCATCTCAATTATATTTATATTTGAGGCAAGTTTCATTAAAATCTTTCAAGGGGTATAGGAAGGGGTAAGGAGATATGGAAGGAAAAAGGAAACACATGACCCTAAGTGTGACCTTGACCTTGAGCCGACATGACTGCAACCTATGTTCTGCACATCATCTCAATTAGATATATATTTGAGGCAAGATTCATGAAAAAACTAAAAGGGGTATAAGAGATATGGAGCAGACATGAAATTGAAATGGAAATTGAAGGTTCAAACACATAACCTTCTAGTGTGACCTTGACCCTACATGGCTGCCACCTGTGTTCTGCACATTGTCTCAACAAGGTTTACATTTGAGGCAAGTTTCACAAAAATCCTTCAAACGGTACAGGAGATATGGAGCGGACACGAAAACATTACGGATGGATGGACAGACGGACGGACAAAGGCCATTCCTATAAAATAAGGCTGTACTTTTATTAAATTCAAATCAGATGCCATAATTCTTGTTTGAGATGCTAAGTAATAAGAGTAGGAAAACACGTGAAGCTTCAATCCAAAATGTGCAGTAATTATTAATATATAGACTTGCACACAAAACTTTAACCAAAGCATTACAGCCACAGGGATGCCAATCCTGGTGTGAGTAGGATAGCTCTCCACCGTCTTCAAATTCTCATCTCAAAATTACTTTTGTGTCCAGTAACTGTCCTCACCTGATTTCTGCACAGAGGACACAAGCGTGGCATAGGTGCTGAACACCACTCCTTCCTTGAAGTCTGCTGGCAGCCCCAGTACTCTGTAAATATCAAATGACTTCATGAAATCTCTTGGGGATCTCAAAACATATTCAAGACTAATACAGTACAAACTGTCCATAACAGCACCTTTTCATAAGGACAATCTGTATTATCTGACACTTTTCGTCGGTCCCATTGTTTTTCCTTTTCAAAGTCTATTTAAATAACCAGACCATAATGATACCTGTCTTACCTGTAATCATACATATGATTTTGATCCCATTAGTGATAATTGCTCTATAATTACACTGCTTTATCCGAATCATCTGCAAACCGTTACATTTCGGTGTTGAAGCAATAACAATGACAAATCAATTATGTTATTATTAATTAACTTTGATGATAAACTTTGCTTATGTGTTTTTGTTTACATAAGTATTTCATCATTATTTTTGGAATTTCGGACGATCAATTTTAAAGGTACAGTCTAAAATGACCTGCCATATCTGACAACCTGTCAGCTGGTCCAAGTGGGTGTCGGATAAGACAGGTTTTGGCCACCTAACTAATGAAAAAAACATACAACCAGTTCTAGCTCCTGAAAGTGTCACTAGTTGAGAGATCATTTTTACATAAATGACTGCACCAGGTGTTGGCTGCATTTTTGTGAGCTATCAAAAACTTGCTTAATTATAGTAAATATATGGTATGCACAAAATTGTAAATTATCAAGATTATGTATAAAAGCATAGTGAATGTATATACGACTTTTTCATTTGGAATTTTATTGTGGTTTTCTGGAAATTTTGCTTTTAAACTCATTATTAATAAATAAATCAACAGGAAACGCCGACATTTTATCCCAGTGTGTTTTACCTTTTTAATGAGTGAACACTTGTCAAGTATCATACAGTACGATAGTGGTACACTACATAATGTCAGCGTGTCTTACACATCGAAACCTAGCCTGGGGCTGCTAAACAGCTAGGTATACAGTCACAGTACAGGGGATCTCGTGCTGGACGTTCACGAGTATTGCGTGTTTGGGACACTAACAATAGAGTTAATCTTGAAAACATACAAACATTGCCTCAGTTGATTCCCACCACGAATATTTCAAACAAGTCAGTTACTTCTTTCCACAAGAAGCCTAAGACAGTATCTAGGAATTTAATTAGTATAAAATATGAATTGCCTAAATTAACCAAATCACAGAATTTTCTTTCAGTCTGTTGTATAAATCCAAGATCAGTCAAGAACAAGACTATTTCACTTTGTGATTTCATACAATCAAATGATTTTGACATTGTTGCTGTTACTGAAACATGGCTCGGAAGCAAAATTGACAAATCCTGCATTGCTCAATTGGTTCCCACAGGTTATTGCATCAAACATGTGCCACGTGATGGTAGACATGGAGGTGGAGTTGCTCTTATATTCAAATCACCTATTGATATCCATTTGATTTCTTCAAGTGCTGATCATGAGTTTTCTACTTTTGAATATCTAGACTGCAAACTAAAGTTAAATAATTAGAATGGCCAACGTTCCTTTCAAGATATGCTACTGATGATAAAAGTGTCATTATAGTTGGCGACTTAAATTTTCACTTAGACGTCCCAAATAATCGTGACACCTTGCAGTTTAGTAGTACCCTAAAGTCTTGTGGTATGAGGCAGCACGTAAACCAACCTACACATGTAGGAGGACACACGCTTGATGTAGTAATCACCAGGGATTCAGAAGACATCGTTTTTCAAATTGATGTTTCCGATCCCGGACTATCAGACTCAACCGGGAAGGTTTCTCATGATCATTACGCTGTGACATTTACAGCAAAGATATTTAAGCCAGCACCTATAAGAAAAACCGTTTCTTTTAGGAAAGTTAGTACTATTAATATACAATCTTTTAAGGAGGACACTGTATCATCTGGTCTACAAAATTCTCAGGCATGGTCTTCAGATGCTGACGAGTTAGTAAATACATACATAAATGAATTATCTTCTCTCCTAGAAAAACATGCTCCATTACGTACTAAGACTATAGTTCTGAGGCCCGGACGTGACTGGTACACAGACAAACTTCATGATGCCAAACACCATCGCCGAAAGCTAGAGCGTAAATGGGGACAGTCAAAACTTATAATAGATCATCAGATATACCGTGAACAATGTGCTCTGGCAAATAAATTGCTAAAACAAGCCAGAATTGCTTATTATACGGACAAAATAAAATCTTCAGGACAAGATCAGAAATGTCTTTTCAAAGTAACAAATCATCTTCTTGGCTTGACAACAGAAGCGGTTTTACCTTCTACAACATCATCGAAGGAATAAGCGCAGGACTTTAGTGATTTTTTCATTGACAAAATCAAGGGCATTAGAAATGATATAAGGGCAGACATCTAAACAACGAGCGTTCCCGAAGCTGTAGAACCATCTCGGCATGTTTAACTTCTAATCTAACTGCTTTCTCTTCATTGTCCGAACAGGATATCAAGCAAATAATCATGAAATCACCAAACAAACCATGTGAACTTGATCCAATACCCACATGGCTGTTGAAATCTTGCATCGATGAACTTACCGATATTGACTAAAATCATTCACACATCATTAGAATCAGCGTATGTTCCAAAATTGTTTAAATGTTCACGAATACGACCACTACTCAAAAAACCCGGCCTCGACCATAATGAACTTAAAAACTAAAGACCAGTTTCAAATTTAACATTCATTTCAAAAGTTCTAGAAAAAGCAGTAGACTCACAACTAGAGCATCATTTATCACTGAACAATCTACATGAACAACATCAATCTGCCTATAGGAGTTCCATTCTACAGAAACAGCATTAATTAAAGTCCAAAATGACATCATGCAATCCTTAGATCAAAATAAAGTCGCCATTCTTGTCCTACTTGACCTCTCAGCTGCGTTTGATACCATCGACCATAGTTTACTCTTGAATCGTTTGAAACATGACTTTGGAATTGAGGGAAAACCACTTTAGTGGATGACGTCTTATTTAGGTGACCGGTACCAAACAGTTTGTATTGACGGCTAGTTGTCAGAAGCAGTTTTGATGAATTACAGTGTTCTGCAGGGCTCAGTTTTAGGTCCGAAAAATTACATTATGTATACAAAACCAGTTGGAGCCATCTGCAGAAACCACGGTCTACTTCATCATTTTTACGCAGACGATTCTCAACTTTACATAGCTTTCAAACCTATTGACCAAGTTAATGTTGCAGAAGCTGTTCAGCATGTTGAGGCCTGCCTGGCAGACATAGTTTCATGGATGCATCAAAACATGCTTAAACTCAACACCAATAAGACTGAAGTAATTCTTTTCTTTTCTAAACACAATGAAAAGCTTGTGGGTGATATTTCAATAACCATTGGAGCATCTAAAATACAACCGGCTACTGTTGTTAGAAATCTGGGAGTTTTTTTAGACTCTAGATTAGACTTAGAAGATCACGTAAACTCAGTGTGGCGATCTTGTTATGCTCAACTTCACCAAATTAGCCACATTAGACAGTATCTTACCACTGACGCAACAAAATCACTTGTAAACAGTCTTGTTACATCTCGATTGGACTACTGTAATTCTCTGTTATATGGATTACCAAAAAACACTCTCCAAAAGCTACAGACTGTCCAAAACACAGCGGCTAGGATTATTACAAACAAGAGCCCGAGGGCTCTAATCCGCTCACCTGAGTAAAGATAAAATGTCCCACCATAAAGTTACAAAAGATAGGTTAAAGATCAAGGTAACAAGGTGTTTTTTTTAATGGTTGAAAAATTATCTAAATGTACAAAGCAATTCCTTTTTATTGATATGTGATGTACATGTTAAGATGAGTAATTGTGCACAGTATCATTCAGATCTGATAAACAGTTGCTAATATTAGCCTATCTTGTAGAAAGTAACCCTCTGGGCGGGGCCAATTTTGACCCCAGGACCATTATTTGAACAAACTTGGTAGAGATCATTAGATATTGCTACATGCCAAATATCAAAGCTCCCGGCCATAAGGTTCCAGAGAAGAAAACTTTTCTAGATATATTCCTATATTAGCCTATGTTAAAGAAAGTGACCCCCAGGGCGGGGCCAATTTTGACCCCAGGGCCATATTTGAACAACTTGGTGAGATCCACTAGCAATGCTCATGCCAAATATCTAGCTCTAGGCCATAGGTTTCAGAGAAGAAGATTTTTCTTGATTTGTTCCAATATTAGCCTATGTTAAAGAAAGTGACCCCCAGGGCGGGGCCAATTTTGACCCCAGGGCCATGATTTGAACAATCTTGGTAGAGATCCACTAGACAATGCTTCATGCCAAATATCTTAGCTCTAGGCCATACGGTTTCAGAGAAGAAGATTTTTCTAAGTTTTCACTATATAAGCCTATGTAAATAAAGTGACCCCCGGGGCGGGGCCAATTTTGACCCCAGGGCCATGATTTGAACAATCTTGGTAAAGATCCACTAGACAATGCTACATGCCAAATATCTTAGCTCTAGGCCATACGGTTTCGGAGAAGAAGATTTTTCTAAGTTTTCCCTATATTAGCCTATGTAAATAAAGTGACCCCCGGGGCAGGGCCAATTTTGACCCCAGGGCCATGATTTGCACAATCTTGGTAGAGATCCACTAGACAATGCTTCATGCCAAATATCTTAGCTCTAGGCCATACGGTTTCGGAGAAGAAGATTTTTCTAAGTTTTCCCTATATAAGCCTATGTAAATAAAGTGACCCCAGGGCGGGGCCAATTTTGACCCCAGGGCCATAATTTGAACAAACTTGGTAGAGGACCATAAGATGATGCTACATACCAAATATCAAAGCTCTGTGCCTTTTAATTTCAGAGAAGAAGATTTTTAAAGATTGCAATTTTTTTGTCTATTTTTAGCTCCTGTGACCTAGTTATTCAACAGACTGGAACCATTTGAACAAACTTGAAAGAGGGTCACCCAAGGGTCATTTGTGTAAAGTTTTATTGAAATCTGCCCAGTAGTTTAGGAGGAGAAGTCGTTTGAATAAAAAAGTTGACGACGCACGACGGACGGCGGACCATCACAAAAGCTCACCATGAGCACGTTGTGCTCAGGTGAGCTAAAAACCCTCGTTTCAGTCATATAACCTCCATCCTTAAAGAACTGCATTGGTTGCCTGTAGAAGCCAGAATACAGTTTAAGATATTAACTCTTACGTTCAAAGCACTACATGGTCAATCACTGGAGTATATTCAATAAATGTTAGAAATTTACAGACCCAGCCGTGTACTTAGATCCCACTAGTCCAACCTAGATCCAAAACAGTGAAATATGGGGACAGATGCCTTACTCTTAGTGCTCCAAAACTCTGGAACTCGTTGCCAGTATTAATATGCCAGTCCAGCAGTTTCAGTCTCATTTAAGAAACTCTTAAAAACATACTTCTTTGTTCGATTCTATAGCGATCATTAAAATGGAAAATTACTCGATTACTGTACTTTTAATAACTGTGGATTTAAACATTTTAATGTTGGTTTTTTACACGTTTATTTAATGATATTTTCCCAGTTTGCTTCTTAAATTTTATCAGGGAACCTTTTCTTTACTTTAATACTATTTGATATTATGACACTGTTGTTACTTAAATTTTAAAACAATCTACGCATGATATTCATACCTTATTTTAGGTGTATTTAGTTTCAGTGGATGGTTTCATTGCATGTATTTTACATCTCCTATTTTCTTTTTTGTGTTTAAACAGATTGTAAAGCACTTTTGAACGTATAACATATATGAAAAAAGTGCTATATAAATGTGGTGTAATAATAATGATAATCATTCTTGTTTCATGAATTTTTATCATCAGTTCTGAGGTCACAGTACTGTTACAAGGTTACTCAACCCTTTCCCTCATATACTCATTTTGACGCACTCAATAGGTATCACATAAAGTCTGATCTGCAGAAAACCACAGTTAAACCTTACCAAATTTAATTATAAAGTTCTCATTTCCAGACCACTGAGGAGCAGCGAACAGCATAAAACCTGATCAGCCTGCGAGTTACTCGCAGGCTGATCTGGTTTTATGCTGTTCGCATAGGTCTTTTCATGGTGTCCTCTATGAGGGAAAGGGTTAAATGTTAGTTAGCTAATGGTTATATAATTAACAAGGAAACAAGAATGTAAGGAAATGTAAAACCTGTGTTCAGAAGAGACATACTCGGTAATATGCCAGGTTTCTTTTTACATATCAAGGGGTGAGACTCGATATTTACTCTGCAAATAGGCCAGATATACAACAACTCTTCTTATAGCAACCAGGAACCAAATGGATATTTCAACATGCACTGCCCTATTATGCCTAATTTGCCTTAGTTGCAAGAGACCCAAAATGTATTTTTACTAATTTCCACTTCTTATTGTTCAGTTCGAGTTTATCAAATCAAGTAGTTGTCAACACCATAACTTCTAAAGTGTGGTCAGCAACAGCTCAGTGGCAGAGTGTCCACTTTGCAACCGGAAGGTATGGGGTTCAAATCCAAGCTTGGACACTTTCTCCAGTGACTGTGCCAAACCAAACATGTATAAAATTGGTACCAGATGCACACTTGCCTGGAACTTTAAGCCAAAAAAAATAGTTCCGTTTCTGGTCACCTGACGGACTGGACCCTCTTTTTTTATGAGTGACCCTAAATTCTTTTTACCTTTCTGCCTTTAAAAAAACCTTTCCCATTTTTTTTCCCCCTTCGTTTCAAGTAAAAAAAGACAACTGACCCTCTTCTTTTTTTTGCTGGCGACCAGAAACAATTTTTTTTTTTGGCCTTATCACAAAGTCTAAATATGAACATAATAGTCAGAAAAAGATTGCTAGCCATTACTATAGCAAAGTGTCACATTGTGATCCAGCATGAACCTTTTGTAGACTGTACTTACCTGGTATGTTTGTCCAGTTCCTGGCAACCATCAATGACCTTGACATGGCAACCCAGGTCTGTCAGGTCCCTAAAACACCCATCTTATACTGTAATATATACTGTAAATTGTATTGCTTGTATTGAGGAACATCTCAAGTACTCAAACGTATGATACTAAGTAAAGGTTCTTTTGGTTATTAATAAAAAATATAACAAGCTACTTCTGAATAAATGTCATGCCCCAACGGGAGGGGGGGGCCCTTGACCTTGGGGTCAAGGTCACTTGGTGGGTAGAGCTCATCAAGGTGCATGCACCTGCTAAGTTTGGAGGCTGTAGGTGGAAGGATATGTGTTATGGTCAAGGTTAGAGTTTTGTGACAAAAACAATGACAGACAGACAAACAGACAGACCAAAAACAAAATTCACTCTCAAATCCTAAATTACAATGCAAGTCGTGAAATCTTACTAGAAAGTCACACTCAAGCTTAAGGTTAAGTGTTGCTCAGGGTGTTCACAAACACCGTCTCAGGAATAATTAAGTACAAAATTTGACTAGGCTAAGAAAATGCTTCAAAGTCGTTGCAAATACCAGTCATCAATCAAATTTAGTTCCACATGATTATCATACTTTGGTTGAGAGTCTGCGTATGATTTTCAATCTTCCAAAACTTGGTGCCTGAAGTAAATGTGGCACTAAAAGGCTATATAAACTTACCGCTTGGTGTCGACAATAAGGTCCGTAGAGATAGTGAACCAGATGCTCTTGGTACGTCCTCGAGCAAAGTTATCCAGAATTATACCTGATATCTGAAAAATGGACAAATGTATTATGAGACCTTTGTTGTATAACCAGTCAAGCTTCTATTGCCTAAACCATTTATTTTAAACAAAATTAACAAAGTTGAGTTCATGCCAGAGAAAGTATTGTCTATGTAGCTATAATTGAGTGAAAACAAGTGTCAGTAGAAACGATGGATGCTCCCTGAAATGTGTTTGTCACTTGATGGAAACTTTATAATACTTGATTAGCTCCAGACAAAATATAAGTATGAAAAATAACAAAGGGCAATAACCCCTTAATTATGCAAAAACAGAGTTATAGTGCACTGTACTTCTCACTGAGATCTATCTACCTGAAGTTTCATTTTGATACCCTGAAGGGGTAAAGTAACAAAAAGGAAAAATATAAATTAAGATTTGTGGATGTGACTCCAGGTCTTGGTAATTAGTCTCACCTGGCGGCCCTTGCCCACACCTGCAGCGTCTCCGATGAAGAAGCCTGCCCTTTGACCATTGGGTAGAATCATCTGATGACGCTGACACTGCAAACAATGGTAGACACTCACTGATCACAGGCTTCATGGATATCCCTAGTGTCTCATCTTCCACATACACACCATTTATACAAACTCCAGATGACATTTCATCCTCAACATAAAAATTTGCAAGTACATTCCAGCAGACAAAAGAATGAAGGGTACCAGCTGCTAGCATCACTACGGATTCCATATAAAAAAAATATATATAACAGATGGCAGTATTTTTTGAATAGACAGCCTGAGTTGAATGTTAAAGTACCTGTTAATGGCTGCAAAATCTTATTTAGAATTTCGAAATACAAATATTTGGACTTTTTCATCCAAACTTTCATTTTAATGACAATATGTAGTATAAGTGGCCACTAACTCAGGCTTGTTTGATTGATCTTTTTTTTTAGTTTACCGTCACTGCGACAGTATTTCAGTAATATAGCGATGTCCAGCTAATTACTGGTGGAGAAAGACCCCGAATGCACTGAGGCATCCAGGTAGAACCACCAACCTACCGCAAGCCAGCTGAAGACTTCCTCACATTAAAATATGAATGACCCTGCCAGGACACAAACACACATGGTGAGGGACTGAGTGAGTGTTAAAACCAGCGACTATACCCTCTTGGCCATGGAGGCCTTACTCAAGCTTGTTATTGAACAAGAGTCATATAAATAGGAGAATAACTTACTGCCTGTATGACCCCTTCCAGCTGTAAACTGCTCAGTTTCCCCTCCTGGATCACTTCCTTGGGCAGCGAGGTCTGCAGGGGGTAGTACGTGTCTGGGGGAGTGATGGCCTGGGGACAGGAAACAACATGGTGAATACCTGGGTCTAAAGTGTCGGCACACAGAAGGTGACTGATGGGGATTTTCTCCCAACTCTTAAAACTATAAGGTATTTATCTAGGTGTTTGCAGAGTTAAAGTAGCTGCAATTTCCTTTACCTGTAGAAAACTCACAGATCTGTGAAGGTAACCACTGGGTTAGGTTTATGTACCCTCATATGTGCATGACCAAGTGACAAACCTTGGCTACAATGGTGAGATGTGTTACCATTGCATTATTCAGACTTACCCTTTGACCCTTTCCCTCATAGAGGACACCATGAAAAGACCTATGCAAACAGCATAAAACCAGATCAGCCTGCGAGTAACTCGCAAGGCTGATCAGGTTTTATGCTGTTCGCTGCTCCTCAGTGGTCTGGAAATGAGTATTTTGTAATTAAATTTGGTAAGGTTTAACTGTGGTTTTCTGCAGATCAGGCTTTATGTGATACCTATTGAGGGCGTCAAAATGAGTATATATGAGGGAAAGGGTTAAGTTAAGGGCTTTATTTGTTTCTAGCATATTTAGACTTTTGAATTCAAACATGAAGAGTTAAAATTATATGTTACGATTTATCATGATTTAGTTTCCTATTTCAATGAAATTTGTGGTAGTTGTTCCTTACAGAGGACAACGGTCTAAATTTGCAGACCTTTCTGTAAGTAGTTTGATATTCCTTGCTAAGTACATGTATGTCTAAAAGTAACAAGAGCTGTCAGAGGACAGCACCCTCGACTTTTCAAAATGCTTGTTGGTAAATCAAATGAAATCTATTTCAATTCTTGCCCTTCACATACCCTGTACATAATAATAGTCAAAAATGATATACCTTGATAGTCTGATACCCCTTAATATTTTTATGATGTCTGAAATCAATCCCATGCCTAGTTACTGAGACATAAGCACAATAACACAGTGCATGCAAAACTTTAACCAAACATCCAAGTTAGAAAAGGGTCATAATTTGCATCAGTCCAAAAGTTATCCTCCTTAGTTTTCTGATGCCCTTGAAGACACTCCCTAACTTTCTAGTCAATTCCACAAGCAATTTCTGAGATATAAGCTGGATAGTAGCTTGAATGCAAAAATTTAACCAAAATTCTAAGTTAAAAGGGGTCATAATTTTTAATATATTCCATCAAGTGTTATCTTCCTTTATAGTATGATACCCCTAAACCTATTAAAGATGTTTCAAATCAATCTCATGCCTGGACTCTGAGACATAAGCATTAAAGTACCTTGCATGCAAAACTTTAACCAAACTTTCTTAGGTAAACAAGAGCTGTCCGAAAGACAGCATGCTCGACTATTTGGGTATTTGATAGTGACGCAATACCATTGTATTAAAGCAGCATTAAAATAATTTATGTGACTCAATTTAGCAGAAAAACCGGAATAAGATTTTAAGAAATTTTATTAATTAAATTTAATAAATAGTAATTAAATGTAATTAATTAAATTAATTATAATTATTAAATACTTAAACATAATTAAATTTCATAACCTTTACATTACAATGACTATTAAATATTAATATAAATGATATTTAATTTAATGAAATTAATTTTAAATTAATTTTAAATATAAAATACTGTAATACTTTAATATTTAATTTAAAAAATCATAAACTGAATTTAAGAAAAAAAATTAATTTAATTAATTAAATTTATTAAAATTTTGGTTCTGCAGGTTTGGTTCATGTCTGGGATGACTTGTGTGAAGTTTAAATCCAATACACCAAGGGGTTACTGAGTAATGACATTAATTTAGTTGCAAAAAACTTTAACCAAAAATGTTAACGCAAATTTTTAAGTCGAAAAAGGCCCCTAATTTGAGTACATTTCTAGCAAGTGTTGTCCATCTTGGTTCTGCAGGTCCATTTCATGCTTAAGAAGACTTGTGTGAAGTTTAAATCCAATACACCAAGTGGTTACAGAGTTATGATATTAATTTAGTTGCAGAAAAACTTTAACCAAAAATGTTAATGCAAATTTCTAAGTTGAAAAAGGCCCATAACTTGAGTCAAATTCTAGCAAGAGTTGTCCATCTTGGTTCTGCAGGTTGGTTTCATGTTAAGAAAGACTTGTGTGAAGTTTAAATTCAATACTCCAAGTGGTTACTGAGAAATGACATGGACTAAGTTGCACAAAAACTTTAACCAACAATGTTAACGCAAATTTCTAAGTTGAAAAAGGCCCATAATATGAGTAAAATTCAATCAAGAGTTGTCCCTCTTGGTTCTCTAGGTTTGTTTTGTGCCTAGAAAGACTTGTGTGAAATTTGATTGCAATACACCTACTGGTTTCTTAGATGACTAGATATGACTGCCAACGCCGACGCTGACGCCGGGGCTAGTAGAACAGCTCTCATATTCTCCAAATAGTCGAGCTAAAAAGGGGACTTAACTTGTCATATATTCCATCAAAAGTTATCTACCTTGATAGTATGATATCCCTAAACATATTAAAGATGGTTAAAATCAATCCCATGCCTGGATACTGAGATATAAGCATGAAAGTACCTTGCATGCAAAACTTTAACCAAAATTTCTAAGTTAAAAAGGGCAATAATTTGTAATATATTCCATCAAGAGTAATCTACCATGAAAGTATGATATCCCTAAACATATTAAAGATGGTTCAAATCAATCCCATGCCTGGATACAGAGATATTAGCATGAAAGTACCTTGCATGCAAAACTTTAACTGAACTTTCTAAGTTAAAAAGGGGCCATAATTTGGAACATAATCTATCAAGAGTTATCTACAATGAAAGTATGATACACCTAAACATATTAAAGATATTTCAAATCAATCCCATTCCTAGATACTAAGATATTAGCATGAAAGTACCTTGCATGCAAAACTTTAACCAAACTTTCTAAGTTAAAAAGGGGCCATAATTTGTAACATATTCCATCAAGAGTGATCTACCTTGGTTGTCTGATGCCCCTCAACATATTCATAAACTTACAAGTCAATACCATGAAAGGTTATTGAGATACAAACTAGATAGCAGCTTGCACGAAAAACTTTAACCGAATTTTCTATTGCATGCAAAACTTTAACCAAATTTTCTATTGCATGCAAAACTTTAACCAAATTTTCTAAGTTAAAAAGGGGCCATAATTCATATTAAATTCAGTCAAGTGTTATCTACCTTGGTTGTCTGATGCCCCTGAACATATTTATAAACTTTCAAGTCAATACCATAAATGGTTATTGAGATATAAGCTTGATAGTAAGATGCACGCAAAACGTTAACCAAAAGCTGTAACGCCAACGCCAACGCAAGGGCAACTACAATAGCTCTCATATTCTTCGAATAGTCAAGCTAAAAACTGACATCATACAAAACAAATGCATACTTTCATTACATACAAGAATGTCAAAGAGTGTATGATGCATATAAACTACAATTTGTAGCCTACTCACAGCCAGTGGTCCAGCCTCCACAATGTCCCCTGGGTGTGGCCGACAGCCGGGAAGGATTTCACGGTGTCTATAACTGGAGAACACCTCTGTACTGGAATACACATGAGCATTAAGGTTTTCAACAAATTGTTTCACTCTTTTACAGAATGTTATAAACGTGAAGCCTATCAACAAGAGTCACACTTTTACAAGTGGCAGTGTTGTTAATTCCTGGGGCAAAACTGCCTATCCCTATATGAGGATTATTTGAATATTTGACTGATATCCTGTCAGAAAATGCTCAGGTCTTTCTGTAGATAGCTTAAAATCAAAATACTCAGGTCTTTCTGTAGATAGTTTAACCCTTTCCCTCATAGAGGAAACCATGAAAAGACCTATGCGAACAGCATAAAACCAGATCAGCCTGCGAGTTACTCACAGGCTGATCAGGTTTTATGCTGTTCGCTGCTCCTCAGTGGTCTGGTAATGAGGATTTTACAATTAAATTTGGTAAGGTTTGAGCTTGGCTTTCTGCAGATCAGGCTTTATGTGGTACCTATTGAGTGCATCAAAATGAGTCTATATGAGGGAAAGGGTTAAAATCAAGACACCATATTAAACGAAGTTTACTATGCTGCAATGATGGATGACAAGAGCTTGGAACTGCGGGTTGGAACTGTACCATGGTATACCGTGGATTTTAGGTAAATACCACGGTACACCCTACAATAAACCCCACAAAAAATTCCTAGACTTGTATTGAAGATTATTCATTTGTTAAAATTTTGCAAAGGAAAACAATTGTGCCATAAGCATTTTTTAAAAATTTCCTTTCAAGGTCATATTAGTACAAGAGAATATTATCAATACAGTTCTATTTTCTAAAATTTGAATGGAAATTGAAACATTCATATCATATCTGAGCAGGTTTTTATATTGTAAGCAATAAAATTATCAGTAATAACAAATTTATTGAAAATTTGTACTCATTCACTTCCTTTATACAGAAACCACTGAAGTACAGGTATTATGGTCCTTGTACCTGTTCGTACCCCAAAGCTGCTTTGGATCGCGGTAAAACAGCACACCTCTGGTGGTTACCTACTGGACTTTTCTAAGAGTTGGTTTAAGCCCTGTTTGGAGGAAGAATAACTTGTCACACCCAGGAACCACCAAGATAGGATAAGTTTCCATGTTTCAATACTTTTTTTTAATACTACCTTGCATATTAACTATTACCAAAAGTTACCAACCTTATGGTTTCATTCACTCCCTCTTGGGCCATCTGACCTATATCTTCCCCACTCTCTGCCTGGGAACCAGTCGCAGCTGGTTGATCCTTTACCACATACACTGGCTGGTTACCTGCATATGCATAAAGGTAGATCAGAAGTGAGGCAAAAGTTCAGACAATCAAACAAATATACTAACATACCAAACCCTAAATACTAGTAGGATCAGTGTATTTTTAGATCATATACTATGTCATAAAAAACAGACTTAATTTAATTAAAAATTAATATCTAGCATTAAACCAAGATCATATCTAGGTATATAATTAGGAATTTTCTGCTCTGATTTAAGACTACAGAGAACAGGGGAGAACAGAACCCAAACAAAATGCGGTGTAAATGTATACAAAGCAATAATACAAAGTATGGACCATTTCAATTCTTACAGACATGTAAGCTACACAAAAGCTACCCTTGGATATCACATGATCAATTATTATCTGGTTTACAAAAAAAAAAAAAAAAAAAAAAACATGTATTTATTTAGGATACGATGACCTCAAATAATGGGTAAAGGTGGGGCTAACATTTTCTTTATACAAACTGGAAAGGAAATGATAAGAGCTTGAATTTCACTACTAAGTACGAATAATGGAAAGGTTTATTAGTATTTACTCAGCACTTTGTGTTAGCTAAATTACTTGAAAAGCAACCAAAAAATCACCTTGTGTGATCACAAATAAATACTTGCCATACTGCTGGGACAGTGTCTGCAGCTGCTGCAGAATTGGGTGGGGCACAGGCTGGCTGACCAGAAACGCTGTATGGGCTTCCATGGCAACTGCAGATCCAAGGCAGATCTATCTGGCTTAACTCTGTATCAAGGATTTCTAGTTTGGTTGTTGATGAACATGATTTTCTAAAAGACAGAAGAAATATTTTATGAAAAAACACAGACAACATATTTTGTTAGAAAAATTATGGTTATTTTTTACGATATAAGCTCAAACATCCATATAAAACATGCTATCTTGTTGGACTGAATCTTATTTCTTATTTTCATATAAAACTTACCTGTTTATAATTTGTTAGCATGACCTTATTTGAAATCATTTTTCAGCCCCTGCTGAATACTCATGATTTTCACACTGTTTCTTCCAACTTGCTGAACAAACAAATTAAAGCTGTCTACACTACTTCCTGCTGGTAAATCAGTTAAGTTTGTGGTAACTCCAGATAAATGTTCAGATAATAACTGCTTAGAACACCGATGCATTAGGGGCAAGACTGTCTGCTTGTGACCTGGGTTTTTTCATTGGTTGACATTGGGTTTTATGAAAAATCCTCTTGTCATAAACTCTGAGCTGAATGTGTTTTATGTTGATAAGGCATTACTATATCCTGAATAAAAATTTAACATGTGACCTTGACCTGAAGGAAATGACCTTAGGTTTATATTAGGACACACAACCTTTAATAGGCCTACTCCTGGAATAACAAACACAGCAGGTACAAACAAATTTTTATTATTAGAAATGAACAAAAATCCACAATGAATCATAACAGAATTACTGTTGTGCTGCATGCTTTTCAGCAACATTTACAAAAACACATTTGTACCTACAAGTTCCGGATACCCCCTATTGACTATAAATAAGCTGCTTATTTTCAAATGTTATATATCTAACCTGTGTAAAAACCTTGAGAGAATGTTACAACATACAAACTCCTAAAGATACTTTATCACATAAAGCTTTCATTCTTCTATGCCTTTGACCTATACCTATTTTGTATTTTATTCTTCTCTTGAATTTTGGGACTGTGTCAGGCAGATAGTCTACCTTTTAATGGATTTAAAATAAGAGCTATTAAGAAATGAAGAAACCTTAAAATATATTTTAAAAATTATAATAATCCTCGACTTTGTGAGCTCTACGGAAAGTTCATTTAGAATATAATGACACATACAATTACACAGGGATAGACTCTATCTAGCAGTTGAAAGATAATGAAGCAACAACACTAGTTCCATTAAGATATGGTAGTTTCCTGCGTGAGTGGAAATGCAAAACAAAAGGAAAACAAGTATTGAATTATTTCCAATAAACCTGTAGTCTATTTGCAAATAATTCCTGCCAGCCTAGTTAATACTCAACTGAATGGTCAATAAACCATGGTTTTGACAGTCACTAATTGGCATGGTTACAAAGATTCTGAACAACAAATTAGTATGGCCATACTTGACTTTAGCAAAGCATTCAACAGTGTCTCACACAGAAAATCATTTTATAAATTAAAAAATATGGGATTAACAGGATGATTACCACCTGGATTCTAAACTGATTGAAAACAGAACAGTACTAGTACTAATAGTAGAGGGTGAATATTCAGACTCAAGCACTGTTGACTGAGGAATGTCACAGGGTTAGTGTTAGGACTGCTTCTTTTCTTGTGTCATATAAATGATTTACCAGAGAGAAAAATGTAGTCAGATTTTTTTCTGATAACTGTTTATTGTATAGCCCAGTAAAGACGAACCAAGACCAAATCAAACCTCAACAAGACATTAAATCCCTGGAGAATCAGTCCTTAAAATTGGGAATGAAATTTAACAAAACAAGGTGCTCATCATTTCAATACATAAACCATTAACTTTTCATTCACATTCTAAAACAAGTTAGTGATAACCCATACCTCAATACAGAAAAAAGAGGAGAACAAAATGATACTCATCCAGTTCTACAAGATTTTAAAAGCTTTACTGAATTGGAATAGTTTACATTAAACTAGATGTGGGTGTTCCTCGGAACACTTGTGTCGCCTGCATTTAAGCATGTTTGATGAAAGAATTGACTAGAAAATCGATCTTTTGACAAATTATTGATAAAGCATAATCTATTTTGTTAGGTACAAAATAACACCAAATCACACACACACACACACACACATATATATATATATATATATATATATATATATATATATATATATATATATATATATATATTTATTTTTTTTGGGGGGGGAATAAAATATTCAAACAGTGCAATATGTAATAATTTTCCCGAGCACTTTCGACTATACAGTCTTCATCAGAGGAGTGTCAGAATGACTATGAATTCAAAACATTAACTGTAAGAAAAATTATGACGTCATTAAGCACTTATGACGTTAATTATATATATGTTGCAAGTTTGTAGAGGAGAAAAGAAAGTGAGAGTTATCATTTATGTGAACTGCACTCCTCTTCAATGAGATCTATCTTTTAAGTTTCAAGGTGATACCTCAAATACTTTTTGAGTTATGGTCCGGACAAAAATAAAATCTCAGAATCAACAAAGGGTAATAACTCAGAAAATACGAAAGTCAGAGTTATCATTCTTGTGCACTGCACTCCACCTCAATGTGATCTATCCATGTTTAAAGTTTCAAGGTGATACCTCAAATACTTTTCGAGTTATGCTCCGGACAAGAAAGTGTGACGCCGACGACGCCGACGACACCGACGACGACGACGGACAAAGTGATCCCTATGTGTCTGCCATGCTATGCAGGCGACACAAAAATCAATACTGTGATTAATGATATTTAGATGTATTCTTTTATTCCAAGAACTTTGAAAGACTTGTATCTGAAAGTGTAGTTAATTGTAGCTATTTGGAGCTGCACATGCACCCTACACAGTGATTCAGATTGGACCCACATTCCTTAGGACAGTTGTCCTAAATGGTCATTTTTTTTAAGTCATTTGTCCTAAATTACAAGAAAAACTTCGGACAATTTTGTTATAGCAAAATGCTTAATAAGACATTAATGACACTTTCAAGTTTACTTTATTTATATTCTTTTTGCTTTGAAATATATCATTCAAGATTGTTTCAAAACTTCAGTCAGTTAAATAATTTCCTAGGTAAATATGTTGTTATGACTATCTTCTGATACCTTGTTCACTTGTATATAGAAATGAAATAAATAATTGTTATTCAAGTTAGTATCTGGAGGGATGCATTTATTCAGTATGGAATTAGTATGTCACAAAGGAGAACCCACCCAACCCTTAAGCATAAAAGATCTTACAAATAAAAGCAAAAAAAAATAAAAAATATTGACTCAAGAAAACAGCAGGTAATAATAAATTATTTAACTTTAAATGGAAATGTGAGATCATTCATACTTCTAGAATTTTGAAGATGATGAGTGAGAGAAAGATTGGACATATAAGGATATTTTGATTGTTTATCAAATCAAACACAGAATTGTAATTTATATGACTTTCTATCTAATCAAAGTCAAGGCAAATTCAGCAAAATCCGAAAAATCCGACTCGTCAGAATGATTTTCCATTCTGCGACAGTCGTGTTCTTTAAATACGATCTAACTTAATAGTGCTAACAAATCAATTAAAAGTATATATTTTACTCCCCCAATAATAGATCGACATCCTTTGATACCTTATCTACTCTTTGTTTTTCAATCATCATTGACAGTTTCTTGCCAACATTTTATAATGGCCTGTTTATTTCTTAGAAGACTCGCGATTTCCGGTTTTAACGACACTTGTTTAGACAATCAAAAGACCACGTGGCACGTGATTTATGGTATCTGACAATTCTATTGGTTCTTTTTATAGACAGACGCTAATGTTTCAAAAAATAGCACGAGAAGAATAAATTTGCATAGGTAATTTTCCACTGGATAGAACTTGAATAGCATGAAGAAAAGAAAATGAAACTTGATACGCATCATTCTATTTATTTAGATCTAGTCATATTCCTGATCTTATTGATTGATATATGTATTTGAACTCAAATAATCCAGTAATTATGAAAAAGAAAGATACTTATGCGTAAAAACTTTGGCAAATATCGATATTTCCGGTGGTCGAAATTTCTTACAACGTACGAGTCCCTATGAACAAGCATACAAACCGGCGACCCCAAGAATCAAAATGTTTCTAATGTAGTTATTTTCAGAACAAACAAATTTTTTATATAGATTGTAATATGATTAAAGTTTCAACAGCAACATTGCTATTTAGTCTTTTTTGCCGATCAGGAACTTTTATGCTGTTAAAAACTGACTGCGTCAATTTGAGTCTCCATGAAGTAACGGGTATTTGAGTCAAAATGCTTCTGTATGAAGTAATAAGTAAATGCGTCAGAGTGGGACTCTATGAAGTAAAGGGTTAATTGTCGAAATTTCACCGTCCGGTACAGACATTTGTCGGTCACATTGTCTGATAAACTGTATTTTTATCGGCCCGATGGGCGTACTGAGTTTATTTTTTCCGGTCATCTGTAGCTTTTATCGGCCCTAGACCGAAGGGCCGATCCAATCTGAATCTCTGCTACATAGTATTTTTTTTTTTCAGAGGAAATACTCAAACAATGGTCTCTCTCTCTCTTTCTTCACAAGTTATGTGTGTTCTCAACATATGGATATTAGGTAATCTCTACTGAGATCCGCTCCAGTTATAAGGCCAATACGAAAAAAATAACCGGAGCGGATCTCAGTAGAGATTAGGATATTCGGTAAAATTAACAAACTCAATAAGGAGACAAACTACAATATTCAATATTACGCCCTATTACAGACGGACCTACCAGTGGTCTTATTATAGAGGTTTTGCTGTACATTAAATTAACACTCTACCTGAGGATTAGGTTGTAGTCTTATCTGTATAATTTCAATTTCTAAGGAGTCGTACCATCAGCACTTTTCATGTCAGCTACTTCCCGCCATATAAGGGAGATAAATAAGTATCCATTTTTGTGTTTTTCTCACAGGAGAGTGTCAAAGCGGCTATTTTCTTTTCACTCAGAATAAAATTCTTGATTTATTCAAGATTTTTTTTCTGCTTTGAAATTATGTTACAGATGAAAAGATTGATTCCTGCTGTTTCAGTGCGCGAATATAGGTAATTTCTTTAGAATTTTGTGAAATGTTTCGATTGTAATGTATTTTCGCGCATAGTTTAAACTGCGGGTCTATCAGAATCACAGGTTTCCTGTATTTGTGTAGAAATCCCTGGTTTAATCAGTCAACTTGTGTTTGAATTTTCAGATAAATGAATGACTTATTTTAGCTTGTAGGTGTATAAGCCGCAAAAGCTAGCTTAACTACAAGTAATTCTATATCACTCCAATAATGAAATATTTCTTTTAACTGTCAGAAAAACAAGCTATGTATAGGTTTTAACCCCACATTCGCTTTTGAGTTTGGACCAATATCAAACCCATGACACTGCAGACCTAGCTGTCAGTAACTCAATTACCATATTGTATACCACATAATTCATAGTATATGACTAATCTGTCTACGAGTTGAATGCCTGTGCTGTTTACATTTACAGCCCCCAATCCAAGCCTGAAAGTTAAGCAAGTTTGGAGTAGCAAGTAACTAAATCAGTGTTTTTTACCTCTGCAGCCTTCATCCTAGTAATCCACATTTGTGTACCCATAATTTGTGATAGCGTGCTAATTTCGATTTGGCGCTATCCCCTACGGAGGTGTGACAGCCACAGTATCAAAATATGTTGCGCTGAGAGCAGGTCATTGACGCAACTATCATCCTAGGTGCAACCGCAATGTTTTCACTGTGGATGCAATGTTCAGTTTCAGTGCATCCACAGAAAATGCTATTGAAATTAGAGTAGGATGCATACTTTCCATTATAATTGGGACGCAATTTTTTTTAGCCTAGCAATTAAGTCAAATGCAGGCTTTGTGCAGTAAATATTGGGAAAAAAAATCACTGCTACATCACACAAAAGCTAGCTATAACACAAATACATGTATAAGCATATTCTAAATGCAAGGCAGTTGAAACTGACTCTATCACTAAAGATGATATAAGCTTTAATTAGAGTTGACAAGACAAAACGTTGGTTACATTGGTGACAGTGGTGGGATAATGTCAACTGCTAAACCGGAGTTGCCTTACCTATGTGTTTCCCAGGCCAAGTCATGGGTCGAGACTTCTCGGAGGGGAAAGTAATGTGACGATGCGTCGTCATAGGTATAAATACAATCTCTGACAGCTGCATCAGGGAGTCGACTCTTTGGCTCAGTTGTTAGAGCATTGGACTCGCACGCTGGCGGACTGGGTTTGATCCTGGGCCAGGTCGAGTTTGTAACAGTACAAATGCTCATGAAGAGGTCATCTATTTCAAAATGTAAATTAAGATCTGAAATTAGTATGTTGAAAGGGCTTGATGTAAAATATGACAATTATTTAAGAATTTTATGAAAATGGATCATCAAATAAGGGTTTTTAAAGTTTACAAGATTTTTTGATGATTACATGAACTGAGAAGTACATGAAATGTTTAATATAAAATCAATAGTACCTCACAATGGTTTATAAAATTTTGAAAGTGTAACAAAATAATTGTATAAATAATGATATAAGCATATTCTAAACCAGCATCAACTCTGTAAGAGTTGACACTTTTTACTTTGTCTGACAGTTTTAATGTTTACTTAGACATTATCTTATAAATGTAGGTCTTTGGGTCCCCTTGCCTCTGATTGATATATTTATTTCAAGTTTGAGACAGGGACAATTTCTAGCTCTGTATATTAAAATTATTGTTAAAGTGCCAACTGCATTATGTGTTGACTAAGTGTGAAGTCCAAATTGCATAGATTACTAGCTCTTTTATAGTATTTGATGTATTGTAACGTCATGAATGAATAATTTTATAAGTGATATTTTTAATACTGATTACTTGTCTAACTCTTATTGTTTAAGTTTAAATTAATTTATTTGAAAAACCCTAAATTCTAATTATGTTATTCATACAGAATATTGGTTGATCTTGTGGAAGTCTTATTAAAGTCTATAGTCTTAGTAATGGATTCAATTTAGTTCATTACAGTCGGTTTTGTTTGTCTGTCTGTCTGTTTTTCACAAAACTTTAACCTTGACCATAATATGGAAGTCCCTCCACCTACAACCTCCAAAATCACAGTGCATGCACCTTGATGAGCTATACCCACCAGGTGACCTTGACCTTCAAATGACCTTGGCCCCCAAAGGTCTAAGGCCCCCACGGGGTCATGGCATTCATTCAAACAAAGCTTGTTAATTTTCAACAGCCTTGAAGGTAAACAGAATTGTACCTCACATTCTATGTAGTCTGCATGGCAAAATAATCTATTGTTTTAAAACCATTTAAAGTTCAGCATATTAATAATATTGCATGATTATATATTTGTATGTGAATAGTCACAAGGTAAAGGCTTAATACATCTATTGTGTTGATTTTGTATATACAGAAGGAATTAACTGGACAATAAAAGAAATTCTATTTGGCTTTTTGCCTTCAATAATACTGCCACATTCTGTGCGGCATATAGGGTGGGCCCTGCGACAGTGGTAAAAGGCTTATAGGGAGGATCCTTGTGTGTTTGTGGGGACCTGTCATTTTCCTATGTTGTCAACATAAACATCCCCTCAACCCCTTCCTGCATATGCATTGTTAAAGACAAATATGCTAAATAAGTTCACAGTTCATATTTTATTAGGTTTACTTATAATGTTTGCACATATCAAGTATAAATTTAACTGGTATTTATATATAGATATGTAAAAATCATGTGAGTGGAGATAGGAATCACTCACACCTTTACTCATTAAATTTATATCTGCTAAATAATAGGATTCAATACGAGGGACCGGCTGCAAGCTAAGCAAGCCAGGAAAACGTTTTCAAGATGGCTACTAACATTGACAGCATTGCAGAAGAAATCCTTCTCCAAGAGCTAGCAGATGATCCAGGATCATTTTCGGTAAATACTTTGCAAATCATCCAACCCTTAACCTCATATAAATACATTTTGACAACTCATCAAACAGAGCAGACCCAGATCAGGGGCAAGTTGCTTACACAAGTAGTTCAATGTGTCTGGTTCCCAGTCTCAAGATGACTGGTAACGTAGTGTAAGGGCTAGGCACCCAGCCAAGAACCGTACAATGAAACTTATTGAAACATATTGTCTGAGCAACTCACCCCTGGCTTACCTCTGTTTACACAAATAATATTGTAGCTCAGATTCTACCCTGTCTGCTAGGCAAAGAAAAATCCATTATTTCATATACCATTTATGGTTCAGCAAATTGATATTCATAAATTTTTACACAAATATTAATAAGGAAAAGACTAAACTAAAATTGCAATCTGTTGCTTCTCTCCACTCCTGATTACCACTGTATTATAAAGACAAAGCAAAACCATAATTCAAAGGGTGAGAGCAAAACTAGACTAAGTGCTTATATAAATACATGCACTTAGCCTAGTTTCACTCTCACCCCTCAATATATTTTTTCTTTGACATGTATGGAATAGTGTATGGATAATGGTATTCCAATAACATGCTAGCTTTTGACCATAAAATATTCAATACACAAATCATCCTACGTGTCAATCCTACACTTTCAGCATTTGTAGTCATTCAGAGTACTTATATATATACATGAAGTACATTTATTGACTTTGTGCCCGTAGACAATAATTATTATGTTCTTTTGAATCAATTTTATTGTATGTGTTTTGTGCACAGTCTGCTCACCGAGTCCTTATTGATGAAGGATTCAGCCTCTTGAGTGCAGCTGCAGCGTGCTGTGAAGAGGAGACCCGCCCTGTGTCACGCTTTGTGGAGGAAACAGTTCCAAGATACTCAGACAGGCAATTTCAGGAGCACTTCCGAATGAGTCGGATGATGTTTGAGGTTTGTACAGAGCTCTTGGGTGTTTTTTTATCTAAACTTTTCAAAAGTAAGTCAAGCTATTCTATGCCATAAAGTTGGTTCTTTTACAATTTTTTCTGCATGATGCTGCACGAGTCCTGGTACTTGCTAGGCTATAAAAATATGAGTCCAAGTACAGATAGTATGCATCCTACCTTAATATTTATAGTATTTTCCGTGTGTTTTATGCATCCAGTGGATGCACTGAAATTAAAACATTGCACCTGCAGCAAAAACATTGCATCTAGGACGCAGGATGCAGAGGTAAAAAAGTCACTGCCATAACCTTGGTCAAGGTTGTGCATGCAACAAACTATCATGCATATATCTTAGTAACTAGCAAATGCTTATTGATTTAATACTCACTAAGGTCTTTCAGGGATATTAAACAAACAAGTTAGATAACTGTTGACCATTTAATGCAGATGACAACCCTTTTAGGACTTACAAATTTTGGTTAAAGTTTAGCATCCAACATACTGTCATCATTGTTATATCAATCTTATTATCAGCTTTTGGGTGTAAGTTATCTATTCTGGACATAAATTGAACACCCTGCTGCAAATTTTCCTTTTGTCAAATCCTAAAATCCAGATATGACCGGATTCATAGACTATATATATTCTACCCATCATAACACATTAAATTTGTATACTAGTTTCAAAGTGGGTGGGATTTTAGGATTTACATTTGAAAGCCAGTGAGGAATGTCAATCTTGCCTAAAACTGAAACCATAAAATAAAATTCTGGGAGGATTCATCACTGGAATAACCATATTTCTGTGTCCATCTTGATGCTAGTAATCCCCAATGAGACTATATTACTCTGTTTCCATATACTCCAATATGGGGGTATTTTACCCCCATATTGGTCTTCAATACCCCCAGTTTTAAGAGCTTTGCTACTAATCTTTTACGGAGAGAGTACAAAAGTTCAAGAAAAGCACACATTTTACTCTCCATTTTCAAATCTTAGTGGGAGCACTGACTCTTACTTCACAACTTTACAAAATGCATTGTGTAATTTATTTGATATGCATGCTTTTACTTGATAATGCTGATACTTCAACTTGTTAGTAATATATGTATGTCCCTTTGCTTGAAAAAATGGCATAAAATTATTGTACAATATTTGTAGTTACTGGCAACATGCAATAAACAGTAAAGTTTACTTTTATCCGCAGAAACTGTGTCAGTGGATTGCACCTTCCCTGCCCAAGGACCGCACCATATCTCTTGAAAAGAAGATTCTTTCAACTCTATGGATGCTTGGAAACATGGAGAGTTTTCAAGGAATTGGTGACCGATTTGGTCTACATAAGGGATCACTGCATCGATCCTTCTATTCTGTGTGTCAGACACTGACTGATTTGAGAGATGAACTTATTTATTGGCCTTCGCCTGAAAATTACCCGGTTATATCTGATAAATTTTCTGAACGATCTGGTATGCCAGGTGTCATTGGTATTATCGATGGTACACATATACGTATACCTAGATTACCAGGTGACATTGAAACATACATCAACAGCAAAGGCTACCCGAGTATGCAGGTACAGGTGGTTTGTGACAAGTCAATGTCTTTTATTGATGTGTACACTGGATGGCCCGGTTCTACTATCGACAGTCATGTGTTCAATAACAGTCCATTAAAGACCAGGTTAGAATCTGATCTTCTTCCTGCCAAATACCATTTACTTGGGGATACGGCATATGACCTCTCCACGTATTTGTTGGTACCATTTCCGGATAATGGCAGATTAGATGAAGTTAAGAAAAAATTCAATAAATGTCATTCTTCAACCAGAGCTGAAATTGGAATGGCAATACGTTCGCTGAAATCTAAGTTTAGACGGCTCAAATATTTAGATATGTACAAGGTTGAAACTATACCTTATGTTATCTTTTCTACATTTGTTCTTTACAATTTTATTTTAAAAAATTCCAACGAAAATGAAGTTGACAATACCTCTGTTGATACTTTTGAAGACCCTTCTGAAGATAACAATGCAGATGAGAATGACATTGATTCAACAGCTTCCCATGATGCCATTAGCAAAAGACTGGAAATAGCTCGGTCTCTAAGGTGAAATTAACTTAATCAGGATCTCATTCTCAAGTTTGAAGTCATCCGGTCATTATCCTTGAATAATGTTACAAGAAAAAGCCTAGTAAATAAACTACACATATTATCAATATTGACTGATAAAAAAGAGTGCCACAAGGAATAAGCCTAGTAATGGCTAACTATTTCTAGGAACAGTCTAATTGGTAGCCATCATGGCCCCATGTCACCACAAGGCAACACATTGGACTGGGTTTCAGGTATTGAAACTGCATTTTCCTTAGAAAGTCCCTTGGCATACGATGTTTGAGAAAATTATCATCACCCATGGATTTATACAACCACTGATAGTTTACAAAATCATCATTTATGGTAAAGTGAATTCAGAGTTTGTATCAGGACTGTCTGAAGGGATTGTACCAGTTTATGTTCAAGCTACCACCCTTAAATTGAAGCATCGACTATCACTCAAAAACACTGCCATGTTACATGTATGTTGTATACTATTTAGGTTAACAATTATATGTTTGTTATAAAAAAGTCTAGTTCATATGTGAATAGCAATCACTTAGGAATATTGTAATACTTGAAGAAATTGTTGGCTGTTTCTCTACTGGGGCTTGTTTCACTAAACTTCATACAAACAAATTTGATCTTAGTCGTAAGTATTGTTCTACATAGTGTCTAACGTCTTATTTTCACAATAAAATATGGAGAAAGTTGACACATTTCTTTGAATTAACCCTTTCCCTCATGTATACTCATTTTCACATAAAGCCTGATCTGCAGAAACCACAGTTAAACCTTACCAAATTTAATTACAAAATACTCATTTCCAGACCACTGAGGAGCAGCGAACACCATAAAACCTGATCAGCCTGCGAGTTACTCGCAGGCTGATCTGGTTTTATGCTGTTCAGGTTTTGGCCTTATACAAACACAACTCTAATTGTAAAGACAAATTCACAGGGAAAGTACTGTTTTACGTCTGTATATTTATGCTTATGAAATTTTCATACAAAGTTTAGTGAAACAGGCCCCGGTTAACAGTCGAAATCATCTGCTCTAATTTGAAGACCAATATTTGCTGTTCTGATATCCATGTATCCATGTAAGACATTGTTAGTTTTGTACAGAATATTTGTACAGAGCAATGTACTGCATCAGAACATACAGGTAATATGAAAATATTATCTGTAATTTTACAGACACACAAGTGGCTTGAGATAACTTAATTTTGTACCACAAAATACCAATAAGTACAGCCAGTTTTGTTCTGAAATACATTTTTGAAATTAGTTCTTTTCTTTATGTAAGTATTTTTTTTTTTTTTTTTTTTGGTGTACAATGTTTTATATCTAAGGCTTTTGCATTGTTCATATGTATGGTTATTGCATTTGACATTTTATTAGGACTTTCTGCCTACTGGCAGAAAGTCCTATTGGGTTTGTTATGTTTTTTTATTCTTCTTATTCTTTTTTTCTTCCAAACTGAGCGTTAATTTAAGCATGTTGCAATGGTCCCAGGGCCATGAAAATTTTATGGCATATACTTGATGCGATGAAATTTTGATTTCTATGATTTTCATATGCCTATGACGTCATATGACGTCACATTTGAAATATGCTACAAAAGTTTGTACGCGGTCTACAGCCATTGTTTGTGAACCGATTTTCATCAATTTTTCACAGATTGTGTATATTAAGTTCTAGTTGTGCATCTCGGTGTCTGTTTTTCAAAATTCGAAAAGTCCATGGTTCTATAGCGAATCCAAGATTCGAACCAAGGTTGAAAATATTTTAAATGCTTATAAAATCTGTCCTATTTAAGATAGAAAGTTGATATTTAGTCAGTATATAGGTCTCTAGAAGTTTTAAATATTTTGTGAAAATAAATGTCATATGACGTCACGTGACGTCATTATATGATAATGTATTTCAAATATTAACAAGAGTATTTCTATATGTTGAAATTGTCGAAGGGCAATTAAAATTTAATGACACATGCTTCAATCGCTGAAAGTTTGATTTCTATGATTTTCATATGCCTATTACGTCATATGACGTCACACTTGAAATATGCAACAAAAGTTTGTACGCAGTCCAGAGCCATTGTTTATGAACCGATTTTCATCAAATTTTCACAGAATGTGTATATTAAGTTCCAGTTGTGCATCCCGGTGTTCGTTTTTCAAAATTCGAAAAGTCCAAGGTTCTATAGCGGTTCCAAGATTCGAACCAAGGTCGTAAATTTTCAAATTCTTATAAAATCGGTCGTATTTGAGATAGAAAGAAGATATTGGGTCAGTATATAGGTCTCTGGGAGTCTTAAACATTTTATGAAAATAAATGTCATATGACGTCACGTGACGTCATTATATGATAATGAATTTCTAATTCTAACAAGATTATTTCTATATGTTGAAATTTTCGAAGGGCAATGAAAATTTCATGCCGCATGCTTCAGATGCTGAAATTTCGATTTCATTGATTTTCAGAAGCCTATGACGTCATATGACGTCACATTTGAAATTGACTACAAAAGTTTGTACACGGTCCAGAGCCATTATTAATGGGCCGATTTTTATCAAATTTTCACAGAATGTGTATATTACGTTCTTATTGTGTATACCGGTGTCTGTTTTTCAAAATTCGAAAAGTCCAAGCATATATGGCGGATCCAAGATTCGAACCAATGACGTCAATATTTAAATGCTTATAAAAACTGTCCTATTTGAGATAGAAAGTTGAAATTTTGTCAGTTAGTAGGTCTCTGGGTGTCTTAACAATTATGTGAAAATAAACGTCATATGACGTCACGTGACGTCATTTGTTTATTATTATTATTCTTTTCTTCTTCCTAACTAAACGCTTATTTTAATATGTTGCAATAGTCCTAGGACGATGAAATTTTTATGGGTTATTAGGCATGTGAGGAAATTTTGATTTCACCCCTACTGCATATATGTAGCCATATCTCAATAAATATCGATTTTTGTAAATATAAGTATGAATAAGAATTATAGCTGAATAATTGACGTTTCCAAAGATATTTAGTTTATTAAAATTGGTTTACGCAATACAAAGTTATAAGCAAAAAAACTAAATGAAATGAAGCTAATTTTGCTGATAATATGCTGTTTTCTTGAGGTTTAACAGTCAATATCTCAGAAACGACTGAAGATAATTTAAAATGTAGCATGTTTTAAGAGCTTTCTAACGGTACCAAGTTTATTGAAATTGGACTTCATATAAGAAAGTTACATGGAAAATAAGATATTTCATAATCATGCATCATAAAAATATGGAAAAGGTCACGCGCAGGGGTCACCAAGCTTAAATACTTGTGCAACGACTTAAAAAAAAATAAAAAAAAAAATATCAAATTGCAATTAATGGGCTATATCTTGATTTTTTTTTTTTTTTTTTTTTTTGTCGAATGTTGACTGTTTCCAAAATAAGCATTGAAGTTAATACATGTACAACGGCACAAGACAAAAATCCGTATTTGCAACACTATGTAGCTAGCGAGCAGTTTGCAAGCCTTGAAAAATTCACACGCAGCCCCACATTTTAGACCATCTAAAAACTGCATTGTTATGCTAACGATATTCATATTGCATCAGTTTGTAGGCTGGGATGTTACCTTTCAAAATATCACCATAGTTCGAAATTCCAGGAATTTATGGCAAAACTACGGAAGCCCAAACACGCCAAAATCGCTAAATACGTTTAACTACGTTACAGCTGTCGAAAGGATATAGCACTATACACATATATAATACTTCTTCCTACTGAGGCTAAAATTAAACAAGGTTACAACTGAGCTGGAGTGATGCAATTCTATGTGTGATGAAAGTTAGAAACTTACATTTGAACACTGTTTCATTTTTCTTTCATGTCATATGACATAGTGTAAAATTTTGTATGTAAACTACATGTGCAAGATATGGGCGGACTTTGATTAAAATTCACAGAATGTGTTCTATTTGTGCTATTTTATATAGAAATAGAGGAGATAGAAAGTTGCAATTTGGACAGATTATCTATTATGTCATCTTCTATATATACTATATAAAGCAGATGTTGCAGAAAGTCCTATCATTCGTTTAAACGAATGACATCTAGTTTTCATTATTGTTACTATGAAAAAATATCTTCACCATTTAAATTTTATCGGTTGGGTGTTGCATGTATCAGACAGGGTAGAATAGCTTTGGCCTTACCATGACCTTTCTTGAAGGTCATAGATGTTGATGTGTTGTGTGCACAGCACAAACTGCTGATGGAAATGATAGGATTTTTTTAACCCTTTCCCTCATATAGACTCATTTTGACACACTCAATAGGTACCACATAAAGCCTGATCTGAAGAAAGCCAAACTCAATCCTTACCAAATTTAATTGTAAAACCCTCATTACCAGACCCCTGAGGAGCAGCGAACAGCCTAAAACCTGATCAGCCTGCGAGTTACTCGCAGGCTGATCTGGTTTATGCTGTTCGCATAGGTCTTTTCATGGTATCCTCTATGAGGGAAAGGGTTAAGGCTTGTTCTCTAAGTTCGGTACTTTCACTCCAGTGTGGTGCTAAGTTTAGTTGTGGAACACAGAGGGGTTCTTGTAAAGTATTGTTATCACTTTTTAATGGAGGATAACACACAAAAAACTTGACTTTCAATAAAGCTTAAATGTCATGATAAAGGTAGAACATGTATATATGTGTAATGCAATTCTTCATTCTCATTATTACAAAACATTGTGTTCACAGAATATCGTTGTATCACTTCTGTGTTCTAGGGCAAAACTTGAACTGATATAGGAGCTTAATTCATTTATAAGCTGTTTTCAAAATAAAGTTCAAGTACCCATTTTTATTGTAATACAAAAATATTTTGCTTTATTAACAATTTTCCATAAGATTTTTTCACATACTTCTTGTGTTTCTGGAAATATTATATCATGTATAAAATAAGTAAGAAATACATATACATGAACTTACATGTGTGTGAAAAGCTCCTCAAACTACTGAAGTATGATGCTAATTATATGATGTCATGTGGGTAGAAGTGACAAATTCGCTGAAGTGTGCATGCTAAATTCTAAAGTGGACCTTCCATTGTAATATCATAAGTAACTTTTAATAGTTTTATACCTACATACATTTTTAAAGTCTCACTTCTTACCGGTAATTAAAATCTGAAATAGCCACATTAGATACCGATTAGACCAGGAACTACTTAAACATTAAGGTAGAGCATCTCTAATGGAAATTATTTCCAGGTTTTCTATGTATAAATTAAATATATAATTTGGAAATTTAAACAAAATTAACTGTTGGAACAATTCATGATGACTTTAATATCACAATAGATCAGTCAGAAATAGAAAATCAGAACAATGGTCACTGTCTGAAGCTTTGATAAAGGATTTGTTCACATGAGATTTCCTACCTTAATTGATAGAATAAACACAATCTTATTGATTGGTACAATGAATACACATGTTAACCCTTTCCCTCATAGAGGAAACCATGAAAAGACCTATGCGAACAGCATAAAACCAGATCAGCCTGCGAGTAACTCGCAGGCTGATCAGGTTTTATGCTGTTCGCTGCTCCTCAGTGGTCTGGAAATGGGGACTTTATAATTAAATTTGGTAAGGTTTAACTGTGGTTTTCTGCAGATCAGGCTTTATGTGGTACCTATTGAGTGCGTCAAAATGAGTCTATATGAGGGAAAGGGTTAAGATATTTACTCTGATGATTTTGTGAAGCCGGTAAACCCAGACCTCTTTGATATTTGTTTTTATCTGTTATTTATACATGTAAAAAGATGATAATAAAAAAAGTTAGATCGAGAATTATCGATTCGCAATACAAGTCTTCTGCTATATGTAATTTGTATAACCATACGTAACAAGTTCCTCTTAATTGGCCACACGTGTAAAACACTTGTGTACATTGATTTCTTACGAACAAATTCCTTTATCCCTCTTTTCTATTAAGAGCTTTGTCTTGATCTTTTTATACTTCAAAAGTAAAACAAGAGCTGTCAGAGGACAGCACGATCGACTATTCAAAATGCTTGTTGGTAAATCAAATGAAATCTATTTCAATTCTTGCCCTTCACATACCCTGTACATAATAATAGTCAAAAATGATATACCTTGATAGTCTGATACCCCTTAATATTTTTATGATGTCTAAAATCAATCCCATGCCTAGTTACTGAGACATAAGCACAATAACACTGTGCATGCAAAACTTTAACCAAAAATCCAAGTTAGAAAAGGGCCATAATTTGTATAAAATTCAGTCCAAAAGTTATCCTCCTTAGTTTTCTGATGCCCCTGAAGACACTCCTTAACTTTCTAGTCAATTCCATAAGCAATTTCTGAGATAAAAGCTGGATAGTAGCTTGAATGCAAAAATTTAACCAAAATTCTAAGTTAAAAGGGGATAATTTTTAATATATTCCATCAATCCTTAAGTATATACCCTTAAACATAGTAAAGATGTTTCAAATCTATCCCATGCCTGGACTCTGAGATATAAGCATGAAAGTACCTTGCATGCAAAACTTTAACCAAAATTTCTAAGTTTAAAAAAGGGCCATAACTTGTAATATATTCCATCAAAAGTTATCTACCTGAAAAGTATGATACTCCTAAACATATCAAAGATGTTTCAAATCAATCGCATGCCTGGATACTGAGATATTAGCATGAAAGTAACTTGCATGCAAAACTTAAACCAAAATTTCTAAGTTAAAAAGGGCAATAATTTGTAACATATTCCATCAAGAGTTATCTACCATGAAAGTATGATACCCCTAAACATATTCAGATGTTTCAAATCAATCCCATGCCTGGATACTGAGATATTAGCATGAAAGTACCTTGCATGCAAAACTTTAACCAAAATTTCTAAGTTAAAAAGGGCCATAATTTGTAACACATTCTATCAAGAGTTATCTACCATGAAAGTATGATATCCCTTAACATATTAAAGATGTTTCAAATCAATCGCATGCCTGGATACTGAGATATTAGCATGAAAGTACCTTTCATGCAAAACATTAACCAAAATTTCTAAGTTAAAAAGGGGCAATAATTTGTAACATATTCCATCAAGAGTTATCTACCATGAAAGTATGATACCCCTTAACATATTAAAGATGTTTAAAATCAATCGCATGCCTGGATACTGAGATATAAGCATGAGAATATCTTGCATGCAAAACTTTAACCAAAATTTCTAAGTTAAAAAGGGGCATAATTTGTAACATATCATCAAGAGTTATCTACCATGAAAGTATGATACCCCTAACATATAAAGTGTTTAAATCAATCGCATGCTGGATACTGAGATATAAGCATGAGAGTATCTTGCATGCAAAACTTTAACCAAAATTTCTAAGTTAAAAAGGGGCCATAATTTGTAACATATTCCATCAAGAGTTATCTACCATGAAAGTATGATACCCCTTAACATATTAAAGATGTTTAAAATCAATTGCATGCCTGGATACTGAGATACAAACTAGATAGTAGCTTGCACTCAAAACTTTAACCAAATTTTCTATTGCATGCAAAACTTTAACCGAAATTTCCATGTTAAAAAGGGTCCATAATTCATATTAAATTCAGTCAAGAGTTATCTGCCTTGGTTGTCTGATGCCCCTGAACATATTTATAAAGTTTCAAGTCAATACCATAAACGGTTATTGAGATATAAGGTTGATAGTAACTTGCACGCAAAACTTTAACCAAAAGCTGCAACGCCAACGCCAATGCCAGGGTGACTACAATAGCTCTCATATTCTTCGAATAGTCGAGCTAAAAACTATCTGACACAACCTCTGTATGTATAAAATAAAAATATGACCATATAAGAAAATGATAATTTGAGGAAAACTTATAATCCTTCTTCCTTTTATACATGTACTTACTGATGAAATTAGGATCCTCTCTCTCTGAGAGAGATTAATACCTACATCCTACCTTGTCCTCATGTAATGTGAGTATAGGACGTGAGGAGCAGGATTCTTATCATATAGCCCCCATTTCTGTAAGTGGGGGTATTATAATGGAGTCCTCTTGTATAAAAAAAATGTGTGCAGATACTATAATTATTAGCTGATTTCTCATCCATTGCTACCTTATAAATCCATTGCTTCCTTATAAACTAATTCATTAATCTACATTAACTATGGGTATCATCCTGGGGTAAGATTTCTCTATTTTTTGCTAAGAATCTAACTGATATCTGCTACATGAGAGAAAAATCTGTTGTAAAAATGTAAACTAGTCATACGTAGGACTTGAATTTCTCACTGGACGTGGACAAGATCTCGTTCTTATTGGCCAAATGTGACTTTTATTCCATGGTTTTTTATGCTCCCCAAAGGGAGAGCATATAGTTGCCACTTTGTCCGTCTGAAAGTTTGGAGTTATTGCCCTTTGTTACTTTTTAGCTCACCTGAGCACTTGTGCTCGGGTGAGCTTTTGTGATCGCCTTTCGTCCGTCGTGCGACGTGCGTCGTCCACAATTGCTTTGAACACTCTAGAGGCCACAGTTTTGGCCCAATCTTCATGAAACTTGGTCAGGATGTTTGTCTACATGATATCTCGGATGAGTTCGAAATTGGGTCATGTGGGGTCAAAAACTAGGTCACCAGGTCAAATTTTAGAAAAACCTTGTGAACACTCTAGAGGCCACAGTTTTGGCCCAATCTTCATGAAACTTGGTCAGGATGTTTGTCTTCATGATATCTCGGATGAGTTCGAAATTGTGTCATGTGGGGTCAAAAACAAGGTCAACAGGTCAAATCTTAGAAAAACCTTATGAACATGCTTGAGGCCACATTTTTTTAGCCAAATCTTCAATAGATTTGGTCAGGATGTTTGTCTAAATAATATATTGGATGAGTTGGATAATAAGTCACGTGGGGTCAAAAATTAGGTCACCATGGCAAATTTTAGAAAAATCTTGTGAACACACTAGAGGCCTAAATTTTTTTCCCAGTTTTCATTAAACTTGATATGAGTGATGGCTGCATGAATTCCCAGTTGAGTGCAAATTCAGGTAGGATCAAAATGTAGGCCACTTAGTAAAATGTTAGAAAAACACTTTAGATGCCAGATTTTTTGTCATTATGCCCAACACAGCCATCTTAATCAGGTGAGCGACACAGGGCCATCTTGGCCCTCTTGTTCATATTTAAATCTTGTCTGGAGCATAACAAAAACTTTGAGAGGTATGAACATGAAACTTCATAGGTTGATAAATCTCAATGAGGAGAGGTACAGTGTTTAAAAACCATAACTCTTGGTTGCATAATTTAGAAGTTATTGCCCTTTGTTATTTTTCATACTTAAATCTTGTCCGGAGCTCAAATAGTTTACATGTAATAAAGTACCCATCATGTGACAAAATGAAGTTCAGGGAGCATCCACCAGTTCTATCGGCACTTGTTTCAGACAGTAATATCCCTGCTTTTATTTCTGAGACTGGTTGAAAATGTTAACCTTTTCACTGTTCATTGCGACTGTTTATTCATACTGAATTCAAGCAATTTACCGGGGTATGCAGAAACTGAGAACAGCATGTGAAATGTTCACACTAAGAGTACAATTGAAAAATAACATAAATAATAGACAAGAGGGCCATGATGGCCCTGAAACACTCACCTGAGTACCATTGCTACAACTGATTACAAGGTTTTTAAACAGACAAGAATTCTGATATAACTCAATCTTAAACATTTTAGCCCTGACAATACTACACACCAAATACCATTGCGAATGTGATAAGTCCATAAGATGATGCTACGGTTCAGAGGAGAAGCTTAGTGTGGGGTCATTTATCTCCAAAGGGCCACCATTTTGAAAATCTTGATAATGAACCATTAGATGATGCTACATACCAAAAATCTAAGCTATAGGCCTTATGGATTCATAGTAGAAGATTTTTTTTAAAGATTTTCCTATATAACTCTATGTAAAACAAGTGACCCCTGGTGCGGGGGCATTTATCACCATAAGGTCATGATTTGTACAATCTTGGTAATGAACTATAAGATGATGCTACATACCAAATATCTAATCTCTAGGCCTTATGGATTCATAGAAGAAGATTTTTAAAGATTTTCCTATATAACTCTATGTTAAACAAGTGACCCCTGGTGCGGGGGCATTTATCACCATAGGATCATGATTTGAACAATCTTGGTAATGAACCATTAGATGATGCTACATACCAAATATCTAATCTCTAGGCCTTATGGATTCATAGAAGAAGATTTTTAAAGATTTTCCTATATAACTCTATGTAAAACAAGTGACCCCTGGTGCGGGGGCATTTATCACCGTTTGGCTATGATTTGAACAATCTTGGTAATGAACCATTAGATGATGCTACTTACCAAATATCTAATCTCTAGGCCTAATGGAATCATAGAAGAAGATTTTTAAATATTTTCCTATATAACTATATGTAAAACAAGTGACCCATGGTGCGGGGGCATTTATCACCATAGGGTCATGATTTGTACAATCTTGGTAATGAACCATAAGATGATGCTACATACCAAATATCTAACTCTAGGAAAATTTTTAAATTTTCCTATATAACTCTATGTAAAACAAGAGGGCCATGATGGCCCTGAAACACTCACCTGAGTACCATTGCTACAACTGATTACAAGGTTTTTAAACAGACAAGAATTCTGATATAACTCAATCTTAAACATTTTAGCCCTGACAATATTATACACCAAATATATAAGCACTGGGCCTTATGGTTTCAGAGGTGAAGACTTAGTGCGGGGTCATTTATCTCCAAAGGGCCACCATTTTGAAAATCTTGATAATGAACCTTAAGATGATGCTACATACCAAATATCTAATATCTAGGCCTTATGGATTCATAGAAGAAGATTTTTAAAGATTTTCCTATATAACTCTATGTAAAACAAGTGACCCCTGGTGCGGGGGCATTTATCACCATAGGGTCATGATTTGAACAATCTTGGTAATGAACCATTAGATGATGCTACATACCAAATATCTAACTCTAGGCCTTATGGATTCATAGAAGAAATTTTTTAAAGATTTTCCTATATAACTCTATGTAAAACAAGTGACCCCTATTGCAGGGGCATTTATCACCGTTTGGCTATGATTTGAACAATCTTGGTAATGAACCATTAGATGATGCTACATACCAAATATCTAAGCTCTAGGCCTTATGGATTCATAGAAGAAGATTTTTAAAGTTTTGTCTATATAAATCTATGTAAAACAAGTGACCCCTGGTGTGGGGTCATTTATCACCATTGGGCTATGATTTATACAATCTTGGAAGTGGCCCATAAGATGATGCTACATACCAAATATCTAAGCTCTAGGCCTTATGGATTCATAGAAGAAGATTTTTTAAGATTTTCCTATATAACTCTGTGTAAAACAAGTGACCCCTGGTGCGGGGTCATTTATCACCATAGGGCTATGATTTGTACAATCTTGGTTGTGGCCCATAAGATGATGCTTCATACCAAATATCTAAGCTCCCTTCTTTATAAAATGAAAATAAAAAGAGATAATGTATGTACTTTTTGTAAAAGTGAGGAAGAGACAATTATCCATCTTTTTTGGGAATGTGAAAAAATAAAACCAATAATAGAATATTTGATTGATAAAATAAAAGAATTTGAACCATCAATAAACATTGACAGTTCTTTTGTGATATTAGGATCTGGAGAAACAGACAACAAATATGATTTAGTGTTTTTACTCATGAAAAAATTTATTTACTTAAGTAAGATGAAAAATGTGATACCAACCATTTATAGCTTTAAACAAGTCTTAAAATTAGAAATAGAGATTTTTAAAAGTTCTAAGTACACCGAAGATGCAAGTCTAGGATGGACAATTGTAAGCTCAGTTTTATGTAATCATGTTTAATTGATATAAGTGATTTTATATAACACAGATAGCAATCTTTATTGCTTGTATGTCACACTAGATTTATGTTTACATATATATAAATATGAAGGGAAACATGTAAATCTACTTCTCTTTTTTTCTTCTTCTTCTTTATTCAATATTTTATTCATATGTCCATTTTCTATAATGCTGGAGTTGACATTTTTATTATTGTAAATGCATATAAAATATTGTAAGGTGGTCAGTGGGATGGATCCCCGACCCACTGCTATCTATGTTACGGGGACAATAAATGTTAAACTCAAAAAAAAAAAAAAAAAAAAAAAAAAAAAAAAAAAAATATCTAAGCTCTAGGCCTTATGGATTCATAGAAGAAGATTTTTTAAGATTTTCCTATATAACTCTATGTAAAACAAGTGACCCCTGGTGCGGGGTCATTTATCACCATAGGGCTATGATTTGTACAATCTTGGTAGTGGCCCATAAGATGATGCTACATACCAAATATCTAAGCTCTAGGCCTTATGGATTCATAGAAGAAGATTTTTTAAGATTTTCCTATATAACTCTATGTAAAACAAGTGACCCCTGGTGCGGGGTCATTTATCACCATAGGGCTATGATTTGTACAATCTTGGTAGTGGCCCATAAGATGATGCTACATATTAAATATCTAAGCTCTAGGCCTTGCAGTTTTGCAGAAGAAGATTTTCAAAGTTTGCATTTTTAAAATCTATTTTTAGCTCCTGTGACCTACTTTTTCAACCAATCTGAATAATTTGTACAACTTTGATAGAGGGCATCATAAGGATGATTCCTGTGAAGTTTGGTCAAAATCCCTTCAGCGGTTTATGAGGAGATGTTGTTTAAAGCAAATTGTTGACGACGGACGGACGCACGCACGGACGACGGACAAAAGGCGATCACAATAGCTCACCATGAGCACGTTGTGCTCAGGTGAGCTAACAAGTGACCCCTGGTGCGGGGGCATTTATTACAGTAGGGCTATGATTTGAACAATCTTGGTAATGAACTATTAGATGATATCTAAGCTATAGGCCTTAGGGATTCATAGAAGAAGATTTTTAAAGATTTTCCTATATAACTCTATGTAAAACAAGTGACCCCTGGTGCGGGGGCATTTATCACCGTAGGGCTATGATTTGTAGAATCTTGATAATGGCCCATAAGATGATGCTACATACCAAATATCTAAGCTCTAGGCCTTGCAGTTTTGCAGAAGAAGATTTTCAAAGTTTGCATTTTTAAAATCTATTTTTAGCTCCTGTGACCTAATTATGCAATGGACCAGAACCATTTATACAACTTTAGTAGAGCTTTATCCAAGAAACATTTCTGCAAAATATGTTTCAAATTGGCCAAGCCGTTTAGGAGGAGATGTTGTTTGAAGCAATTGTTGACGCTGGACGCACGCACGGACGCCGGACAAAAGGCGATCAGAAAAGCTCACCTTGAGCACGTTGTGCTCAGATCAGAAAAGCTCACCTTGAGCACGTTGTGCTCAGATGAGCTAAAAATGCTGATCAAAGACATTCATTTGAGATCATTCTTCACAGAAGTCGCTTTCTTTTAAGGTCCACGGAAAATCCCTACTATGTACAAGACCCTAAACACCTCATGATGTTACCATGAAAAACTATGCTAGCTTAAAAAACCTAAGGCACTGTCTTTTACATTGTGAAAAAAATATCACTAGATTTAAAGGAAAGTGATCTACATTTCCTAATGCATTTCATTCATGATAACATAATACACCTATCAAGATAATGCTCAATGTACGGGACTTTTGACAGAAAACCACTCCTGCCAAATATTTTTCAGACAGAATGGTCCAGAGTCAAAGGAAATAAGCTTTACCCTAACCTTAGATCCCGCAAAACATCTTCCACTCTGGGGATTTTGACAAATTGTCATTGCTCTAGGGTGGGGATTTAGATTTAAAAAAAAGGAAAACTGTCACATTCCTCTGGGTCAGCCTACCACCTTCATCCTCACACAAGTTATTTAAAACCGTCCTCGGTGGCCGAGTGTTTAGAGCGTCCGCCTCGGGAGCTGGAGGTCGTAGGTTCGATCACCAGTCGCGACATACCAAAGTCGTAAAAAATGATACTGTTATTGCTCCCTTGCTTGGCGCACCGCATATAAGGGTAGTTGCAGGACTGGTTGGCCCGGTGTCAAGACAATGTGACTGGGTGTGGTATCATGCCATGTCTACAGCGTGATACTGCAGTGTGGCAGCACTATATCTGTCTCATGTAGACATCGTCTCCAAATGACTGAAATACGGTCGGATGGGACGTTAAACCCAACAAACAAACAAGCAAGTTATTTAAAGCACAAGTTTTACTAGTTCTGAAGTGACTGACCAAGACACCAGCACAGAATGATTCCTATGCTAACCATCCACACATCCTAAAAACACACTGAAAGAGATCAAAATACATGTATGTTTTAATAGACAGCCCTCTGTCTTATTTTACTGAATGTGATTTACCAGACTTAATGATATATTCCTAATTACAAATGTCCCTTATAACCATTTGCATAATCAATTTTCATTTGTCCCTAACCATTCCATTCTTTGTTTACATAAGCTACCTGTGTACACTGTATGGTGACATTAAAAGTTATTTTGCAGAAGCAGAAAATCTAATTTAACCCTTTACTTCATATAGACTCATTCTGATGCATAGGCAAATACAGCAGACCCAGCTTGGACAGTAGCTGTCTGATCAGGGTCTCCTCTGTTTGCTCATACAATATTGTAGATCAGTTTATACAGAGTTATCTGTGGCGAAGAAAAATCCATTATTACATAAACCAAAGAAAGACCAATTGATAAATATTCATTAAATCATAAATTTGAACATTACGTATTCATGAGGTAAAGGGTTAAGTAACAATGACCCTGACCTTGGTCCACTGAAGGTCTGTATAAGAGCTACAAGATCTCAGTATGTCAGTTTTTATTAAGGTCACTATGCAAAAGCTGAAAATTGATTAGTAGTGGCTGTGACCTTGGCATGCAAGTATTCCCGAACAAATTGAGCAAACAAAGCTGGTCCTTTATAATTATACACTAGTAAATTCATCTAAATAAATTAATAATGACTCAAGTTATTAAGCTGAAACAACAGCTCTATTTTTAGAAATAGTCACCTTGAACTCACAAGCAATCCCAAGCAGTGTCTTTATTAAATCTATTTTAAGAAACAGTGATATTAATCCAATTAACTCCAAAAGCAATCCCAACCTTTGTCTTCACACAATCCATCTTTGCTCTCCAAACCAACGAAATGCTGCTGAAACCAACTCCTGCCCACCCAACTGTCTGCCAAACATAT
>CM037793.1:24937237-24987237 GCA_021229015.1 Solen grandis | reverse complement strand
ACCTCTCCAGGCGCAAAGTACTGCTCCAACACAGGAACCGTCGAGAGGGATTAATATAAGTTGTAAGAACTTGTTTACCAATCGACATAGATTAATTTAGTTAAACTAAGCACTAAGAAATAACCAAAATGTGTCAGTTAAATTTGAAAATGTACAAGAAAAATCGCACGCTGAAAGTGCCTACCCCTCCCGCACCCATTCCTTCCTAAAAGTTGCTCCCGAATTTTTTTTCTGGGGAAGGTTCAGTGTGAAGAGTGCTTCCAGGTCTACAATGGGACAGTAAAGGTTTATGTCCCCAAATACCAGCATAATCCATGCATATATTTCCTTCCACATTTTTTACAAAATATGTAGATAGGGCCACATTTAATAAATTGTTTGTTTCCACTCTCTCGACCGACTCTCAAAAATTCTGCTGAACCCCCCTCCAAAGAAAAAATTGGGTAATCTGCTTTTTTGACGATTTTTATCTGGTACGAATCTGGTAAGAAAAAAAAGGAATTTTGCCTACCTACCTAACCAGTTCTCCAGACTAGGGTCGGGAGAGGGGAAACCATTTTTTTAAAGGTGGCCTAGAGTATTTTTCCCCTCTTTAAGTGTGTGTGTGGGGGGGGGGGGGGTGCAGAAAACCAGAAACCACTGATATTTTAACCCAGTTTGTGATTGAAAAAGCTCGAAAAACATATATTTTATACATATAATTAAAAAAAAAATCCAGGGGTATTCACCCTAAAACGCTTTCAGTAATATCAGTGTCCGCTTTGCCCCCACACCCGATTTTGACCCCCCCCCCCCCCCATAACATTCACAACACAATCAGATTTTGCCCACCCCCATCCTAGTTGAAAAGAAATCTGGATCTGAGCTTGCCTTCCCGGCATGCTCAAAGTTCTAGTCAAACCCAGGAATTTGTATTTAAGTTGTAAGAACTTGTTCTCGAATCGAGTTTACATTACAGAAGTAAATGTCGGATGGTATGAGGAAATCATCACTACAGTCTGCCTCTGGCAGCTGACCCAAACGGTCCTTTTCAGGACCACCTCCTCCGTTCACCTTTGTCACAGGGGATGACAGCATTTAGGCTGAATTAGCCGAGTTTGTCATTCCCAATTTGGCCTCAAACTTTTTCATTTTATTAAGTACCTACCTCATACCTATTTCGGCATTCAAAGTGTTCTTTAAGGAGTTTTGGTCATACTCCGGGGTCTGCTCATTAAACAGTAATATATCTGTAGACGGACACTCTTTAAACACTTCAAACATCATCATCGGTATAAGGAAATAATCCAACATCACACACACACACATTCACAGTTATACACTCTTACATTGCATATAGGATAAATAATGTGTGGGAGGGCGTTGATCACCAGTGCAAAAGTCGGTTTATCGGGGGAAAAGAGGAGTACTTCCTATACTTTGATTTTTTAAGAAGGGTTAGAGACGACAGTAACAAAAACAAATGAAATTTATACTTGACCCAAAAGAAATAGATCGACGAAATTATGGTATTGTTAATTTTGTGATTATATGTACTTCTCTTTTTTATCTGACCTTTATTGTAAATACTGAAATTCACACCTTACCGCTCATGCTTTGTCTTCTTTCAGCATAAGTTAAAAAGCTCCCAGAGGGACAAAGTTCGGCAGTTTATCGCCTTCACTCAAACCACAGAGAAATCGGGAATTCAGTGTCTCAGTTGTCACGACTGGAAATTAGACGTCGCAGTCGACAATTATTTTCAAAATCCAGAAAAATACAATGAGGCACTACGACCCACTGTCGATAGAAAACGTCTTGAGGCATTATGGACACGATACAAAGGTATGTTTGTCTGCTATCTTTGTGTACATACGTACCCCACCCACTTTTGGTTTGAGTGACCAGCTGCGATAATGTTGCTGCTACCACAATATTGTATAGATCGTTCGGTTTAGGTCCATCAGAGGGAGTGATTAATGTTTCCTCCATTATGAAATATCAAAAACTTTCAAAATTGCAGAAATTGTATCCAGTTAACACTTTGAATTATCCCCCCCCCCCCCCCCCCTCACTTCTCTGAATTACAGTCATTGGTTGGTCAAAAAAGGACCAACACCCACTCACCCCAACATGCATGCACACAACCAATGGCTAATGTAAAGTTCTTGAAGTAATCCATATAAAAAAAATGAGAGATTTGTTTAAGTTCTGAATGTTCAGACAGTATAGCATTTGTAAACCCTGTAAGCATCTGAGCATGTGGTCCATGCTTTGACTTAAGAGTCCTGGTCTCTCACCTGGTTGCATTTGTACCCATTGTGGGTCCTTTCATTATATTTCTTTAGCCGTTTTTTTAGCAGCCCTAATTTACATCATCTGTATACCATACCAGCCAACTGTTTTATTATAGGTCCAATAGGTATTAAAGTTCACCAGTAGGTCTGAAGTAACCTCATGAAATTTGTGTAAGTTTCATTTGAAAATATTTTATTATATTTTTCAAAATCTATTTTCATACTGTTTAAGTGTGTGGATGTCATATCATTATCTTCACGCCAACTGTTTTATTACAAGTCATATTTGAATGTTAATTTAACCAATAAATTAAAGGTACTGTATCTTAAATGTGTGAAAATTTTATTTGGATTTTTTTTCATTATTAATTGTTTCAAAACTCGCACTGCTTGGCGTATGGTCTCCATACCCCTTAAAAAAAATAAAGAAAAAGAAACTTGCATATGTTGTATAAGGTTACTACAAACCTACTGGTGAAATTCATTTATATAGGACATAAAAGGGTTGGCGCAGAAAAACGCCAGATGGTGTGTAATCCTGGATGGCGTTATTTGGATAGCATCCATATACCACCCTGTTCTCTGTACTGTAAATTCTTGGACAAATTTCAAATTAGGAGAGTGGTATGTAATGGCTTAAAAGTAGCCCATATGAGTGAGATATTTGTGTAAGTTAGTAATATTCTGAAAAGAAATATTTTCCCAGAATGAAAAAAAACAACAAGCAACATATAAGTTTGTTGGTATTTCAGATCCTCATGAAGAAGACAAAATGACTGTAGATGGAGTTATGAAGTTCCTTGATGATTTAAGCCTCAATCCAGAGTCACGCACAGTTCTCTTGTTGGCGTGGAAGTTCAAGGCTGCAACACAGTGTGAATTCACAAAAGAAGAGTTTATCAATGGAATGACAGATCTTGGGTATGTGATGATCTTTTTTTAGTATTATATATTTATAAGTACCCTTTTTCGAATGTCCTTCAGTGGTGTATTCTTTAGGGATAAATGAAGGTTATTCATCAGATTCTTATATTATAAAGTGAATATGATTAATATCTGTTCTATTTATTTGGAGCCAATTCTTTAAATTTTTAGATATGCTTTTTGGTCTTTATAGACCAAGTTTGGTAGCATGCATGGACAGGAAGAATGGGATAGCATTTGCAGTCATGTAGAGATCAATGTTACATGATATAATAAAAATAATGTTAATAATGCTCAAATAAGTTCATCAGGAGTTGGGTTTTAGTTAAAGTGCAGTGTTTTTTTGTTTCAAATTTCCTTAAAGACACTTTTTCTTCTATATTTATTCACTTGCAGATGATGAAAAAGGATGTCAGACCTTGATGATTAAATCTCAAATAATATTTTGAATTTGATGTTTAAATTAAAAAAATAATTTATTAATTATATCATTATGTTTGGGGATTGTCAAAAAATCTAAAGAAATGATGGCATATAACACATATAAATTACTTAGTGAACCACCAGGTAAAGTGTTTTTTTCTCCCAATGTAGGTGTGACACTCCAGAAAAATTGAAGCAGAAGTGCCCAGGTTTGGAACAGGAAATACAGAATCCATCCAAGTTTAAAGACTTTTATCAGTTTACTTTCAATTATGCTAAAAACCCAGGGCAAAAAGGTTTAGGTATGTAATTGCATTTTGAATATTGGGTATATAATGAGCTGCAATATATTAAAGTGTCATCTGTATACTCTCTAATAGTGTGGCACTTTCTCCCAAAGTCATTGTTATTTATACAACCACTCATAGTTGTTCGTAAAAAATGGTACTGGTATAGCTCCATTGCTTGGTGCTCAGCATGTAAGGGTAGTTCCAGGACTGGTTGACCCAGTGTCCGGATAATGCGACTAGGTGTGGTATCATGCCACATGTCTATGGTGTGATACTGCAGTGCGGCAGCAGTTTATCTGTCTCAAGTAGGCAATGTCTCCAAATGACTGAAATACTGTTGGTGGGACATTAAATCCAATAAACAAACATAAATAAACAAACAAAACAGAGTCACACTGTCAAACACAACCATAGATCACAATAGGAAATGTCCAGCGAGAATTGGTCACAAATCCATCAGTGAACGCTATGTAAAATAACAAACTGCAGAAAAAATGAAAGAGGCCTCACCTCCTTTTTTCTAAATTTGTCATTTGAAAATTGTTTTACCTATGCTCCAACACTTGTATCAATTGAAAGGTGGAGATTTTTCTTTCAAATCCCATTCTTCTGGTTAAACTGGTTATAACACATTGTTCTTTACTTGAATTAGCAACATGTTTTATAATATGTTATTCCCCTGTTGCCATCTCTTCGGCAGTGTTTTACCTGTCTTAAACACAGGCTGCACATATGAAATCAGGTACCAGGAATGGATTAACTTTGGTCCAGCATGGTAACTGGGTGTATATATGTATGCCCCTTTCAGAATAAAAGAGGACGGTTAAAAAATTGCCAGATAAATGCTGAAGGCATTGCTAAGTATAATTGTATATCAAAACAATTTTCATTGATAGTTAAATTTTTTAAATTATTTAGACTTCTTTGAAAAAATTATATTTGCACTATTAAAGGTAACTTTCATATTGACCCCTATCATGATCAGCGCAAACTGTATATGACCCTATGTTATCTCTTTATTTACAATACAATTCAATGATCCTTTCCAGTGTTTATAAACTTAACAAATGAGTTCAAATTGACTCATAGGCTATCCAATAGCTACACTGGGGTAATAGGTAGCCAATGGTTGACCTGGTTTACACAAAAGAACACATGTTTTTTGTGTCACCTACTGTAAGCATAGGTGACACGTAGGGATCACTTTAATGTTGTCTCTCTGTCTGTCATACTTATTCTGTCATGTTTCAGCAGGTGACACATGTGTTCCAAATAACAACTGTGTTTGTGATGTTTGTAAGTAATTGATCTATGAATGGGAAAAGCAGGGTTTATAGTTTCACTGCTAACAAATAGAAAATTGCATTAAATCCCCATCTCCTACTCATGACATATCCTGAAGATCATTTCTCTATATATCTGAATCACATTATCTCTATTTGCAGATTTAGATATGGCCATAGCATATTGGAACATAGTTCTTGCTGGAAGGTTCAAGTTCCTGCCATTATGGAGTCAATTTTTACAGGTAAGCTATACTATTGTGAGTAATTTTCTAGATGCGAATTTTCTGTGTCCTAGACGCAGTTTTCCAACTACAGACGCAATTGTACAGCTCACTTTGCATCCATGAGATCAGTAAAATGCTGCCCACAAAAACCTGTGAAATGTGTTACACTTAACAAACACCATGCCACTTATGGTTTAATGCAAGTGTTTTATAAATTATGCCAGAGCAATACAGAACTAAATTTCTTATCATACACTACAGTATAGTGATTACTAGTATCTAATCATAATTGCTATCAGACTTTATGTTAGGGTCTCCCAACTTTACTTGGGGGACCACCAAAATGCAAATGATGGGCATTCTTGGACTCCAAAGCAAAACCCTTGTATAACCTGTATATGTAAAAAAAGCTGGCCTTTGGCAGCTAGTTAATCCCCCGCCACGAAGCGGAAGAGGGGTTATAGGAATGCCCTTTGTCCGTCCGTCCGTCCGTCCGTCCGTCAGTGTGTCCGAAACATTTTCGTGTCCACTCCATATCTCATGAACGCTTGGACACATTTTCTTCAAACTCGGCTAAAGTGTTAACCTCATTGAGCTGATGTGCAGAAGGCATGTGGCGGTCATGCTGGCTCAAGGTCAAGGTCATACTTGAAGGTCAAATGTTATTTTCGTGTCAGCTCCATATCTCATGAGCGCTTGGACACATTTTCTTCAAACTCGGCTAAAGTGTTAACCTCATTGAGCTGATGTGCAGAAGGCATGAGGCGGTCACGCTGGCTCAAGGTCAAGGTCATACTTGAAGGTCAACTGTTATTTTCGTGTCCGCTCCATATCTCATGAACGCTTGGACACATTTTCTTCAAACTTGGCTAAAATGTTAACCTCATTGAGCTGATGTGCAGAAGACATGAGGCGGTCACGCTGGCTCAAGGTCAAGGTCATACTTGAAGGTCAAATGTTATTTTTCCGCCTATCTCATTCAGGAGTGTTCCCCTTGCCTTACACAGACCACTTTTGACCTGGATTTTATTTATTGTACTCGGTAAATAATAGTATGTCATGTTCACAATCATACAAATTATGTCATGATATATAAAGTTTTTAATTAGTTTATTTTGTGGTTACCTAATACATCCTATACTTCATTGATGTTCACTTTTTGTACTGTTTCCCATGTAAAACTTGTCAGTAAACTTTTAATATATGTGCCTCCGAATTCTGAGATTCATACATAACTACGGAAAGTTAAATTGTCTTAAACTGATCTTCTATGTCTGCTACAACCATGCCAGGTTAAGTTGAACATAATCCTATGACCAAACAAATTCTAATATTTGGCCAGCAGCAGGGGATATAGCTGTCCTTTGGACTGCCTTGTTTTCTCTTGCTGTGGTAATGTATTAGTTGGCCATCTGTCTCTACCATTATCTATGTGAGAAAGACAATGTTTTCTATGCAAATGCCTCTCAGTCCATCTGTCTTGTTAAGCACATAAAATATTAAATTCTTATTCTGATATAACTACAAATCTCAACTGCAGTGAAATGATGTGCAGAGGGAAGTTTTCAGGCTTGTGTTTTAAAGGTAAATGTCACACTGGGACACTGGATGGTAAAAGTTAACATTTGTACTAATTCTTGTTGTCTCTTACTTCCAATTGATTGGTTGGATACATCTGTTATGGTGGGAAATGCACATTTAGTTTTTCTGATAGCAGTCATGTTATAACAGTTTAAAATAATTCTAAAAGCAAATTTTTCTTTCAAAAGCAATATACATATATATTCTTTTGACAGAAAAGCAAAATTTGTGTTACAGATTTGTTATGAGATGCAACTTGTACATGCTTGTTGACAACAACATTACTACATTGAATAAATAAGAAAGAATCTTTTACTAAGGATCATTCGCTTGTTTACAAAAATACCTGATTTGCATATTCCGCATATTTTCATCAATTTTCTGACACTTTCCATACACCTTTCGTATGTCCCCATTATCTAATTGCGAGAACATTGATGACACACTCGGTAAACAAATTGTGATTTGTCAGCGTATTTTTAGATTAAAAATATTTCCAATAATAGACCATCCTCAGGAATACTCGCCAATGCAAAATGTAAACAATGACAGTATTTTGATGGATTCTATATAAAACTATAAAAAAAAAAATGCTAAAATCAGGATTTCAAGTTTTTTTAATTTCCAACTTCTACCGATGCATCGGAATCGGTAGACAATATATTTATTACATCATTTTGACCTTTACAAAGACCTTCATCAGGGTATATATAAAATTATACACAAACTAATCTACTGAAGTAATAAAAATGTTTGGTATATAATCAAATGATTTCATTCTAAAAATATAACAATAAATGTTTGGTATATAATAAAATTACATGTATAGTTCATCAAAACACATTTTTTAAAAATTATGAAATGGCGAGATTTGATCAATATTTCCAGTGCGTATAACTTATTTCACAGCAGATATTTGCACATTATCTTCCATTTGCATTCGTCTACAATATGTCAATACCATTTTATATTTTCTTTTTAGCTCACCTGAGCACAAAGTGCTCAAGGTGAGCTATTGTGATCGCCCTGTGTCCGGCGTCCATCGTCGTGCGTCATCAACAATTTTCTTTAAACGACATCTCCTCTGAAACCACTGGACAGAATTTAATGAAACTTGCAGGAATGTTCCTTGGGTGAGGCTCTACAAAAGTTGCTAAAATAAAGTTGATCAATGAAGAACTCTGGTTGCCATGGCTACAAAAAGAAAAATAATTTGAAAACTTTAAAAATCATCTCCTTCAAAACTACTGGCCAGATTTTAAAATAAATTGGTACAGATGTTCCTTGGGTCAACCTCTACCAAAGTTGCTAAAATTTTTGATCCGTAAAAAACATGGCCGCCAGGGGCGGGGCTTATTTGCCTTATATGTATATAGAGAAACCTTTAAACAACATTTCCTCTGAAACCACTGGACAGAATTTGATTAAACTTGACAGGATGTCCTTGGGTGATCTACAAATGCTAAATAATTATCCATGAAGACTCTGGTTGCCATGTCAAAAAAAATGAATTTAAAAACATTCTTCAAATACTGGCAATTTCAAATATTTGGTCGATGTTCTTGTCAACTTCCCAAAGTTGCCAAATTGCGATCTAAAAAAATGCCAGGGCGGGGCTTAATGCTATAGTATATAGAGAAACTTTAAACAATATCTCCTCTGAAACACTGGACAGAATTGATTAAATTTGGCAAGATGATCCTTGGGTCAACCTTCACAAAGTTGCTAAAATTACTTGACCATGTAGAACTCTGGTTGCCATGGAAATAAAAAAATAAAAATGAAAACTTTAAAAAATATCTTCTTCAAAATACTTGCCAGTTAAATGTGGTTGCCATCAACAAAAGATATGCTTTAAAAATATCTGCTTAAAATACATGGCCAGGCGGGGTTATGCCTTAATGTAATAGGCAACACTTGTTATGCCTTCTAGCATTTTTATTTTCTACACAAATCTGCTATAAAATTGGACAATGTAAGTGTTCATAAAAATTTTGAATTTGGCATTTCACTGGCCAGATTTTAAAATAAATTGGTACAGATGTTCCTTGGGTCAACCTCTACCAAAGTTGCTAAAATTTTTGATCCGTAAAAAACATGGCCGCCAGGGGCGTGGCTTATTTGCCTTATATGTATATATAGAGAAACCTTTAAACAACATTTCCTCTGAAACCACTGGACAGAATTTGATTAAACTTGGCAGGGATGATCCTTGGGTCAACCTTCACAAAAGTTGCTAAAATAAACTTAATCCATGTAGAACTCTGGTTGCCATGGCAACAAAAAAAAAAAATGAAAACTCTAAAAATCATCTTCTTCAAAACTACTGGCCAGATTTTAAAATAAATTGGTACAGATGTTCCTTGGGTCAACCTCTACCAAAGTTGCTAAAATTATTTCGATCCGTAAAAAACATGGCCGCCAGGGGCGGGGCTTATTTGCCTTATATGTATATAGGGAAAACTTTAATCAACATTTCCTCTGATTCCACTGGATAGAATTTGATTAAACTTGGCAGGGATGATCGTTGGGTCAACCTTCACAAAAGTTGCTAAAATAAACTTGATCCATGTAGAACTCTGGTTGCCATGGCAACAAAAAGAAAAAAAATATGAAAACTTTAAAAATCATCTGCTTCAAAACTACTGGCCAGTTATGTCGGGGTTATGCCCCTTTCAATGCTAAAAAGGCTATATTTCACATTGTTTGCCTTCTAGCATTTTTATTTCTTAACCAATCATCTCTAAAATTTGTGACAATGTTAAGTGTCATAAAATTTTGATTTTGGCTGATATTTGCCCTTTAGGACAGGAGTTATGCCACTTTTGAAATGAAAAAAATTGGCTTATTTGGCTTTGTTTGCACTCTAAGTAATTTCTGAAAACCTCAAATTTCACTGTTTAAGTCTCAGCATCTCATTTTAAAGCAGTATGTTTAGCATGTTTGGCATTGAGGGCTATTTACAGGTGAGCGATTTAGGGCCATCATGGCCCTCTTGTTTCATGAAAAGTTTATCATTACGAGATATAATGGGCCTATAATGTAATTTTGGATATAAATATTTATGTTGAACTTGTGTAATTTGTCTATTACCAATTATAACGGTTTATCACTTGGCACAGGTAAAGTCAGTTTAGGGTATATGTACTTTAAGACTTTATGGCCTACTTAGCTATTTAGGGCCTATATATATACATTTTGTGTCAAATACCTGTTGCATTGGGGGGCTTTTTTTAAATCAGTTTTCATGCACAAATACTTATTAAGTATTGTGCTGTTGCTTTTGTTTAGAAGTGGTCATTTACATAGGGTTTTCTTTTTCAAAGGTTAATGAGTCCAAAGACAGGAATTAAAAGAAAACAAAGAATATTTCAATGAGTAGGATAAGAAAACTTATTGTGATAGACACTGAAAAGATCTTCAAACTACAGGAAGTTATTTCACTTATGCGGATAGTTGGTTGTCTTAATAAACCATAAGTTTTAAACCTATTCTTCAACAATGATTGAAAAACATTCAGAGCCGAAACTAATTACTCTCATTTGTTTCTGGGTGGGACCAGTACTTTTCCATGTGAAAATAAAAGGTTCTTGCCTCAAATGGGGTTCATACACGCATTCTAGCATCTCCAGTATGCAATGATTGCTACCAATGGACCATGCTGCGTTTAAACTTAGTTTGTTTTTACCAACATTTAGTTCAGTGATCAAAGCTTCATTTTCCTTGTCAGTCTTGCATATGGTTTTCCTTCATCTGTAATAAAGTGGATGTTGCTATATGACTGTAAATGTGCTGCAGCGGTGGTAAACTTTAAAAACAACAACAATAACAATAACTCTTTTGTGTTTCAGGAACACCATAAAAGGTCTATACCAAAAGATACATGGAACTTATTGTTAGACTTCTGCAACATGATAAACGAAGACATGAGCAACTATGATGAGGAAGGTAGGTAGATGATACAGAACAGTTGATCCATGCTGAACAATGACCCCATATTGTTGAAATACTGTTATTATACATCATATGCATATGTACTTCCTTGCTGAAGAGTTAGGTTTTGTTGCAGCATGCTGAAGTGTCATACTGAAGGTTTTAAGTTTGAATCCAGTTTGAGGCAGTAGGATTTATCTTGGTTACATGGGTACTCAAACATTAAACAATTTTGTTTGTAAAGGTGATTGCACCCTTAGCATGTCCAATAGACATTCATGCTCAATGAATCTGAGAACTGGTCCCTTACAGAAGGGAATGTATGCAGTAGAAGTATGGATTTGGACTTTCTGGTATACATTCTTGCTGAAAAGCAGGTATGGATGGCCCGATGTCAGGGTAATGTGACAGCATTATACATGTATGTTTTATAAGTGATAAGTTATACCTTTTTTATTTTAAAACTGTGAAAATATAATATGTTTATAAATATTGGTATATTAAAATTGGCTAACAGATCTAAAGATTAGTTAACAGAATTTCAAAAGTAGAAATCTGATGTTGATACTTCAGTTCCTTAAAAACTGTATCCTTCATTGCTAATGGTCATTAATTATTTTATATACTTCAAATAAAAGAATGAAATATATGTTTTTTTATCTGTGCAACAAAAGTAATGTCTTTTGCCAGTAAAATGGTTCAAAGACTGCACTGCGTAATGTCTGGCGTAATATTGCATTGAAGAAGCCTTATATTTGTCTTTTAGATAAACTCTCCAAATGACTGAAAGATATGAGATGTATATTAATAGCAAATGAAATGAATAAAACATGATCAACACTTCATAATTTATCACTTTCCAGGTGCATGGCCGGTGTTAATAGATGAGTTTGTTGAGTACGCTCGTCCTCAGATACATCCGAAGAGTACGACAGTATAACAACGGCTTCCTTTTGTACATAGACTTGATAAATTTCTCATTATGTTGTTGGCATGGAGACCTACTGCAAATCAGATCGGGCCACGCATCAAGATTGCCTCACATGACAGCTTTCCACAAAACAGGTTGTCATTAGGAGTACCTGGAGTTCCGAAATTGATTTACTGAAAAATAACTCAAATGTCCTTCCATAATCCTGGATTGTTTGGCTATTCTTTTCGATATATAGATTATGAAATTAATACATTTAATTATGACGAAAATTTTCTGTATTATGTGACATTACTCATATTAAAACCCTTGTATTTCTTAAGCATGTGTATATTGTTCTTATCTAATATAAACACTTTGTGATACATGTAGTTTGAAAATATTTCATGTGCAGTGAATAAAGATGGAACAGGGTTGTGCCATTTCAGATTTCATACTTAAGTTTCTAGCATTATATTTTTACTTGTGTGAAGGAATATTTTTATGAGTTAAATAGATGGAGAACTGATGTGATGTGACTCTGTTTTCATATTTTCAATTATCTGACTTAATATAGTTCAGCTAAGGTCTATATTTTTTTAAATGATGGAAAATGTTAAGTAATAGCTTTATCATACATCTTACAGAAACCTATAGAACATGTATTCTTAATAAATGAATATGGTGAAATAGATATGCAGTTCATTGTTTTATTGTTTTTGAATAGCTTCCTCTGTTTACATTTAATACACAGTCAAGGTATGGTTTTTTATTTTTTTAGGTTAATACTCAAGATAGCACAATTTTACAACTTGAATTTTTTTAAATATTTAAAATTCCAAAAACAAATTCTGGAATCAGTATCCTAGACATTCATTCTCCCACTTAATATTGTTTATTGCCTTTAAAAACTCCACAGCTGTCTGGGATATTTCCTACCTCCATCAGTAAACAAACCAGATCAGCCTGCAAGGAACTAAGCAGCTGATGAGGTTTTATACTATGGGCTAATACAGATCAGTACCTTAGAGTGAGGTAGTTCGAGGTAGGTGCCAAAGTAATTCTACTATCTGATCAAATGATGATATTCATGCATTCTTAAGGCTGTCTGGACTGCTTTTCACTCTTTAAAGGTTGATACAAAGTTATTCTACATACAATATCAAACATTTTGCATGCTGTTAAAAAAATCATACATAACTTTATGACTCTGAGGCAAGGTTTCCATCAAATCAGTCTGAATTATTTATCAAACTAAGACCCATTAGTATGCATGGCATTTTGTTGCCTGTGAAACCAGTATAAACTGGTCCTTAACTGGAACCCCAGATTATTTGCTATAGTCATAAACAGCACTTTATACCTTTATTTAGAGTTTTAAACTAAAAAGTATGCCTCAAGTTGGACCCTCTGAAGCACTGCTGAAATGGAATGGTACCGCAGTTTGAAAGTGTTCTACATTGTCTGTTGTGTGACAGTTACTTTGGTGTAACAATCTAAAACTTATAAGAACTGAATTTGTCAAGACTGATTTGGGTCTTCAGGTGTCTTAAAAGATAATGGAATGGAATGAGAAGAATAGATAATGGAATGCTGTGTAATTTATTTTAACATAATGTTATAGCTCTGTTAGCAGTACTGTTTTGACATTTTTTAAGTGCAGCTAAATTATAACCTGTTTAACAGCAACTATGTTAAAACATGACTGTGTAATTACAACTCCGTTATAACACATTAAGTGCACTCCACAGTGCAGCACTATTGAAACAGCTTAAATTGAGACTCCATTATATTACAATTTTAAAGTGAATCTGTATTCTATTATGCAGTGTTTAGGATCCATTGTTTGGATATCAAATTAGATTGACTCATATGGTTACTATGTAATCATTCACTTTAAAGTTGTTAAATCAAAGAAGAAAGCATATGGAATGCCTTGTTAGCCTTATATTTGCATCCACTTGAGATTGGAGAATGTTGTAACTGAGCTACACTGCATATGTGTGATTTACCTTAATTGTAAGTAAATTGTTCTAACTGTACTTTATATAATACAGTCATGTATAATTTACTTCAGTATAATACTGTTATATCCTCTCAATAAAACAACAACCCATTTACCGGTATTTTTACTTTTTATTTATGGAACAAAATTATTCACTAAATGTTGTAAAACTCTGATTTTTACATTTATAAGGTTAATATTTTAGTTTATTTTCATATACCAGTACTGTAAAGGCATTATTTTTTGTTGACATAAGATTGTACTAATTTTGTGGTCAATGATTTTTATCGGTTCATAATTGTAGATGCTTTTTTATGGATTTGATTCTAGAAAAACCTGAACAACTAAATGAACACTTTTCAAAGATACAAAATTGAAGGATAAAATACACTTAATCCTTCCAAAAAATTTATGATTCTACAGTAACAACTTCATGTATAGCAACCCTTTTTCTATATTTTGTCAATATGTCAATGCCAGTTGAGTTTTTATCTAAAAACTGAGAGTCTGTAATTGGTTTCCAGGGACAAGATTCTATTCAGGAACTACTTTAAAAAGTCATATTAAACTTCAGGAATATTTTATAACAGCTTTAACATCAAATTTAAAGAATTTTGATATGATTTTTTTTTATTATACAACCATCATTAACCCCAGATAATTGCTTTGGGACATTGATCTCAGCTTTATGGTGCCAGGTTCCCTCCCCCATTTTCAATCTTAAGGTGAAGGTTTGACTTCTGATTTTGGTTGGTCTTCCTGCTGAAAAACTGCCCTTGTATAGTGTTGCAAGCAATTTTTATACTTCAGTGTTGATATAACCTTAATTGAATTGTTTCTAGTAGGAAGGATGATTTACACTGGCTCAGATTTGGCTTGAACATGCTTCTGATCATTACTAGTCTAGATTCTTGTACAGCAGGTAGATCATAAACATTTCATCAACAATTTCTCCCCATTGAAAGTAATTATTTTTAGTTTTAACTGGATATTCAGTTAACTCTTTACTTCATGAATATTCATATGCGTGTGCAAATTTATGTATTGGTGGATATTAATTTACTGAACTTTAAAATGGTATATAAACAATGAATTATTTCTCTGCCATGCAGACTGTGAGAATTTTGTATAAGCAAACAGGTGAGAACATGATCGGCGTCTTCTCCATTTGCCAAGTTGCCAGCACATGCCTATATGAGATAAAGGGTTAATTGAATTATGTTAAAGTTTGAAATGTATGCAAATTTTAAACTCATTAAAAAATTAAAAAAAAACCAAAAAAACATGCATTGAATAAATGTATTTTTGCCATTCCCTATTATACTTGGTTGTTATTCTGGGTCAGTCTGAAGACAGTGTGAGATACTTTCCTCAGTGATTCTGGGTCAGTCTGAAGACAGTGTGAGATACTTTCCTCAGTGATTCTGGGTCAGTCTGAAGACAGTGTGAGATACTTTCCTCAGTGATTCTGGGTCAGTCTGAAGACAGTGTGAGATACTTTCCTCAGTGATTCTGGGTCAGTCTGAAGACAGTGTGAGATACTTTCCTCAGTGTTAGTGAGCAGGTTGACTGTATAGCTTTGTGGTAGATGAGAAACTGATGAGCTTCTTAAACCACATGGAAGTCATCAGGAATACGAGGTGTATCTAATTGACTAATTACCAGTTAGCCCCTCACTGCTGTAGGTTGGAGTCCCATTCTGGTTGCTCATTATTCTCAGGTGAGGAAGCCTTCAGGCTGTCTTGCAGTTGGTCCCTGGTTCTTGTTGGATATACTCAACCTGATTTTGGCGGTAATGGCAAAGGTAAACTCCATTATGAAAAAGGAAAAACAAAAGATATGAAATTTTTCTGAAACATGATCAGTTTACAGGTATACAACAGGCTGGACAGGATTTTTATTGATAAGAAGTTGACTTAGCTTATCATGTTAGAATTTCTTTCCTCCCGAGTCGATTGCCACCAAAAATTCTTAGTGCTAAGTAAAACTTATATACTTAAGGGCGATTTGGATTTGTTTCTTTAATAAAGATACCCAAATATTTCATTTCTTAACAAGTATTGTTAGTTATTAAGGTAATGATTTATTTCAGCCTCGTTGTGTACCGTACTTGAATATTTCATAAAATGGTAATGGTGGAATTTGTGTCTACCTAATTAAGTATTACTTAGCACTAAGAATTGTTAGAGGAATTCTAGCCTGGTCTTGCTTTTCAATTGACTGGCTCTGTACAGGGATATGTATGCCAGGGTAAAGTTGTGTTTGGATCATATTGTTGAATAATTAATGTTAAACCTTTACTCCATGAATATTCATGCACAAAATTATGATTAGATGAATATCAGTTTCCTGAACTTTACATAGTATATATAAAAATGGATTTTTTAATCTGAGCTACAATGTTATATTTAAAGATAAAAAAACTGGAGAAGATCCAAAGGGATCTGGCACATAAATTTGGTCATTATATCACTATATCATCTAGTCCCCTAGATGTAAACAGTTTGTTTTACACCAATTGTTTTCTGAGCACAGCGGCAAGGTGAGAGACAGAACTATGTTAAACGAATGTCAAGGTCGGCATTACTTGAATACATTTCGTCTTGACTGTTGTCTGTTTAATGTACCCTCTAAACTTGTATTGCTGCATTTTTAGTAAAATATAAATGATAAAGAAAATTGAAAAAGAACACATTTCATATAATGACCAGACTTACATGTCAGACTCCTTTGAGAAGACCTTGATCAATCAGATTGAGGAAGAAGCTGTCTGATCTGGGTCAACTTTGTTTGCCAAGGTATCAAAACATGTCTATATGGTGTAAAGGGTTAACAGGAAATGTGTTTAAGGTACTGATCATAGTTAACATACATTCACAGTTATTTTTTGTTTGCATATCTACTTTCACTGTAGAAGAAAGTGATAAATTCAGAATTTAGGCTTTGTTTTTGGTATTTTATCATGCTTATGCTTCCTTGAGTATATATTACAACAGTAACATTAAATTGGTTAGAAAGGCCAAAAACTGTCCATAGGGTCAGGATACGTTTTTTTTTATGAAAAACTGATTTTTTCTCACACCTAAACATGTTCCTTTTATTAAAATATTCGGCACATCTAAATAAACATGTTGAATTAGAAATATTCATTGTTAATCCAAGGAGCAATTATCCAAGTTTCATGCATAAATAAAGGCAAAGGTACCTGGTATGTTGCTTTGACCAAAAAAATACAGCATTTAAGAAAATTCAACAACCTTATATATAATATAGTTTCTCTTAAGTTTTACACAAAGAATTGGCGAGACCTGCAGGTCAGATTTCTTTTGACCAAATGTGTTTTGAATTCACGAAATCGTTTAGGGTGATTCCTCCAGCAAGGGGGTGTTTATTTGTTCCTGTATGTCTTTGTTCATCCCTTCCACGCAAAATAAGACCAATTTTAGAAAATCTATCAATGATCAACGGAGTTACGGCACTTGAAATGACATGATGTACGATTTCAATGGAAAAGTTACCTACCTTATTAGGTTGTTGATTTTTTTTTTTAAATGGCAGTTTTTTGGTCAAAGGAACGTACCAAATACCTTTGATTAAAGGTATGCTCTTAGTCCATATGTGGAGAAACAGATGGGATTAAATGGGAAATACTCTCCAAGCATTGCAGTCATTAACGCTTTAGAGGTTTCCCCATCTGTCCTTGTATTTTCAATTTTATAATATTTTGTTAAATAATGGAACTCAGCATGATTGTCCTACATAAACATTGCAAATCTAGGATTTTTTATGGCACCGTAAATCTTCTAAACATATTAGATTGATATTGTATGAAATTGCATAGATTGTCATGAAACAGCAAAGGAATAAGTCAAAAAAGTTTAAGTAACTTATAGGACAGGGAGAGTTCCCTTTGAATGTGTCAACTGTTGTACTTTTGAACTGTTACCATCAGTTGACTAAAGTGTTGATTTTCCAGAATGCTGTAATTTTAAATCTTGAATACTGTTTAATTTTGTTGTTTTGTTACTTCTTAGGAAGACATATTTTTAATTTCAAAATACTACCATCTGTAATTTCTGAATAAAATATGATGCAATGCTACCTTTAATTGCATTTTAAGTATTTGCCACATGACCTAAATGACTTGGCTTGCCCTTCACAAAACATCTCAAATTGAGGTATACTCAATTCAAAAATTTAAAATTCTGCATCACCAATAACCCTCTACCTCAAACAGTGTGGCCATACCACGTGGTATATGATGTCATTTTAAGCTGTGGCAGAAAGGATATTTTGCATTGATTCAGAGGGAAAAACTGTTGTATTTTATTTCTTTATCAGTTTTAATGCAAGATGGCACATGTGAAGTGGAAAATTTAGCCCTACACATAGGCCCCAATGATCCTTTTGTCAGACGTACAGTTTTTCCTAACATTTGGGAAAAATTCTTCCGAGTAAAGCACATCACTAATTCTATTCTCACAAATGTTAGGAAATATAGTACATCAGATGAAATAATCATAAGGAAAATTTGTATAGTGCATAATATTTCGTTTTGCATGCGCTATATTCCATTAAAATAAAATTAATGAAGAAATAAAATACCTGCAGCAGTTTTCTTTTTGACTTTGAGACAAATTATTTTGCTTATGATGGCCTAAAATGATGTCATATACCACGTGGTATGGCCACACCGTCAAATACCAGACTGTGGAACTGAAGGTTTAGGGTTTGGACCCTGTTGGGGGCAAGGATTTTTCATGATCGCCCCAGGTGTTAAGTACTGATCCCAATCAGGAACAAGGGAGAGGGACTGAGTTGTAAGAATATGTTTTCTAATCAACAGGAAAAAAACAAGTTGGAAAAAAACTCATAAAGAAACATTTTACACTTTTCAAACAGACCAGACCCAGATCAAACTGCTCCTGGAAAGGATCTGTCTGATCAGGGTCTTCTTTGTTTGCTCATATGATTTTGAAGTCCATATTCTAAACAATATGCTCTAAATCCATTGTTTCACATACAATTTAATGTTTAGTAAATAAGTATTTATCAAGTCATAAATTTATACATGAATATTCATGAGGTAAAGGGTTAATTTTAGAATATGAGGGGAAAAAAAGTATGCTGCTGGTAACATACCTGAAAAGTTCCCCAAAACGACAGTAATCCTCTTCAGAATTTTGAGTTTAGAAAGATTTAATTTGAGAAGTTTGGTAGAAAAAATTCCAGACCAGCCAGCTTATGAGAACAGATGCTCATGTTTTATTCTGTTTTCCAATCTTCAGTATCTCAGTGATGAGCCAGTAGCACTTTAAAACCTGTTCATTCTAAGAAAATGGTGTCTTGGTTTGAAAAACTTGAACCACTTCAGTGAAAAATAAAACTTAAAAGATGAATTTGTGAGAATGACTCCTGTAATGTGGATTTACTGGTACAGGGATCATGATCAGAATGTAAATCATAACAGAAACAGGCTTTCTTGCTGATCAAGTCCCATGCTGGTCATTTTATCTATCAAAATGCTGTTCCATGGCAGATATAGACAGTGGATATATCTCGGTGATAACCTTTTAATCTGGTTAAAATAGACCTATACTCTTGTTTGGTGTGAAAATATAACTGCAATCCGTTCTTAATCATGCAAAACATGGACCTATCAACATGCAACATTTAATGTAAACATGCAACATCAAATGTGCCAGTGTTTATTTAAATATGGTCAAAAGGAATTTAACTGAAATCATACATGAGGGTGTTCAGACATTTTGATTCATATTTTAGATCAAAAATTAAATTTCTGCACACTAGAAACAAAACTCATAATTATGAATTATCTTCAAATTGACCTTAGCTTGAATTCAAACTACAATACTTAGCGCCAAATACCAGGTAATACTGAAATCTTGAATAGGGTAGGAACTCCTCTCACCATTCTTGTTTTTTAAAGTATTGAAGTAAACAATTCGAGACTAGGAAATAAAATATTTTGGGTATTTTTATCACTGAAAGAAGAATGAGAAAATATGTTCCTGACTAAAATACGGTACCTAGTGCCATGTAAGGTTGGTTGAAATGGGGCCAGGCTCTAACTCCACTAAATACACATTGCATTTTAAAGTAATGCTTAACCCTTTCCCTCATAGAGGACACCATGAAAAGACCTATGCGAACAGCATAAAACCAGTTACTCGCAGGCTGATCAGGTTTTATGCTGTTCGCTGCTCCTCAGTGGTCTGGAAATGAGGATTTTGTAATTAAATTTGGTAAGGTTTAACTGTGGTTTTCTGCAGATCAGGCTTTATGTAATACCTTTTGAGGGCGTCAAAATGAGTATATATGAGGGAAAGGGTTAATTACTTCGGGTTGAATTTCATCATTCATTTTTCACTATTGAAAATGCCCAAATAGTTCATTTCTTAACAAATATTGTTGGTATTAAGGTAATCCGTTATGGCAATAGAGGCATTTACTTGAATATTTCATACAAAAGGATTAATGGAAAGTGTTTAAATATAATTTTAGAGTTAAAATTTTCTTTTCACTAAGTATTGTTGCTGGAATTTTAGCCAGGATTGTTAATAACTAGAGTTTAAGTTATTTTTTTATCTCTATGGTTGGAATTCACCATCCTACATAATATTAAGCTAAAATTTTGTGCTCAGTGTGGTGACAGTTATGTGTTTTTGGTAGTATATGTGTTAACATCAGTAATACAAGACAAATGCAGAATGTACCAAGTATACTTAAAAAAAAAAGGACCTTTGGGACTTCTGAGAAAATAGACAAAATATTTAAGATAATTAAGCAGGCTTTTGGCAGTAGCCAACTCCTTTGGAAAACAATGCATATTGGATTACCAAATCATTTAACTGTGAAAGAAATATTTGATTAGCACCCACACATTTTAACAAATACCAGGTTTTTGTGTGTGTTTTTTTTTTAAACAGTTCCCTATAATGTGGTTATGCTTAGCTTCCCATATTAATCAAGTAATTAATTTTTATTTTTTTTTACTTTAAATGTTAGGGTTTATTTCATTCAATATGATTTAAATTTGTATATATCTATATTTTGTTAAGAGCATAAAAATGTACTTTTAATGAATTGGGAATAGGGGCTACAGAACTTAACCCTGATAGAGGATATTATTCAGCATAATTTATTTAATGATTGCGCTAATCTGGGGTCGTATTCATAAAGCTCCTTAGTTTTTAAGGAAAAAAATTCCTTAACTGGAATAAATCTCCTTAGGTGTTTTATATATAAGACTAAAGGAAATCCTTAATACCTAAGGGAAATCTATGTGATTTTAAGGAAAATCTTAGAGACTAAGGGAAATTTGTTCCTGAGGAGCTTTATGAATACGGCCCCTGGTCAAATACTACCTGTAGGCTGCCTGCAATGCATGTATCACAGAAATACTTGATATGTCAGATGATATGTTTGAGAAAGTTTGGTGAGTTTAATATCTGTTTCGTATACCTTAACGCTTGTATTAGTTTTGTCATCCTTTGTAGAGCTGGAGTGAATTTGTTCATGGAAGTCAATAAAGGTCATTAAGTTTTCCTATGAGTTAATCATCATTTTTATTTCCACCTTCTTGTGATACTTTATTGAAATTATTTTGAATTTTTATAACCAGCTTTTTGCTTTTCATGAAAGGGAATTCACATGGTTTGCTGTAATATTATAAAGCCATTTATGACTCATTAATTATCACTCCACATATGTAAAAGTTTGTTTGTTTGTTAATTAGGTTTAATGTCCCAACGACAGTATATCAGTCATTTGAAGACAATGTCTGAGACAGATATAGTGCTGTCACACTGCTGTATCACGCCTGAACACGTGGCATGATACCACACCCAGTCACATTATCCTGACACCGGGCCAACCAGTCCTGGAACTACTTATATGCTGAGCACCAAGCAAAGGAGCTATTATCATTTTTTATGACTTTGGTATGTCACAGCCAGGGATCGAACCCGCAATTCCAGGGCGGACGCTCTAACCACTCAACCACTGCGACCGGTACATAATTATGTAATAGACTTTACATTTCAATTCTTCAGCAATAGTAGTCAAAGGTGTGTAACAATCTGACAGTGGCTTCTAATTGCTAATATGTTTAAAGAAATACACTGTTATTGTACAAGTATTTACCTTACTTCTTTGAGTTCATTTCATCACTGAGCTTCTTCAGTAATTAGAGCATACTCTGAATAATTGAATACATAACTGTTAATTTTTCACGAAATAGGCATTAAGAAAATGAAAATTTCCCTGCCAGAAATGAGCAGTTGGGGCTTTAATCAAAACCTGCAAGTTTATCAATTATCCATAGCGTGGCTCTGGAGGCTGATTGGTTAGAGTGTCTGTCCCTATGTTTCATCCCCAGCCACAATTTATCAAAGTCAAAACACAGCACTCAAAAACAAGTGGAAGCCAAAACTTATCAACCTAATGTAGATGGATACTAATTACCAAAATTGGGATAACATCTGTCAGGTATTAATCGGTGACCATTCAAAGAAAAAAAGTAATTTGTTTATGAATATTCATGAGGCAAAGTTCAACAATATGATCCAAGAGTACCATACCATCACCATTAATGGAAAATGGCAACAGACAGTGTTCCAGTCAGCTATGCATTAACTAGGTATGTAGTGTGTTAAACAGTTAAAGAATGATTGAAAATTTAGGAAAGACCAAAAAGCTGCCATTTGATTTTCTGAAAAGACTTTATTTTTCTCTTTCTACTGATTTCTGTAATTCTTAAAAAAAAAAGATTTTAATTTTACTGTTAGTTACATAAAATAGGTGTATTTTACCGATTTTTGTACAGTACTGTTTTTTTTTCATCAAGGTATATAACTCCTCTGAGACAACTTGTGAAATTTTAGTAGTTACTTCCCTTTGAACTATGTACACAGATAATGAATCATTTTTACATCAGTACAGTCTCGTTTCCATGACAATAAAAAAAATGTCCTTTAAGCCAACTTAGAAGTAATTTAGCGTTCTGAAATTATAACGCGACATCAACTACAGAAGACCGGGGAAGAGAGGGAAAAAAAACACTCAAGTATGAAACAGAATATTTGTTTAATTTATTGGAATATCCAATCGTGTGCTAGAAAGTAAATATTATTATTTATAAATTGTGAAGATTGACCACTGAATGAAATACAGTCATACCCCGATATTTACGGCCTGTTTGTGATGATTTTTTTTCACTGTGCATTATCGTTTTTAATTGAAATGGAACACGAGCAAAGCTCTCCTGGGGCTTATAGTTATTTCAATCAAATACTAAGTACCGTTCAAAGTTCCGATAGTCTGGGTGGGTGGGGTAGAGTGTGCTCTCTGTCTGACAGCATTTCAGTCATTTGTTTTAGGCGTCTAGTTTTGGTATGTCAATGTCCCACTTCATAAATGAAACTTAGATTTATTTATTTTATTTTACTTATTTTTTTTTTTTTTTTTTTTGCTGAGATTTTGATTTCTTTTATACGCACGTGTGCAATAGGTGCTTCGTTCAATGTCCTTCATGCTTAAAAGTCATAGACATTGGCCAAAAATTAAGTTGTACATTTAATAAGGGTGGAAACGTCGGAACACACGGAATATATTCCGTTTACCGTCGATTAAGACGCAAAGCTTAGCGAATGTTAATTCCGACAAATAAGATATGCACATTTTTTTGATCATTTATGAGAGAGAGAGAGAGAGAGAGAGAGAGAGAGAGAGAGTCACTAGAATGATATATGACGGTTACTTTGATAACAGTTCAACTAGTTTCTAACATGATTATTTTATTTGAACCAAACAAGAGTAATGAATCTCAACTCTACGTTCAAAATAATGTGTACATATAGACTCTAGGATCTAGCCTTTTATTTACCTGTGACCTCACATCAAGGATCGGCTGTGTTGGCCGTAGAGATCAGTTCACTTCCAGTTTATTGAATTGCGGTTTTAAAAGTCATAATTAACCTTATTGACTTTATGCATCCGTATATTTTTAAAACTATTAATAGTTTTGCTTTCCACGCAGGTTTCGGGTAGGTAGGTAGGTAGGTAGGGCAATCCGCATTGCATGAAGTGAGTAGCTGTTCATTGATGAGTTGTAGTTGTAATGCCTTTTTCTGTCATTTTTTTATGACTCTTAGTGATCTTATTGCTTTTCACTTTCAAGTTTCTTAATTGTACTCATCGTCGGAAAACCCACGTTCGCTCAATACGCTTTGCTTCTTAATATACAGAAGTGAAATTAACCGGAGTATATATACCGCGGGTTTTCAACGATGAATTGTACTTCGTCGAAATGACCCATGATTTCAAATATTTGAATCATGTCAGCTCTTTTCAAATCTGTACCCAAAGGGTGGGAAGCCTAGTTCTCTTATATTTTCCTGATATGAAGAGGATCGTAAATTCTTCACAATCCTTGTTTTATTGCTAATACATAATAACATACATAAAGGAAACAAAACCCAGTGGGTCAAGCCGCAAGTACCACGAGCTTTGTTGCTCTCCTCTGTACCTGCTCTATTGCAGTAATGTCTTTCTTTTACATATTCCAATGTTGTGTGAGTCTTGTATAGCATCAGAAACACTTATTTATACATTCTCCGCACTAGCACTATAGCGTTGATTTTCTTTCTTAATCTACTGAATTTTAATCTAGTGTGAAAAGTTACTCCTATGTCCTTTCCATTTTCTATCATTCTGTTCATTCGCCTGATATCATGCGATACTTAAGTTATGCTGTAATGTTCATTAATACAAGAAATGTTTCTCTCTCGAAACCGGGTATTTTTTTTTATTGACATGCTATGTTAAACAATGGCAATTCATCCATTTTATCAAATAAATCATAACAGTCTAATGTTTAACTTACAGATGTTTATTATTATTATTATCACGACGAAGCTACATTAGGTATTCACATCTCTGTTATTATTATTATTATTTTATTTCATTTCATTTTTTAACAGTTTTTCGGTAATAGGCCTAGACCTGGCTCGAATTCCACCAACAATACTTATAGTGCTAAGTAATACTTAAATTCTTAAACTAGGTAGATACACATTCCATAATTACTATTTTATGAAATGTTCGAGTACACGACTAAGTTGAAATGAATTATTACCTTAATTACTAACAATAATTGATAAGAAATGAAACATTTGGGTATTTTTATTACAGAAACAAGACTAATGAAATTCGCCCTTAAGTATCTCTGTTTTACTTAGCGCTAAAAATTGTTGGTTGAATTCGAATCAGGTTCTAATTAAATCATTGTATATAAGATCTATCAAGTCAAGTCATTCTCTTTTGTTCAGAGCAGAGTCCACATTACTGACATTAGAATATAAAACTTTAAGAAATTGAATAAAACGTGTATTTACATTTATTTATTTATGTTTGACGGAAGAGGGCGATGAACCATGTGAATCTGACCCAAAATGTTTTCCTCAGTTTTAGGAAGTATCTTACCATTTCTAATACATGTAAAGTGATCACCCTCCTGTATCTTAATTTTGTGAATGCATGCATTCATAAATTATAGAACTACACCCAAATTAACAAAGTAAATATCTTCATAATTTTAATTTTTCGCAAGTTTTACAAATACAAGGTCTTTTTTTGCACGTGCTGATCGAGAAGTTTGGCTAAGAAAACATGAATTTAGATAGCTCGGTTATGCTACTATTTTAGCTTACAAATTCTTCAAACTATATTTTCAATTTCTCATTTGAATAAAATGTAGATATAATACAGAATGATCTAATCCATAAAATGTTATTCCATAACTTTTGCGAACGATGACGTCATCGCGCGGCGGGAGGGATACCGTACGTACGTAGTCGGCCATATTTGCTTTTTCATAGTTGAGCATTTCGAAAACAACAAAAGCCGTACGTAAATTGATCGTATTGACTGGCAAGGCGTGTCAGTCAAGTTTTAAAGGTATGTCTTACTGGTGGGATGGGGATAACTCCACATACATCCCAAGGCATGTTTTAATGGAAAATATTTGAATTTATCTGTTTAATTTATAGCGAGCACCTGTTGCAGGAGAAGCAACAAATGATGAGTCATTGATTCTGAACGAAATCATCGGCGAACTCTTTAAAACTCTGGTGTCTTCCATGACATACATACAGATAAACAATTAAACAGCCAATGAAAAAATATTTTTTTTCATTGTGCTCATGTTTGAAAGTATTGTTAATGTGCACATCATAAATTAAGTCTATACCGCATCCGCATCAATTATCATGAGTTTTCGCGATCGAATTCAAGCATTTAACTATGCATATATATTGCCACACTGACACTCTGGTTATATAAGTTCTTTAAATTATTCAAATCAGGTAATATGTGAATATATTTTGCTCAATAAATCCACATGAATAGCAACTATAATTGTAAACAAATGCATCAAAATGAATATTACCAGCAGCTGAAAATGAAAAAGTTCTGGCTAAAATAAATTGTTTATAAATGACTGAAAGGTTATGTATATGCTCTCTTTTCACAAAGGCAAAAGATGAAACATAAGAGTTGCCTGTCAAGATATTGTAGATTTAAATTCAATCTGAGATTCTATTTTGTTTTTTTTCATTCTTAGCATTCTTGATTTTTTTCCAGAATATCTGCTAATGATACTTTCATGGTTTCTCATTCAAAATCTAAGCCAAACTTAGTGAATAAAATTCAAAACCTCATTTGACTTCTTATTTACATGCATGGGAGTGAGGTTTGGGTATAATTTATGAGCCCTAAATGTATATAGTATGAATATTTGTAAACAAAATGTAATGGCCTGTGAAAGTAACTCTTATCAGCACAAGGCTTGTGTAAGCAATCTGGTAGCTCAGTTGGTAGAGCACTTGCCCTGTAAACTAGGGGTCCTTGGTTTGAGCCCCAGTCTGGCTTCACATTTTTCTCACCTGGTTACAGTGATGTCCATTTGTTGGGCTGTATCAGTATAGTTTTCCATTATAAATTGCCAATGGGTTTGTCGGGAGCAATTTGTTCTGTTTTGTGAATTAGGGGATGAAATCCAAATTGGCAGGGGAGTATGTAATGGCCTATAAGTAATCTTTATCGGTGAAAGATTTGTGTATGTGGTCCAGTAGCGCAGTCTGTAGAGCACTCACCCTGTAAGCAAGGGGGTCCAAAGTTTGAGTCGCTGTCTCTAGCTGCACATTTTCTCACCTGGTTATATGTTTGAGTCATAACTTACCTGTTTTGATACTTTATCAGTTGGAAGTTGTTCTGCAATGGAACAACTGGGTCCAAGACAAGATTTAATCATTCTATTTCTTTTTTGATTCCAGTGTACTGTGTATAGACCCATTCAAATCATGTTCCATATAATAATTAATTTAAAGACTGAATAGCCCCTGTTAAAGAAGAAAAGAAAGTACTGTGACACAAACTTAAATCATAACACAGTTCAATATAAAACCCCAAATTTACTGTCTGTGATATGTTAACTTACATGAGATACATTTAGTTACTATATAATTTGGTCCAATAAAATTCATGATCAAACAGCAGTGCTTTTTAATCCCCAGCCACGAAGCGGGAGGGGGGGTTATAGGAATGGCCTTCGTCCGTCCGTCTGTCTGCCTGTCTGTCCGTCCGTCCGTAACGTTTTCGTGTCCGCTCCATATCTCCTATACCGCTTGAAGGATTTTTGTGAAACTTGCCTCAAATGTAAACCTAGTTGAGACGATGTGCAGAACACAGGTGGCAGCCATGTAGGCTCAAGGTCACACTAGAAGGTTATGTGTTTGAACCTTCAATTTCGTGTCCGCTCCATATCTCCTATACCCCTTTTAGTTTTTTCATGAATCTTGCCTCAAATATATATCTAATTGAGACGATGTGCAGAACATAGGTTGCAGTCATGTCGGCTCAAAAGTCAAGGTCACACTTGAGGGTCATATGTTTGAACCTTCTATTTCCTTACAATTTCATGTCCGCTTCATATCTCCTATACCCTTTGAAGGATTTTAATGAAACTTGCCTCAAATATAAATATAATTGAGATGATGTGCAGAACACAGGTTGCAGCCATGTCGGCTCAAGGTCAAGGTCACACTTGAAGGTCAAGTGTTTGAACCTTCAATTTCAATTTACAAATTTGTGTCCGCTCCATAACTCCTCGAAGGATTTTAATGAAACTTGCCTCAATTATAAACCAAATTGAGTCGATGTGAAGAACACAGGTGACAGTCATGTTGGCTCAAGTTCAAGGTCATATTTGATGGTTCAAGGTTCATTCCTGGATATTTTTGTTTCCATGCTATATTTTCTGAACAATGGAAAGTTTTTCATAAGTCATCTACATCAAAATGTTGGCAGAAGCAGGGCAATTTCCATTAGAGGAAAAACATGTCTCCTCTGTCAGCGGCGGGGGATATAGCTGTCCTTTGGACTGTCTTGTTTTAATTTTTTTTTCGGGGGGGGGGGGAGGCCCTGCCACATTTGGGAATTTTTTATTGGTATTTTATTAAGTTACTTAGACTAGTGAAACCTAATGTTGCCATTCATTTAAGTTGTAAGTTTGTTTCCAACATGAATATGTTTCAAACATTTTATAACAATAGCTTTCCTGCTTTTTTGGCTCTGAATGTGTCACACAATTGTTATCGGACATTATCATCATGTTCAGTTGGCCCCTTTATGCAGTTGGTCATCAAAGCTTTCTTGGTCAGGGCACCAGTAGTAAAGTTAACACTAGTTTGACTCTCCTTTCTGAACAAGTTTGTGTAGCGCATGCTGGATGGGGCCAGTAACACTAGCATTACTTTGAGAATGGGTTTGAGATTCTGTCTGCGTCTTTCTTCTCAATGTTTTAAGGCTTAATTGCTGTACCTTTCAAGTCACTTTTTCTCAGTGTTTTTAGCGTAATATTTAGTGTTGTGCGAAGACATTATTAATTAACATCGACAGATGCTTAGACGCTTGTAAGTGTAAAAGTAGGCGCAGTGGTGTCCCGGGAAGTCTGTTTGCATAGTAATTTGATCTCGGAATGGTGATTTTTTAAACATATTTCTCCTATGTCGCTTGGGAAACAAGTTCTTATGACTCTCGATGGTTCCTAGATTGAACCTATGCTTTGTGTATGGGAAGGTCATGAAAAATCTGTGCTTGGTTGTTCCAACATTTAAATCATACCTTGACCCTTGACCTCATACGGTGTGGTGCAATAATAAAACTTGCGTGAATTGCTAATGTAAACAAGATCGATTGACAGCAATTTACTTGAGAAATATTTTATGGAAAAAAAAATCTTCGCTTTGGAAATTTTTTTTCCTCATCGGGATAGATAGTGTTGGGAACGGGGTCGATATTCAGTCCCGTGGGATACCTTAAAAAGGCCCAGAAACCTTAGATGCTTAATACAGCAATCATTACACTGTATACCACAATCACTTTAAGATTTTTGGACTCTCTTCCGGTTGGGACACCCTTGATTTTTGAGAAAATCATTATTTTTTGTGCCTCTTAATTTTGGGACACTTATGATCTGATAATTTTTAAATGATTTTAAGTTATATAATTACCACTTACCTTGTAAATTATTCTTTATGCTAATACACATTTTTATATGGCTTTTTAGAAGCCAGTGCATGAGATTTTTCTTTGCAGTGATATGTACTTAACCCTTTCCCTCATAGAGGACACCATGAAAAGATCTATGCGAACAGCATAAAACCAGATCAGCCTGTGAGTTACTCGCAGGCTGATCTGGTTTTATGCTGTTCGCTGCTCCTCAGTGGTCTGGAAATGAGGATTTTGTAATTAAATTTGGTAAGGTTTAACTGTGGTTTTCTGCAGATCAGGCTTTATGTGATACCTATTGAGGGTGTCAAAATGAGTCTGTATGAGGGAAAGGGTTAAAAGAAGGTTGAGTATTAATTATTAGCTAATTAATAAACTAGAGATTTGTCTTCAATTCCAATCCCTATCTGCTCTTCCCCCACCTGTGAATGGCAGGGATTTTCTTAAGTGGACGCCCTCTTGCCCCCGCTGGGTTAAAATCACTGCGGGCAATTGATTTTTCAAAAAAGATAGCCCGATGAGCAAGTTTATTTATGAAAAAGAAATCTTTCTTTTTTTTATTTTCTATAGTATATCAGGTGTAAAATGCTTGCAAATTGTCTTTGATACATATTAACTAAAATCCACCTTAATATTACACATATTTAGTTTTAAACATTAAGAAACACCAACTGACTTCAAGATCAGGCAACCTGTTTTCACTGGGGGTTAGTAGATGTTCAAAGTAACTTGCCCCTTGGACAAGTGAAAGTCAAATCCTTAAGTAAACCCCTGAATGGGGTAAGGGGACTGCATTTTTTGTGGACTTTACATAAACTGGTAATCGGTAAATAACTGGATGATTTCCAATGTCACAAAGTTGTGATTTACAGCAGACAAAAAAGGCTGGATCCAAAACTGAGGTCCTGTGTGCACGTTTTTGACACATTTTAGTAACATTTCTAGAGGCATATGTTTCTGAACTACTTCATCTTTATTGAGACTCATCTTCCTGATATTTCCAAAGTTGAATTGCTTACAGTTGGTCTCAGACAAGAAAGAGTAAAGAGAATGTGGTCAGGTGGCAGTGCTCTTCACTACAGACTTTAAATGATTTGGGTTCAGTCCGGTTTGGTGAAGCACTGCAGGAGGACTAGGTGTTACATATTGTTACTCAGTGAAAACTAGAACTGATATGCATCCTGCCTTGTCATTGATACATTGTTATGCAAAATGCAGATTTATGAAATATTTAAAATATTTTCTAATAAATTTTTAAAATTATTTATTCAAATACCAGGTCGTGATGACATAAAATTATCAGTTATTAAAATTTATTTTCAAATATGTGTAATTTATGTCATATTAATTTTAAATTTAAAATGATTCCACCTCCCCCTGTAAAAATCTAATAAATTTATAGTTTCCTTAATGTTTCACACAAAAGCACTTGATTGAAGAGATAAGAGAGGTTAGCTTGAAGAAATTTCTTATTCCATACTAAACAATTTTCAAAATTTTAGCTCATCTTTCTAAATATATGCAATTTTTTGAAGCAATACAATTTGGTAGAAATGACTTACATTAAAATTTTTATGTATTAATTTTGTTCATAAGAATGTGAAATCACCCATTTTATAACTCCAGTGTTCCCACGCCTTTTCTAATCAAGGGGTTCATGGAACCCCCTGTGAGCTACAATTTTCAGTTCTGGGGGTTCCGTGTGAAAATTGGGGGTACCAACATAAAAAATGCTTTGTTACTGAATACAATGTCTGTATTCCTTCTTTTCTACGTCGTAGCAATGCATAGTTTTATTATCATCGTCGAAACGAAGCCACGGAAATAATGTCAACCAATGTTTTTGGAATGTTTTTATTTCTGGCCTCTTTTTAATGGTATTTACATCGCTTGGACTGTCATCTTGTTGCTGAACATTATCGGAATCGGCTGCAGGTGCTGGGGAAGTTATTTTCCACAGGCCGGTCAGTGTAGACTGTTTTCCCCTACATTTTATGTAGACGCACATTCGTAAACAAATTCGGAACACTCGAACCTTATCGTACGTACCCTCAAGAGTTACTTCCCATAATTGTGCTATTTTTAGAGCGAGGAATTTCCGAAGCATCATTTATCAATTTTCATGCCATAAAACACAAGTCTACGACGTACGTGTAGGTATTCAAGTTCGTGTAAATATAAAAAATGAAGGAAAGAAAAGTAAAACTGTAGGCATTTTGCGTACGTTCCGGTCACGTAGAGAAGACTAGTATTCTGATATATTGTACGTTTTTTCAGCGTTCTGTACGTGATTCACGTACATTTGTGCGTGAATGGGAACACTGAACTCTCAACTGTAGAATAGCTATATAAATTACTCTGAAGTATTCAAACTATTTCTCATGAAGTTGGTTTGTATTCCTATTGCCAAGTCGTGATGACTTTGATGTTATCGGAAATATTTTCATGGCCTACTTGAAATAGATTCTCGTTTGCAAAATCAACACTGAATAGGGTAAGAAATGCAATTAAATTAAATGTTAAACTTTTGATTTATTTCTAAATTTCTACCATTCAGTTATGTATCTTGAAAATGGATGATAAAAAATGCACTGGGGGTCCTTTTCCTATCTAGGGTCTGCCATGATCTGTAACCCTTTTTTTACAGAACATTTAGTGTGTAGCTGAAGAGGATCTTTTGATGACTTTGTAATAGAATTCAGATACCCAGTACTCAATAAAAATTAAATACATTATGTATACAAGTGCCATGCAATTAGTTGATGTATAGCATTTCACTTTATAGAAATGCTTCTGTTTTCTTTTGCAAGTATCATGCATAGACATACAAAAGTTATATTTATTCATTATTATAAGTACTTTTAATTCATTGTTTATTTTTTATGTTGTCAATGTAGCATGACAGACACAGGGATAATTTTTTCTTGAGGTGGCATCATTGCCAGCATCCATCACACTTACTTTTCCACAGCCTAAGTAGTTGATTTTGCTTAAAAAAATATCTTATCTTTATGAGATGTAGAAGTGCAGTGCTCAAGAACCATAATCTAGCTTATCTTATTCTTGAATTACCCCCCTTGGTTGGTCTTGTTAAAAAAAAACTGTCCGGAACCTAACTTAAACACTATTGCAAGGATCACTCCAAACTCTCAGTCTTACATGCAAATTAATTGATTTTCATGGAAAATACTTTCGATGGGCTTGTATATTATTATTATCAGGATCACCGTTTCATTAATTATGGATTTTTAAAAACATTGAATAATTTGAAATTAGCATCGACATGTTTCCATTGGAAACCAGGACTAGTGTAATATCCAGCTTTCAAGGTGGATACGAGGTTGCAGGTAACTTAAATTGATTGAAGATTAAATTAATATCTTAATTTAAACTTTATTATTTAGAATCATAATTAGAAAATAGAGCTGTAACGAATACACCAGTTAGCGAATACGAATACACATCACATTACAGGGTCAGGAATACTAATATTTATTCATGAATATGAATACACCCTGGTATAAAGCAGAAATAAAAGACAAACTAAATTCTGGTTGGACATATTTTAAAGTGATTCAGTGGCTGCTATCTCATCAATCATAAACTGTATACCCATTGATCATTGAATAAAGGTGAACAAATTGTTTGAGAAAATAATATGATAATTAAAAAAAAAAAATTGTTTGAAACATGACCAAATGTTACCTTGCTTAACCCTTTCCCTCATAGAGGAAACCATGAAAAGACCTATGCGAACAACATAAAACCAGATCAGCCTGCGAGTAACTCGCAGGCTGATCAGGTTTTATGCTGTTCACTGCTCCTCAGTGGTCTGGAAATGAGGACTTTATAATTAAATTTGGTAAGGTTATTTTTTTTACATATAAATAATTATGATAGAGCTACATTCTATTGTTTATATTTTATCATTAGTGTTCGTATTTTGAATCGTCTTCCATGTTTTAAAATCAATATTTATCATATCAGGAACATGCAAAAAATAATAACTATGACAATTTTAACTGACAAATCAAATTTATCAACAGTGGACTTGTTATTAGGCTACCATACATGATATTCAAATATAATTTTTTAACTGGTTTCTGATGTTTACTCTCATGTTAACAATCTTAACCTACAAAACATAGGCACTGTGTTTTAGGCCAACCTTTGTTTTTTTAATTTGATCACCTTTCCTCTCTATCTATATTACTAGTAATATAGATAGAGAGGATAGCTGATCAAATAAAAAAAAAAGAAAAAAGGATCAAATTAAAAAAAAAAAAGGTTGGTCTAAAACTAAGTGCTTAAATGCTACAAAACAGATTACATACTTATTTTGAAAATATGTTCTGTGCTGTTACCATTAGGATCTAAATCAGTTTTTTGTAATTTTCTCGTAAAAGTTTCATTAAAAGACAGTTAATTCGGCCATTATGCAATGTCATTGTATTTTACTGGTTACAAGCAAGCTCTAAGAAAATTATCCAAATGTACCCGAATGAAAGAATCAAAAGAACTGTGCTGATTGGCTAGAGATAGGAGACTGGACTGTACTGTACAAAGCATATGTAAGAGTGCACTGAAGCTGATACATTTACGACACCTAAAAGAAAATTGCAAGGTGAAGCAGTCAGGCTTTGGATTTTTCGGACACTGCTTAATAGGTTGTTATTTGCATCATTGGTTTATCAGTTTTTAATTGACTTCTTGAAAATATTCGGTTACTTGCCTTGTGACTAACGAATACATATTCGAATACTGGCAAAATTCGATGCACCTAATACATGAGTATTTTGTTACACCTCTATTAGAAAAAAAAGTGGTATCAAGTATTAATATTAGGGGAATTATTAAGGGTAAACAGCAGATGTTTTAACATATATGTGTCCGTGTGTTGTGTACCGTCGTTGACAGACTGATCTGCATTTTATACTTGTCATATAAGAACTTACCGGTGCAAATTTCACCTGTGTAATTTAAAACAAGCCAGGACTGTGTAGTCTTGATGATGTTAATGACTATTTTATTGAAATAATTTCACTCAAAAAAAATACTAGTGGTTAAAAATGTAACTTGCAAACTTCATTTTCTACTTGCAATTTGCCTGAAATGTGAGTGTTAATTTTTATTGTGATAGCTCTAGTTTTTGTCAGAGCTATAGGCTTGTGTAGGTATAGGGGATGTAATGTGATACATTGAGAAAAAACATATCTTGTTTTAGTCAGACTGACAGATACAGGATTTAACCCTTTCCCTCATAGAGGAAACCATGAAAACACCTATGCGAACAGCATAAAACCAGATCAGCCTGCGAGTTCGGTTTTGTTAAAGGTTTATTTAAATTTGGAAGGTTTAACTGTGGTTTTCTGCAGATCAGGCTTGATGTGGTACCTGTTGAGGCGTCAAAATGAGTCTTTATGAGGGAAGGGTTAAAAAATCAGTATTTCAAATACAAGATTGCCTAGAAACATAAATCTGTTTGGAGACAAGAACAAGATTTATGTAAGACAGTGGTTTAATGTAAATATCAAAGGGTAGTATAAATCATACAGAATTTTGCATGTCCTTCCAATAAAAATGACTTAGTAATAAAAAACAACAACCAAAAAAACTGCTGTTGTGCAGAAATACTTCACTTTGCAATGCAGAATACTGATCTACAGCTGTAATTAATATTCTTGTAATAAATCAGACAAAATCTTCAAAAAAATCAAACCATAAACAACAAAACTGAGCCAAAATCTCCCCTTTTTGGAATGTTCTGAGGGAAAGTTTATTTTGAGAGTTGGGTGAAAACAGCTCTCAGCAGACAATCCACGAAGCCTCTGTTAATCCGCATTCTTGGATTAATGGGGAGATAAAATTCCTTGGCTTCTCTCCACTGGGGGGGGGGGGGGAGCTGCATATTGCTGATAAGTATAGAGAGCAGAGCCTCTGCATCCACACTGCAGCATCTGGGATTGTTCAGTTATGAAGCTATTGTATTGCATAATTCAATAAGTTGGCGTGACATTGCCTGCACGGGGCATGGCAAAATATATATACATGTATTGGTTGAAATCCAAACTATGAATATTTCAGATTTAATTTGTCTGGTATTTGGTTAAGAGGCATTTTTTTCATCTGCAAGACAGGCATTGATGTAAGACAAGTAAGCAAACAGCTTGATTATGAACATCTGACATAATTGGAATAATTTTAATTGTTTTCTTGTATTATCCTGGCTAGTCTGCTTTGCTTTCAATGATAATGTGTAAGAAGTCTGGGTATATAGGAGTCAGTCTGTTGGTTTGTCTTGATGTCTGTCCATCTGTGGAGGATATCTTAAGAATATCTGTGGCAAAAATCAAAATCAGTCACTACTTTACATTTTTTTTTTTCGGGGGGGGGGGGGGGGGTATTCATCACTTTCAGTGATTCATGGTTCATACAGCCTTGAATAACATAAAAATAGTACTGGAATTTCCTTGATAAGTCCTTGAAAATGGCTTCAACCTTGAGAAATACTTGAATTAAGTGTTGCCTTGATATAACATAAAAATAGTACTGGAATTTCAGTTTAAGTCCTTGAATTTTAGTAAATAACCTTGAATATTCAGAACTGCATATCAATGCATTTTAAATACAAAAATCAGATGTATAATCAAAAGAAAATAAAAAAAAGAGAGAGAGAGAGATCTTCATCCAAATAGAAACTAATGTATATTTGTGAATGAAATGCTCTTGGAACAAACTGAACTTGCAAAGAAGAGTTGCATAAAATGTTCTCAGACATTGTGTAAATGGTAATTTTCTTGTATATGTTTACCACATTTTGAGACAATTTTTACAGCGCTCAAAGAGTTCACAAAGTAGTCATGAAAGAAAAAAAAAAGATGTTCTAAAAGTCGCTTAAAAAAACAATAGTTTTAGCCTTGAAAAATCCTTGAAAAGCCATTAACATTAGGTAAGAATATACTGTATGAAGCATGTGATAGTTACAGTTCTCATAACTATACACATTACAGTAGGGCATGTCGCGGTATACTGTATTTATAACATTGAACAATCAGTTTTTTACTTTACAAAATGATCATACTGGCTTTTTGCCGATATTCTAATTCTTCTACCATTTTTGCGTCTAAAGTCAAAGATTCACATAAGGATTGAAAATGATCCCCAACAAACAACTGAAAATGGTGTCTGGGGTCAAATCCATGAATGCTAAAGATATTTCAGGTATATTAGAACCCTGCTATACAAATATCATTGAATTCATGAAACCATTGTTAAGTAACTTTAGAATCTCTGATATCATGAAGAATTTGGTATGATTGATATGATTTTTAGCTCACCTGAGCACAACGTGCTGAAGGTGAGCCCTTGTGACCGATGAATGTCTGGCTTCCGTAGTCCGGTATCCATCGTCAAGATTTAACTTTAAAAGACATCTCCTAAACCACTGGGCCAAATTTAAAGAAACTTCAAAGGAATGTTCCTTTGGTGAAGCCCTTTCATCATTGTTCAAAGAATTTGTTTGCATGCAGAACTTCAGTTGCCATGGCAATGGAATAAAAAAAAACATGAAAATTTTGAAAATCTTCTCCAAAACTACTGGCAAGTTTTCAAAGTTATTTGGCACAGATGTTCCTTGGGTCACTCTCTACCAAGAATGTTCAAATTATTTTGATCCGTTGAAAAACATGGCCGGTAGTTAGTGGAGCCGTTTTCCTTATTTGTATATAGTAAAAACTTCAGATATCTTTTCCTCCAAAAGTACTCGCTGGATTTCAAAGTTATGTAGCATAGATGTTCCTTGGGTCACTCTCTACCAAGATTGTTCAAATTATTTTGATGCATTGAAAAACATGGCCGCCAGGGGGCAGCCTTTTCCTCAAATTTTTTGATGTTCCTTTGTCACTCTCTGCCAAGAATGTTCAAATTATTTGATCCGTTGAAAAACATGGCTGCCAGGGGGCTAACCCCATTTTTCTTTTATGTATATAGTACAAATTTGAAAATTCTTCTTGTCCTAAAGTACTCACTTGATTTATGGCTGGCAGAGGGCAGAGCGCATTTTCCACAATATCATAAGATTTTTGCTGTTTCTTTTCCTCTCACTAATACCTGGTTCTCAGGTGAGCGACCAAGGGTCATCATGGCCCTCTTGTTCTCATTTTATGATAAACATACTTCAGCAGATTAGGAGCACAATTTCTGTTGTGTTGCCAGATATCAAGAAGTATATTTTCCATGATTTTGTATGTATAAAGATTAGAATATAGAAGAATTAATATGATAGAATTTAAGTACTTATCATGCAGATAATCCGGGATTAGCTAGCAATAGGATTAGGATAGTAGACTGGGCAGTATTAGATCATCAAAGTTAGCAAATCTGTGTTGCTAGCAAAAATTATGAAAAGTCTAGATATATTTTCCCAAGTTCTTAAAATCAGTTTATTGTTTTAGAAGTAAATCCAATCTTTTGGAATACCCATAGAAATTAAATTCTAAAAATGGTCAAGGTGACTACAATCAATGGAAAATGTCAATTGTTTCTATATGAAAAATTGATGTCTGAGTGAAGTGGGTGTACTACAGGGTTGGTGATTCCTTCCCCCCCCCCACCCAAATAGATTAATGAAGAGTTTGAGAAAAAAATACACAAAAGAAAAACACTAGAATGATCCTTAGGCATGATAACTTTGCAGTGCAAATTAGAAAATCTCAGACTGGTATTACATGATTTTATTATTAAGAAAAGATGAAAGTACCTGTTGGTTGTTCTAGACCTATTCAAATACACGGGAAAAATGTATGAACTTTTGGCTGATCTGGATTATACTGGTGGCATTGGTCATTTTAATGGAGTCACACGGTTAACCACAGTATGAGCACTTCTGAAAAAATAGCTCTACACTTATGTTGAATAAAGCAGCAGAGATATTTTTGGTGCAGCCATTAGAGCACAGGCTGGAGTAGACAGACAATCTGTAACATCAATGTTTGTACAGTGTCTGGAACAGAGGAGGTGCACATTACCTTTGCTCAGACATATTTGGGGCTTTGTAAATATTGATATTGTCTTTATCTGATTCTGAAGCTTAAGATCATATCATGAATGTTTTATAAGATGTATTTTTAGCTCACCTGAGCACTTGTGCTCAGGGTGAGCTTTGTGACCGCCTTTTGTCCGTCGTCCAATGGCAACAATTGCTTGTGAACACTCTAGAGGCCACAATTTTGGTTCAGTCTTCATGAAAATTGATCAGGATGTTTGTCTACATGATATCTCGGATGAGTTTGAATTTGGGTCATGTGGGGTCAAAAACTAGGTCAAATCTTAGAAAATTAAAAAAAAACACCTTGTGAACACTCAAGAGGCCATAGATTTAGCCCAATCTTCATAAAATTTGGTCAGGATATTTGTCTACATGATATCTCAGATGAGTTCGAAATTGGATCACGTGGGGTCAAAAACTAGGTCACCAGGTCAAATCTTAGAAAAGCCTTGTGAACAATCTAGAGGCCACAGTTTTAGCCCAATCTTAACAAAATTTGGTATGGATGTTAGTCTACATAAGATCTTGTATGAGTTCAAAATTGGGTCATGTGGGGTCAAAAACTAGGTCATCAGGTCAAATCTTAGAAAAACCTTCTGAACACTCTAGAGGCCAACGTTTTTAGCCCAATCTTCATATAATTTGGTTAGGATGTTTGTCAACATGATATCTTGGATGAGTTGGAAATAGGGTCACGTGGAGTCAAAAACTAGTTCATCAGCTCAAATCCTAGAAAAAAAACTTTTGAACATGCTTGAGGTCATATTTTTGGCAGAATCTTCATGAAATTTGGTCAGGATGTTTGTCTTTATGCTATGTTGGATGAGTTTGAAATTTGGTCATGTTGTGTCAAAAACTAGGTCATTAGGTCAAATCTTATAAAATCTTAGAAAAATGTTGTGAAGACACTAGAGACTGCAGTTTTGGCCCAATCTTCATGAAAATTGGTCAGGATGTTTGTCTACATAAAATCTTGTATGAGTTAGAAAATGGGTCATATGGGGTCAAAAGTTGGTCACCTGGGTAAATCGTAGTAAAACTTTTTGACTACTCTAGAAGCCACATTTTTGGCCTAACCTTCATGTAACTGGGTCTGAATGTTTGTTTACATCAAATGATGGATGACTTCAAAACTAGGTCACATGAGATCAAAAAGAAAGTCACCAGGGCAAAATTTAGAAAAACCTTGTGAACACTCTAGAGGGCTACATTTTTGTCCCAGTCTTCATTAATCTTGATAAGAATGATGACTGCATGAAATCCCAGATGATTGCAAATTAAGGTAGGATCAAAAGCTAAGTCACTAAGTCAAATGTTTGAAAAACATTGCAAACACTTTAGATGCCGCAGGTTTTGTAATCATGCCTAACACAGCAATCTTTCTCAGGTGTGTGACACAGGGCCATCTTGGCTCTCTTGTGTACCTTTGTATAGGCATCTTTAATTTCTCTGTACATTGGTTAGATAACTAGATTCAGATTTTGAATTAAAAAGCCTAGATTATTATTTATCTATGTTCTATTATCAGCAAACAAACCTTTCTACATGACGTTACAAATTTAACAGTCCTTTAAAAAAAAATTACCAGTTACATTAAAGTTTTGTACCTGCTGATTTCAATTAGTGTTTGTTCACCTTTAATTTTGGTTAAAAAGTAAAGGAAAATAATTTTGAAGGAAGCAGCCTAGATGATTTTTGTGTCATCTGCTGTAAGCAGAGGTGACACATAGGGATCACTTTTCAATTGTCTGTCTTGCACTTTTTCTGTCACGCTTGTCTGTTACTTGTTTTCCATCACGCTTCGACAGGTGACACATGTGTTCCATAGAACACTCTTGTTAGAATGGCCACAACTGTTTGGGAAGGAAGGGCTCTAACAAGGACTCTGAAAACTGGAGTCCTTGATAAAGTTTTGCCCAAAGTTGGAGTCTTCCCATATCCTTTGCGCACCAGACCAATCTTTACAGCAAATGCCCATAGCGTATTGAAATGGGTAAAAAAAATAAATAATAATAATTGCCTCAGAAACAGGCCAATCTTTGAAGTGATTCCCTGCAAAATTACGAGACGGGTGCCTTATTTGCAGGTTTAAAACTGGACAAGAGACTTGATGTATTTTTAGGAAAAAGTACATTGGACAACGTAATCCACAGAAGTCATAGAAATAAACAATTAAACTTGCTAAAAGTGATTTAATCAACTGAGAAATTTCGGGTAATTTGATTTTTTTATTAAAATTATTACAGATTTACGTTTTAATTGATTTTTTTCTGCTGTACACACTCGCTGATTAGGCGCAGCTATGTATAAGGTGCATCTTAATTTTCAGGGTAACTTTGAAAAAAAAAAATTGAAAAAAAAAAATCACTAATCGTATATGGCGAATTATTTTTTTGAAATTTGTGCTTTTTTACGTCTAACAGAATGAGGCTATATCTGTACATCACTGTGGCTAATCGTACGGTGAACCGCTTTATTTACATGGCATAAGATAACCGTTACACTGTTCAGGGTTCGACATTAACCTACGACCGAACGACATTGTCTAGTACACAGTGGGTCCGGTCTTGCAAAACCCACGAGTAACTGGCCGGACTGGTCTAGTTAAAAAAGATCCAGTAATAGCTTATTATCTTAATTTACAATTTTTTCATTCGCATAAGAATAAAAATGATTAAAAAAAATCGATCTCTTAACTCTTAACATTTAATTCTTATATTGATTACCGATGTTTTTTTCATTCAAGTTTGGAAAACCCATTTTTAGCATCTCGCAACTTAATTTATGAACGTCATTTTGATTGGCTGTTGATGCGTCGCGAGCGGGCACCTGCACTATCGTAGCATGTCTAACATATAGTTAACTGTAAAATCATTCAAATATACATTAGATTTTTGGATTTTAATGTTTCTCTTTTTTTTTTTAATTCAAATTGAATTTTTATTGTAAAATAACAACATTTTTGGTCTATTAGAGTTAAACTCTGGTTTCAACATTTTACACACCGTATCGATACCCATATATCACATATCAGGGTTCGACTTTAAGGCCCGACCGAAACGACATTCACTAGTAGATTGATGGTCAGGTCCAGCTAGGTTCTAGGCTAACACAACCGACTGGTCGTGTTCTAAATTGATCAAAGTTCACAGAAATTTTATCTATTGACACATCAAACGCCCAAAAAATAACTGTAATGGCTAAACTTTTGACCCTTGTGAAACAGTTTCTTGGAAAATCCACGTGTGCTATATTTAGCGGCATTTTCAGTAACAACCTTGACACGCGTTCACTCATTGGTTTGTGTATTTAGAACGAGGCTTTTCCCCCCCCCACGCACTTGCCAGGTTCAATGTCGCAATACTAAGCTAAGGATGCTTATTTCTTCATCTAACTTTTCATTTTATAATGTTTACAAAATCTTCGTATTATAATGAATAAAATTTATTTAAATGCTAGAGATGCAAGTTAATGCATGAACGCTAATCTATTTATTATGCTGGGATCCAATGTATAACGACAATAGACCTTTTTACGATTTGTTTTTACTGCAATGTGCAGCCGATACGAAAAATGTCAAATAGTCTTTTCATCCGACAAAAAAGACAACGTCAGTAATGAATGAAAAAGTTAAAAAGGAATCAAAGAAACTATATGAATAGATGACAAGAAACAGGTCGTTTTGCTTTAAATGGAATTGCTTGAAAATCATTAAACAATAGACATTATCCAGAACTCGCATATATGGGGATTTCCATGTAAGTACAATCAAAGTGTTCATGCAATGTTAATGAAAAGCATGTAACACAAGAGTATTTCTAGTATCATCTTTGTAGACCTTTATTAATTTTTAAAGGTAAACATGGAAAAACACTGTTAGGTATTCCAAAGTAAGTATCTTGATCTAAATATGACATGTATGTCTTTTACACTTCGGTCTAGTTCAGTTCAGGTCAGGTCTAGTAGGTTTTCTAAGTTACTGGACCACTGGTCCAGCTCTCAAAAAAGTTAATGTCGAACCCTGCTGTTACATTATAGAAAGGATAATGGTGATACATTACTCAACCATGTCCCCCCATTCTAAATAATACTGGGGACCAATATTACAATATCAAAATTCACCCAAGTAACAATCATTACGTAACAATTGCCATCTGTCAAGTTTCTCCTGTACATCATAAGGTCCTGTAAAATTAACTTGTTTATATTGAAAATGGCTTCCATCAAGTTATTTCAGTTTCTCACAATCATTTTATCATAAAATATACCAGTAGAATAACTGTTTATTATGGTTTCGTATCTAGACTTTATGGCATATTATTGTATTAATTGGCTTTCAGTATATGCATTTTCTGTGATCATGTACTGGTAAATTTCACTCCTCAGTGATTGAAAAAAAGAAACCTAAAAAGCTGTATATCATTATATAAGGCGCCTCTATAAACTTGAATTATCAGTGCACCTAATCCTTCAGTGTATATGGTAATTCAGGTCAATATTTTCTGTCTCTCTAGAAAATTGAAACTTTAACCCTTTCCCTCATATAGACTCATTTTGACGCACTCAATAGGTACCACATAAAGCCTGATCTGCAGAAAACCACAGTTAAACCTTACCAAATTTAATTACAAAATCCTTATTTCCAGACCACTGAGGAGCAGCGAACAGCATAAAACCTGATCAGCCTGCGAGAAAATTTTTACCTGTTTGAATAAGTTACAGGCATTAACTGTAAAAATTGGCCCGTTTCTGAGGCAGTCATTTATTTATCACGTTACAAGACTAGGGCGCAAAGGATATATTCTTATAGGAAAAATGAAGTCTTTTTCCAAAAAAAAAATAAAAATAATAATCAGGGATTAGTAAAAATCCACATATGTATCATTATATTAACCCAGTTGCTCATAAAGACATGTTTTGATGCCATGGCAAACAGAGGAGACCCAGTGGAAGGATCGAGCTGTCTGATCTAGATCTTCTCTATTTGCTTATTCAGAACTGGAGATCCGATTCAAATCAGTCTGCAAGGCACAAAAAAAACAACAGAAAAATATTATTATATCATGAACTATTTTAAGGTAATTAAATTGATATTCATTCTGCCATTAATTTGAACATGAATATTCATGAGGTAAAGCTGATTAAGTTTATCCCAGGGGTAAAGGGGACGGGACTTTCCCAAGGCAGAAAACTTTGAAGTCTCCGTGTGTTGTTGTAACTGTCTCAGATCTCACTGTAATAATATGAAATATTTTGACAGGTGAATGCACCTGTAAGCTATAAACTCTTTCCTAAATAAAACCATCCCCTATAAAAACACTGGTGTAAACTGCAGCAGTTAATGTAGGACTACTGTACTTGCTCTTGTATGTGTTGGGCCACATTTTTGTTACTTTGTTTTGTGAATACCAGGGGTGCTTAAGATAGCCGACTCAGTAGGAAATGTTTCAACTTTTTACTCTGAAAAAATAGGGGGTTTTGAACTTTTTGTCTTGCAATTGAAAACATTCTAATGCTCTTAGTAAAAGAAGTTCCTTTGTAATTTGTGCACATTTTTTTTCAGTATTATTATACTTGTGTCATTTCTCTCTATTTCATGATTTAAAACGATCCAGGTTTCTTTCTTCCTAAATGATTGGGGATAAAAAATAACATTGAGATAAAAATGTTATGATCAGCATGATGTGCATAAAAATATTTTGATCAGCATGATGTGCATTTTGTGTTCTCCTATCACATGGTAATACAACACTTAGTATGTGAGTTCAGTACATTTTTCTCTTTGCACTTGAAAAATATAAACTTATTAAATTTCAAAATTGATATTCAGGTGTCGCAATGAACAATAAGTACAGCCGTTTTCTGGCCTGTTAATCAGAGGTTTGGATTATATATTTTCTCCCCGTAGGGTACCCCTGCATACCTCTAGTCAATTGAATGCTTCATACATTCCATTCTAGTCATAATTACCAGATCCAAGGTACTTCGTTTTAATGCGGCACAATATCGTGATAATTTATGTCAATAGAGGCTCTCAACCGTGAAAAATACGGCATATTTTATAACTGGCTGAGCGCCAGATATTATAATTTATGAAATCAATGTCTCAAGACCTGAATGGAAAAAGTAGAGCCCTGCAATGAATAAGGAAAATAATGTCGAACCTCGCCAAGGATAATTACAAAAATTTTAAGTGGGTAGATACTCTTCGAAATATTTTTAAAATGTACTGGTCCGTTTTGTTGAGCAGCCTAGATGGTCCCTGCAATAGCTATGTTTAAAAATACATGTATATTAAGTTTAAACTTTTTTCTATATCAATTGTGAAACAAGTTCTTACAATTTGTACTATTATAATTCTTCACAACAGTCTCTGAGTTGGACAAGTACCTTGCACCTGAAAAGTTCCTAGGAGATTCTTGTCAGATTCATTGGGGCTCAAACACACAATCCTTTGCTCTATAGTCATAAATACATTGTCACTGGACCTTGACACTTTGCTAAATATGTCATTGATTTGAATTATTAGTCCCTTACCGGTGTTTACACCGAAGGGAACTATAGGTTTGCCCTCCGTCTGTCCGGAAATCTAGATCCTGCGATAACTTAAAAAAACGTATAAGATAAGATTATGAAACTTGGTATATGAATAGATGGCAGTGTGGAGATTCTGCATGTCACTTTTTTTTTCTTGGACCAAATTTCTGGTTGCTATGGTAACAGAAAAATTATGCACCCCACCAGTAGGGGACTCATGTGTTGCTTGTAACACCAGTTACTTGTTGGACATAGTTACTGCTCTTGGAACTGGAATTTATAGGTTTAAAACCTCTCTGGGACTTACAATCCCTGTCTACCCTCCATAATATGATAGGTAATGGTCAGAGGGTTGGCCCCATGACAGGGAGGTTGTATGGTATTGGTATAAGTTATATCTCGGGCTTGGAGCTCAGCATATCTGGTAGTTCCTGGGTCATATTCCACCAACAATTCTTAGCGCTAAGTAAAACTGAAATACTTAAGAGTGAATTTCACTAGTCTTTTCTCTCTAATAAAAATACCCAAATAATCATTTCTTAATAATTATTGTTAGTTATTAAGGTAATGATTCATTTCAGCTTAGTCTTAAACTAGAATATTTCAAACCTAGCTTAAGAATTTAAGTATTACTTATCACTTAGTAATGTTGGTGGAAATTGAGCTAGGTTGACATTGTGTCAGGATAATGTGGCTGGCTGTGGTATTGTACCACATGTCTATGGCATGATACCACATTGAGGCAGCACTGTAACTGTTATCATGCAGACAAAGTCCTAAAGTCAGACTTAAATACAGATAACATTCGTGATTACTGATCTGAAGGTTGTGGGTTCAAACCCCGTTTGGGGGCAAGGATTCCTTATGACTTTCCCAGGTGCAAAGTAATGGTCCAAGCCGGGAACCGTCAAGATGGGATAGCGGTTGGTATAAGTTGTAAGAACATGTTGCCCAATCAACGTAAAATAAAGTTTAAACTAAATACATGTGGACCTTGTACCCAAACAAATTAAAACACCTGTATATGTTCCCTTGCAGTTCTCATATTTCCTTTCATAATTGATCTTCTCTCTCTTTTGCAGCTTGGCGTTTTCGGTGACTTTCATGGTTATGAGAAGACTGTCTGGCTATCTAAATGGGTAACCAGTGACTGAGGACCAACATTGACAACAAGCAATCTCAGGTGTTTAACAGGTAGCTTTGACCATTATAGTCTTGTATACATTTGCTGAACTGGCACCAAATTTAGTCAGCAACTTTACTTAGCTCTTAGTACTACTTAAGGATGTGTATATATATATAGGATCAGACATGAGTTGTCATTTCATATTAAATTTTACTAAACGAGGTCATGAAAATTGTTACAAAGCGAGCCTAAAAACATTTTCATGAATAAGTTCAGTAAAAGTTAATAAGAAAAGACAATTCTTGTCTGATTCTTTTCATCATATGACCTTAACTCAATAAACTTGGATTATAACCAAAACAAAAAAAACAAACAAAAAACAACGAAATCATGAATGACTCTGAGGGACTGGACTGTGAACGACTCACAACTATGTCATTTTTCTCCAAGAAATAATTCCAAGGCGGTAGCTAAAAACAATAATAACAACTACAACAAAAAAAGATTTGATGTGTGTATTTCTTATACATTATCAACAGAACAGAAAGTAATACATTCTCAATCAAAGTCACACATAAAAAAAAAAACAATAACAATATATTATAGTGATGAAAGCCACGGCATTAAATAAACATAAACAACAGACATTTAAAAATAAACCTTAAATATGATGTCATTGAATCCAAGTAATGATGTCAAATGTGTTTACTTGAGGCATGGCAACACTTGTGTGATGCATAGTACTATATTTATACTTAACGTGATAAATATAGGAAAGTATGTGATAATTATATGGAACTGCAGGGTTCATCCTAGAAATGAAATCAGTGGGGTCCAAGGGCTAACTGTTGACAAAAGAGTGGGGACATTGCCAAAAACACAGGGGTCAATACAAAATTTATCTTAACAAACAGATAGTGACTTATAAGGGATCCATGCCTCTTAAATGTCATTCCTTATTGCTAATGTCTTTGAAACATCCATTAAATATGAAGAAAACTAAAACTTTGGAACTTTTTTTTGAATTTTGAACTTTTTAAGTCTGTTGAACAACATCATGTTTTGTTTACGACAAACAATCACTATATCATTAAAAGCCATCTGTACTTCTTCTCTTTCCAGTATTTAAGGGCACTTTGAAGTCAAATTTATATGTGGCTGCAGAAAATTCGGGTTTTATTTATTCAGCTTTCAGTTCTCCCACATGATATCTATTTTCTGCATACCTGGTTAGCATACTTGAACAAAAGTGAATTGATCCTTCTTAGGGAATTTTGTTTATTTATTCAGTTTTTATTTTGCATACGTCACAATGCATTATACTTTTATCGTTATCGTATCTGAACCCAGAAAACTTTTCAAGCTAAGTGTTTTGAAAAAGCCTATGCTTACTTTCTTGTGACAAACTAACAGTAACTTTATCTGACGTATCCATTTAACTATCGGCTGGGGGCCTCTTTTATCATTATTTTTCACAGATTTATTATTATGTTCATCACTACTTGTCTTTTGATGCTTCGACCATAGTTCGCTTTCGTTTTTCAGCCATCTTTGCATATAATGAATTAAAAAACAAACACCTATTTTGATTGGTCGTATATTCTAACATGATGAAAATATCGCTACCATATCCAATCAAAGATGCTGTAATAAAAGCGGCTGTAATTTAGATAGTGCACTTGATTGTGCGATATTATATGATCAGAATAATGTTCTGGTCGTTGACGCTTTTCTTCTCGGCAGCCACTGCACCCGATCAGCGCATTACCAGCATTTTCTTTGTGCCAAACAATATTTCTATGCGCCAAATACGCAAAGGCGCGTTCTAGAATGAACCCTGGAACTGGAAACAGCTTTTCATGTATGTTGTCATATGATAAAATTTATTCTTTTTGTTTTCCAAAGTAATACATTTATATTATTGTAACATTATTTCATTGAAGTCATTTACATGAAAATTTTGTTAAAGAATGCTGGGGTGCATTTTTACCCAATTTAAGAATATAAGTATTACCTAGAGGTTTGATGATAGAAATTGAGCTAGGTTTAAGTATGGGATTTGAGTCATATGTAAATATTATGTTCACAAGAAAATATTGCTGATATGCAGAAAAATAAATTTGATTTGATTATGTATCTATCATGATTTCAGTTGCATACCAGTGAAAAGTATGCTTCCTGAATTATTTAAGGGTGCACATTCTTCCTACTACAATAGATGTGTAAACAATTGGCCAATTAACTTGTTTACTTGGAAGGTAGCAGGTTATTTACCCCTTGCATTGCTGTCGTGTAATAAATTAAAAATGAGAACATTAGTAAGTAATCCAGACTTATCATAAGAACTGACTGAACCTGACTCTTTAGCTACAACAGAAACTGGCTCGATGGCTAAGCAGTAAGAGTGTCTGTCCTGGAATCAGGAGGTCATTAATTCAAGTCCTGCCTGCGACATACCCAACGTCTTAAAAAAAAGGAACTGGTATAGCTCACTTCCACTGCTGCTCAGCATATTAGGGTAGTGCTCAATGTCAGGATAATGTGACTGGGTGTGGTATCATGCCACGTGGCTATGGCATGATACTGCAGTGTGACAGCACTATAGCTACATGGCTATGGCGTGATACTGCAGTGAGGCAGCACTATAGCTACATGGCTATGGCGTGATACTGCAGTGTGGCAGCACTATAGCTACATGGCGTGATACTGCAGTGAGGCATCACTATAGCTACATGGCTAAAACTGCAGTGAGGCAGCACTATAGCTACATGGCTATGGCGTGATACTGCAGTGTGGCAGCACTATAGCTACATGGCTATGGCGTGATACTGCAGTGAGGCAGCACTATAGCTACATGGCGTGATACTGCAGTGAGGCAGCACTATAGCTACATGGCTATGGCGTGATGCTGCAGTGGGGCAGCACTATAGCTACATGGCTATGGCGTGATACTACAGTGGGGCAGCACTATAGCTACATGGCTATAGCGTGATACTGCAGTGTGGCAGCACTATAGCTACATGGCTATGGCGTGATACTGCAGTGTGGCAGCACTACAGCTATATGGCTATGGCGTGATACTGCAGTGTGGCAGCACTACAGCTATATGGCTATGGCGTGATACTACAATGAGGCAGCACTATAGCTACATGGCTATGGCGTGATACTGCAGTGTGGCAGCACTACAGCTATATGGCTATGGCGTGATACTACAGTGAGGCAACACTATAGCTACATGGCTATGGCGTGATACTGCAATGGGGTAGCACCATAGCTATATTGCTTTGGCGTGATACTGCAGTGGGGCGCTAAGCTACATGGCTATGGCGTGATACTGCAGTGTGGCAGCATTATAGCTAGCTGTCTCAAGTAGACATAGTTTCCAAACAACTGAAATTTTTGATACAGTCAGTGGGAAACAACTTCAGTAAAATAAGTTGATCATGTTCCATGGTTAGCAATGTTTATACTTGTTGACTTTATAGATAATCATTAATCTAATTTCTTATGCTTTTTGAAGGCTAGATTTTCAAATTTCTTATGTTTTTCTATTGCGTATTTATGCAGTTGTACCGGTGATCATGTTCATTTTGTGATGATGACACCTTGAATATAGCCTTTAAGATAGTAAAGTAAGATAGTCCATAATATAGCCTTTAATTGATAAAGATGGTAATATTAGGTCCATAATATAGCCTTTAATTGATAAAGATGGTAATATTAGGTCCATAATATAGCCTTTAATTGATAAAGATGGTAATATTAGGTCCATAAATAGCCTTTATATATACTGGTAGATGGTAATATCAGGTCAATAATATAGCCTTTATATTATAACCTAAATAAAG
>CM037793.1:24887137-24937137 GCA_021229015.1 Solen grandis | reverse complement strand
ACTACCTTTATATACTGAGCGCCAAACAAGGGAACTATACCAGTACCATTTCTTACTTCTTTGGTATATCGATCGCAGCCGCAGATCGAACCTACGACCTTCCGATTCCAGTGCGGACGCTCTAACCACTCGACCACCGGGACCTAATAACGTATACGATATGGTTCGCCCAATTTAACTTCCACTGCTACCACTGTGAACAGCTGTAAGCAGAGGTGACACACAGGTGTCACTTTTCCGTCGTCTTCCTGTCCGTCTGTCTATCTGTCCGTCACACTTTTTCCGTCACGTTTGTCACACATTTTTAGTCACGCTTCAGCACGAGACACGTGTGTTCCAAAGAACACTACCATCATCGCAAACCCACGACTGCCTATGACGTTTCACTTCATCCGTCAGACGCGGGATGCTTAGTCTGATGTTTTAAGGACCACTAAAAAAGCTGTTTATACAAAAATATTTTTCACTCTAGATAGTAAAATCTAAGTCCATAAAATATGGTAGATAAATATATCTTGTCTCAAGGATATCATAAAAAATGTCCCCACGCTCGTTGTCATTGTAAAAAGTCCACGCTCTTTGTCATAGTAAAAAGTCGCTCCCGACTCGATCAATGGAGCAAAGAAAGGGAGCGGTCGATCACGAGACATCCCATGAACAATATATGGAGAGTAACGGAATGGCCAAACCAGTAGTGGGTTTCCGACGATGGGGTATTACATGTGTCATGCAGATAGGGGTTTAAGTTATGAATGCAAGTACGATATCTCGAAAAATGTCGTGTTTTACGATGTAGTTAAGAATTACGCACAAATCCATTCGTCCGGCTTTTATACGCGAACGTACCCAGAAAAATATCACATCATAGAAGGTTTATGCACGATTTGCTGTACATTAAATTTTTATAAATCTTTACAGGATACAGGGGCCGAAGCGCACCAGAATATGGCATTTACTGGCGAAGGAAGTAATGAAGAGGGGAGGCAGCCAAGTCACGCGACCACCGGAAGTCCACAGCTTTCGAGGAAAGAATTCATCCCATATCAAAAAGGAGATTACCTGAAACTCGCCTTTCTAATTGGATTCCCGACGGTTTTCTTTATCGTGGCTGTCGTCGTCACCGGGACCAACGTGTAGAAATGTCGTCTGCATCACGACAATTGTTTTCTGGCACCAAACTTGGTTGACCAAATATAGGGTTTTGCGATTACTTCTAATGTGTATGGCCAACCTTAAAAGAATACATACTTGAAATGCTATGTACTTTGTAAATAACAATATTTTAATTGGATAGTATGTTTTGTCAAATTACTGAAAATATGTATGTCAGAGTGTTCATTTTAAATAAGTAATAATTTTAATCAACCCGCTTGTTGATTAGGGTGATTCAATGTAGGCTTTCTTACCGTTCGTAGGAAACGCACCATCGTATTTAACAGAGCTTTTGTCTCCTCAAGTGTCAACGCGAACCTTAAGATCATCTGAATCCTCTGACGGTTGTTATGTTGTTCCTTTTAAAAAGAAAAAGACTTTCTCTGACAGAAGTTTTAGTACGATCGGTCCAAAACTATGGAATGAATAACCTCTTAGTCTGAGACAATGTGAATCTGTAGAAATCTTCAAAACACAACTGAAGTCATTTTACTTCAGAGACTATTTTGCACTGTTTTAATTGAAGCTTCCTTATTGTTTTATGTATATGTGTATATCTGATCAGCTTTTATTATTTTCATTGTACAACGCCATTGAAATATGTATTTTATATGTAGAAATAGGCGTTTAATCGAATTTGCAAGTTTCAAGTTCAAGGGAGATGGTTTTGTATATACTGTATTTTTTAAATGATATTTGAAATATATTTTATATTTTCATTAATGAATAGATTTCATTCAATAGTATGGTGAATATGTAAATGTGAGTGTCAGTGAGGAATGGGGTTGGTAGAGTGCGTGCATCACGTATTTGATTAGTCATTACCATGTTATAATATCACAATAAATACTTACCATTGAACAAAGACGAGTACTGTTACTGTGGAGTGACATAAGTGGTATACATAAACAGGATAAATAAGTAGGTCCATCGAGACACTTCCGGGTTAAAGTTCGCCTGTATGACCGTATCATGATACTCAGACCATACTAATAAAACTAAGGTAGTTTGAAGTTGTGGAGTTTAAGTTTTTTAAGTGTTAATTCAGTAAAAGCCAGAAGGCTGTCCGACCCTTGCGGCAATTCATATTACATAAAGTGTACAAAATATGGTGGAGATGAACAATCGAAAGGCAAAGATATTGTTTACAATCATCACATCATATTTATTATAGATATTATTCGTATGTACCATATCATACAACATGAACAGTGTATTACTTCATGAGCTAGAGTTAACAATGATATATATAGGATCGGCATGAATTGTTATTTCATATCAAATTTTACTAAACGAGTTCATGGAAATGTTATTACTAAGCGAGCCTCTGCGAGCTTAATAACATTTTCATGAACGAAATTAGTAAAATTTGATATTAAATGACAATATGAGAAAATAGTATTACTCATTAATCATTAACGGACTGTGAACGAATTACTTTTGTAATCAAACACCAGGAAAAAAGTTTCAAATAATAACTGAAAATAACGATTTAACGTGTGTATTTCTCAAACCTGTTCAACGAATCAAACACATTTAATCCAGCTATTCGAGTTCAACATGCTATACATATACATGTATAAAGAATACACGCCCGTTACGCGGAATGATGTAATTCGGCCTAAAAGTTATAATGTAACGTGTTACATGTAAGTATAAGAAAGTATATGATGGCTATATGAAACCGGAACCAGCTGTTTGAGCACAATGTCATATGATAAATCAAGTTATAAAACCTAGGTTGGTATGACATAACATAACAGAATTGTTGTCCCATTATTAATCAATACATTTTAATTTACCAGCTTCAGCCCTTACCACTGCCATGAAAAAGACTCCAAGGAAATCTAAATTAATGACCAAAAACTAAAACAACAAAAACATCTACTACTCAACAGAAGAAACATTCTTAGTTCCAGGTCAAGGTCACACTTTTTGTGTCCGGTCCATGACAGTCATTCCTTGATAAATTTTGAAATTATTTGTCAGAAATATTTACCATCATTAGACAATGTGTCGCACGCAATACCCAGGTCCGTCGCTCAATGACAATGGTCACACTTAAGAGGTCAAAGGTTATAAGCCTTTAAAGTGCATTAGTGGCTGTATCCATGCTATAACTTTTGACATTGGTTTGGATAAATTTTCAGGATGATTTTATACCGCAAGGGATGACATTGGTCATTAGCTGATAAGGTCTGACACCACAAATAAAAAAAAGAATCCTCATGTATAGGAAGGGCCTAATATATGGTTTCAGAAACAAACTCTAGTTTTCTTCTTTCTTCATTTTCTTCTTTTTCTTTAGGAGTTTATAGTCACTGAGGCAGTATCATCGTCGAATACCCACGGCCGACCGATTGATCATCTATATGATGCCATATGGTGCAACGGAAGAAGTCAGCCGGGGGTATCCGACGATGTGGCTCTATAGCCCCCCCCCCCCCCGATCCCTTGTTTTAGTAGCTTTTTCATAGGGTAAAGGGTTAATTGGCTCTAATGTTACGCTAGCATCAACACATGCTTGAATGTCTAGAGGCTAACACTTACCGCCAAGGCCTCTTGGTCTTGTCAGCCAATAGACACATTGCATTTTTTTTGGGGGCTATAGGCGAACATGTCTCCCTATGGGAGACAGCACGGCTCATCCGCCGATCTACATATAAATGAGAAAGACCGAAAAAATAAATAACATATCAGCGAAAAGTCAAAAAGAAGCCCGAGCCCTCGTGCTGTATTTTCTATGATCAAGCATACGCATGTATAATTGTAAACATTTATACATGTTCTTTCTTAACACAAGTCCCGAAACAATGAAACTTCTGTACGTATTAGGAACCTAAAATATTACAGTTTTTTATCAGTTGATATACATGCAGTTAATTGTATAATAATAATTAATAGACCATACAAGACCTGATGGCATAAGGGGCGTTTTTTCCGGACTTTTTTTTTATCAAAAGTAGGTCAAAGGTTAAGGTCCATCCAATTAATTAAATGTCCATATATTGAAGCAATCAAATGAAGCACATAGAAGCTATAGCAGATTTAAAAGAAAAGGGCCAGCTGAGTGGACGCCAGACGCTCGACTTATGACTTATGACTTTTGTCCATCAATGTGGTAACCCGGTGAAAATAGGAAATATGAAGAGATCCGGTAGTCCGTAATAACTTTTCTTCCTTAGTTACGCTTTGTAGGGAGTATAAAATACACAAGTCTCTGTGTTGTTAAATAAATATATTTCAACACAGATATATCCAATCAATTAGTAATATACAGTATTCCGTATAAATTTAAAGCACGATATTTGACATCAATTACGTTAAGATTGTCCTGACAGACATCTGACAGACAGGCATCAAAATCAACAACTATTATAAAAATTACAGAATAAACAGATATGCCAATCACGCCTTTGTGGGCGGAGTCACTGAAAAGCTATAAAACTGACAAAGCGAATTAACAAAACTTACCATTAAAAGTGTCAGACATTAAAATTGCTATAAACTAATTAGTCATGACACGTGCCAGATATCGAAGTTATGAAAAGAATTTACATCTAGATACTATACTTATTTAAGAAACACAAAATTTATCGAAAAATAAAGGAAACTTAATAAACCTAATTTGTATGAACATAATAATGTTAATAATGGAAAAATGTAGAGATTTAAATATACAAATGACACAGACATAACATAATTCATATATGTCAACATGAATTGTGTATTAAACATAAACGAAGACAAAGAGAGATGAAAGAAAAACATAGAGTTCTAGCGCAAATTATTCGGCTGAATAATTTACCGCTACAACAAATGTAGGATCCCCGACCCATTCAATTTGACCACTTGAAGATTGGTCAACCAAGGCGGTTATAAAGCTAGCTGAAATCGTATGAATTTCACTATGATTACACATCCAGCAATCATTTAAATATATAACAAGAGGCCCAAGGGCCATAGACGCTCACCAGAGTACATCTGCATTTTAAAATGAAACAATTGTTTTCTGTAACAAGGAATGTTTAACTGTGACTATTTTATGTGGTTCCTTTTTTGAGAGTGTCAATATGAGTCTATATGAAGGAAAAGGTTAAATCACTAACAGTTGCTAATCTGGAAAAAGCAGCCAAAACAATTTCAAGTACAGATAAATCGGAGTCAAAAACCCTTGACTTGGAACAGTTAACTGGTTGTAAGTTGATGGATTACATTTCTTTTTTTTTGAAAAACGTGCTTGCTTCCATTAAGATAAAAATATTTTAGACAACGGAGTGAAAAATCACACAAAAATACACCTTTGACTCCGAACAGTTTATAGTGACTTAAAACTGATTGTTGGAGGTTGATGGATCTGTTTGTCTCATATAGTACACTAAGGAAATTAATTACCGACAACTGCAACAAGAGGGCCATGATGGCCCTAAATCGCTCACCTGAGATAAATAGGTTGACCCAAGGAACATCTGTACCAATTTATTTTAAAATCTGGCCAGTAGTTTTGAAGCAGATGATTTTTAAAGTTTTCATATTTTTTTTCTTTTTGTTGCCATGGCAACCAGAGTTCTACATGGATCAAGTTTATTTTAGCAACTTTTGTGAAGGTTGACCCAAGGATCATCCCTGCCAAGTTTAATCAAATTCTGTCCAGTGGTTTCAGAGGAGATGTTGTTTAAAGGTTTCTCTATATACATATAAGGCAAATAAGCCCCGCCCCTGGCGGCCATGTTTTTTTACGGATCGGAATAATTTTAGCAACTTTGGTAGAGGTTGACCCGAGGAACATCTGTACCAATTTATTTTAAAATCTGGCCAGTAGTTTTGAAGAAAATGATTTTTAAAGTTTTCATTTTTTTTATTGCCATGGCAACCAGAGTTCTACATGGATCAAGTTTATTTTAGCAACTTTTGTGAAGGTTGACCCAAGGATCATCCCTGCCAAGTTTAATCAAATTCTGTCCAGTGGTTTCAGAGGAGATGTTGTTTAAAGGTTTCTCTATATACATATAAGGCAAATAAGCCCCGCCCCTGGCGGCCATGTTTTTTTATGGATCGGAATAATTTTAGCAACTTTGGTAGAGGTTGACCCAAGGAACATCTGTACCAAATTATTTTGAAATCTGGTCAGTAGTTTTGAAGGAAATGATTCTTAAAGTTTTCAAATTATTTTTCTTTTTGTAGCCATGGCAACCAGAGTTCTTCATGGATCGACTTTATTTTAGCAACTTTTGTAGAGCCTCACCCAAGGAACATTCCTGCCAAGTTTCATAAAATTCTGTCCAGCGGTTTCAGAGGAGATGTCGTTTAAAGCAAATTGTTGACGACGGACGACGCACGACGACGGACGCCGGACGAAGGGCGATCACAAAAGCTCACCTTGAGCACTTTGTGCTCAGGTGAGCTAAAACTATGTAGTGGGGACAATTCATTGTTATGAATACAACATTACATTATGTTTCGCTGACTCTGTAATTTCAATGCTATGGTTGTTGGCCCATACATTCATGGAACCCCATGCAATGAGCATCTTTCATGAGTTTAACACTGGTGTATAAAATCATCCACGAAATTCGTGCCCCACGGAATTTAATGACTTTGAAGTATGTAGTTTAAAATAATGTTGGTGGGGTGAAAAAATAAAAGCATCATAGATTTTTGAGTAGAATTTGAGTGTCTGTTCTACGAATGGATCTTTAGTGTTAAAAATATCCTTTAATGAGTTGAAACTTTGAAGAATGGTGACACTATAGTGTGTTTTTATATTCTATGAACTAAATGTTAGATACATTATCCTGGGTAAAAAAAAATATCATGAATAAAAAAAGTTTCTAATATTGAACAGAACAGCAGACATCAATTACATGGCCCTGCTGGGCTACTGTAGTAAACATTGTATCGGGAAGAGAAATTAGATTAATAAATGGTCCAATCAAATTCCGATACAACCCTTGAAACTTCCTAGCGACACCTCCCGGGACTTCCGAGACAAAAGTATATAAAATGTTGTTAACTTACTAACTGCACAAGCAACAGAATGTTTTTCTCAACAAAAGCAGGTTTAATAAACATCAAACCAAGTCATATCGCCAGTGCCATCGTGTTTGGTTTAGCCCTGGTTTCATTAGTCCTGAGTTTGAACCACAGCTTTGCTTTAGGGAACAGACGGCGAGTGCCGGCATCCGGTGAGCAGGCACGAACAGATCAGGATATTACCTCCACTGAATGGGAAATCAAAGGAAACGGAGAAAATACACAAAAGGACGGAAACGGTGTTTTTAATCATGTCACGGAGAAGCGGAAAAGACAACAAAATAATGAAAATGAGGATACCGATGTTAAAGAACAGAATGAAAGCGAGAATCAAGATGCTGATATGAATGATGAAACAAAGGTACATTTTTTTTCATTTTTATCCAAATCTTGAGCTTTAAAACTGCTAAATTAAATTAAGTTTAGTCAATATACATGTATTTTTATTCACAAAACATATTGATATGTAAATTGGGATTCGAGCCAGAATTTGAAATGTTTCAGTAACCATAATGACGTATATAAATTGATTATCATTGTTTATGAATATAATTATGTTGCAGCGATGATATAACGACAAAGTCATATCACATATCTATGGAGTGTCAACGGTAATCCGACGATGGGTTGATTACATATTATGAAGCTCAAACCATCGCACTTTATTACTGTGCTGCATGGATAGCAAATAGTATTTTGTATGCAGCACGCTGTTTCATTCTTTGAAAAGTTAGGCGTCATATATGTTATATTTCCTTTAAACATAAAAAATAATATTTATATGAATATATATAAATACATTGTATATATCATTAAAGGTGTTTCCTTTCTAGGAAGATGAATCACAGAATAGGAAGAAAAGGTCTGTAGAAGGAAGGAAATTGAACCACTCCGACTTTTGTAAGCATTTAGACAAATTTCTCTTTCATTAAACAGCCTGTAATTAATAACAAAAGCCAGTATTGCATAATGTATACACATGTATTCGCATAGTTACATGCATCAGGAACTCGAGGTTGAATGGTATAACGGTAATATAAAAAAAGGTAGGGAGGACACTATTTTTTATACCATACGTGGGAAATCGCGTTTTAGCACGACTTTGACATTGTAAATGGACCAAGTTGTGTTTAAATAAAAAATAAAAAAATCTAAACGTTATTGTGACGGGTTTCTTCTTATAATGATAATATCGAGTTTTTTAATGTTCCAATCGATTTTGACAACTGCCGGGACTGGCTATATCCGGTTTTATTCACAGTAATTTTAACTGGTCAATAAGACTCATTTTCCCGGGGAAAAGGATTTACAACTATTTTAAAGGAAATATAGACCATGACACTAGATATCAATCATAATGATGCATCTGTCTTCTTTTTTTTCCAGGTTTGAATTTTCCACTGCAGTTACAAAATAAAATTTAACTGTATTGACCATTGACAACTGAACCTTTCATTCACTGCAAATGAAACCGGAAGTAGCCTGTCCCTTCAGTTGTCAAGCTCGAATGGATCATTAAAAACACATTTTATTATTATTATTTATTACGGGAACCGTCTAGATTCCTTGTTTTAATTCATTTCAAACGTAATGAATCGCATTACTGAGCTAAATTTGCACGAAAATGCGATGTTAAAAAACAGCCGAAAAAAGTGTCCTCCCTTCCCTTTTTAATGGTACCATTATATACATGTACAATCATTCGACCCCTTCAACTTCGAGCCCCTGTGGTCACATGCATGTTTTTTATGTAATGCATATTCACATTGTTTCTTATGTAATCACAATCGATACATTTACTTTTTATATGTTTGCAATAAATATACTTAAAATAAAAGTTGTAGTATTATAATCACCATCGTCATTAATTGCTGTGTTGTAGCTATGACTGGAGGCGGGGCTGTTTACGTCCGTTGGGGCCGGTCCTCCTGTCCTCCCGACCCCTATACGGAGCTTGTCTACGCGGGTAAGCCTCTAGAAACACACATTGTATTAAGTCTGTTGACTGGCAATATATATATACTCTTTAAGTTGTTGGTTATAGTTTTTGGTCTTTTCATTCCTTTATACTTTGTTTATGGCTACTGTATGCAAAATTGAAATAAAAAAAATGATTGGTCAAAAGCATGCAGTAAATTATGCAAGTAAATATTAAATAAAAGATAAATGAGTTAGGAACAAAAACTAAAATGATGGTTTTTTCCTGTCTCAGATAAAAACCACATCCTATATTAAAAAAATACCTCTTTAAAAATAGATACGAAGTCCAGTTACCGTTAACTTAAAAGAAAAAAATCAAAGATGATATTGAGAGCTGAGTTAAGCATAAATTGGAAAAGTAAAGGAAAAAGTCATGTAGCTTGCAATTTGGAACTGTTTTATTGATTTCTCACTTCAAATAGAACTTGTGGCTAATGTCTCATTTTAATAACATATTTCTATTAAGGACATGATTTTATTTGCAATATACCGACCTAATACAACATAAGGATGTAGTAGTATTACATGCCAGAAGTACCTTAACTGCTGCACTTAATGTATAGCGAATATTCATTCCATTGATAATTTCCTCGTTTACGCATCGTTGCAGAGTTATCAATCGTTGTGTGCCATGACAGTTTCAAGAATAAAATTCTAAATAAATGATATACAGAAGATTGGTGTGCATTTTATTCATGTAAGATATGAAAAAAAATGTCAATAGCATAAACAGGAGCTCGTCATGCAAGCACACTTATCTTCTGTATGAAGATGGTAAGAGTAAACAATTGTACGAATAGCTTGTCCGCTAGAAGGCATTAAATTTGGATATCTCGTGTTGAAATTTCTATGGGCAGTGGTAATATGCTGCTTTTTAAAGAACACAACACAAAAACTAGCCTATAGTTCCCTTGCTTGATGCTCATCATATAAGGGTAGTTGCAGGACTGGTTGGCCTGGTGTCAGGATAATGTGACTGGGTGTGGTATCATGCCACATGTCTACGGCGTGATACTGCAGTGTGGCAGCACTATATCTGCATCAAGTAGACATCGTCTCAAAATGACTGAAATATTGTCGGTGGGACGTTTAAACCCAACAAACAAGCAAACAAAAACTAGCGTATACATGTACTTGTATTTTGACAGGAATTGGCGCTGGTTCACATTATTCTCATGAAGGAGGCACCGCAAATCACCTGTGTCTCCCATCTGACCCTGTATGGGGCCAATACGACGACAGTAGCCAGGGACTCGCCTACATTTACGGGATGGAGTACCAAGACGAACACTTGTTCTTGAAAACCTACACGCCATCTTTCTCAAACCAAAATGTTCCATGTGCTGTATGTCGGAGTATGATCCGAACAAGTTCGATCATGATTCCTGCCAGGAATATTTGTTATGACGGCTGGACATTAGAATATCACGGATATCTTATGGCCGGATACCATGGACATAAATCTGCTTCCGAGTACTTGTGCGTTGACATTGAGCCGGAAGCAGATCCTGCCGGGTTCCGAGATGAAGACGGGGCTTACTCTATCGAGTGGAGGCAGTATGCGGTTCACTCCCTTGTCCTAAATATGTTGCCAACAGAGAACTGACATGCGCAGTGTGCAGCAAATAACACAGTCAGGTTTATATTATTTTGATAAAACACAATTTCGATTTATGTAAATATGAAAATCAAAGCACTCGCATCTAATCCAGTCATCATATTACGATTTGGATGACTGGAAATTCTGCTTGTTTGAATTAAACATTCTTCTGACAGTATTTCAGTCATCCGGGGACTTTGTCTACATGAGACAGATACATTCCTGTCCAACTGTGATATCACACCATAGATAAATGGCATGATACCACACCAACTTACATTTAGGGTCCACATGCCCGATCAGGCCCGGAACAACCCATATATGCGAATTTGCTATGCTACATAGGGATCGAATACACGACTTCCCGCTGTTACCGGGCTGACGTCGTAACAATTCAACCATAAGAACCGGTTGGTCATCATTTATGTTTCACGGAATTCTTTAATTTATAGCTGAGGACAAATATCAAAAATATATGTGAAAATTAACGATAAAAATGATATCAATAAAAACATGCCCGTAAATGTAAATATATTGTTACAATTTTTAAGTTTACATGTATATAGCTGTAAGTCAGAGGATATTTTTTCTGTCATTCTTTTGAAATTTTTTTTATGTAATTTTTATCACTTCGAATGCGCACACATGTATACGAACATAAACCCATCATTAATATTAAGCGTTGATTAATGAATACAGATAATGCGAAATGAATTAGGACTCACAGACTGGTCAGACTTTATGTTTGCTGAGTGACTTACGTACCGTACTTATGAAAGTGATATTACAGGTTAAGTTAAACCACCTGTAATGGTTCCGTTACATTTCGGACCTCATGACCTTTCACGAAGATAACCAAGGTTTCCTAAATTTCCATTAGGCTACCTTGGTTATCTTGGCAGAGGTATCTTACCTTTAGTTTTTAGTAGATTATGAGGTTGCTTCAGAGCGTTGTTTGTATTTTGGAGTTACCAAAATCAAAGGAATGCGAAATGAAGCAATTAAACTTTATTATAAGAAAGTCCGTCAGAACATATTGTATTGTATGTATGATCACAATACATTATAGATGCGTGTAATATTTTTCATGTACCGTAAGTTGGATGTGCTGAACTACTGGCCATTGAACTCAAACAAACTCGTTGTTACGAGAATATACGAAAGTCTGTGCATGCAATTCCTTCCACAGTTTTGAATGTCAGTGAACATCATACAATATTAAGTGTAAATTTTTTCAGTCAGGCGAACCATGGTAGAGTTATCGCCCTTGACGTTAGACAAAATCATTGAACATATGTTTTTTTCACTCGTTATCTTGGTAATATGATAAAGCCTTAAGTTACGGACGTATATTGCACCGCTTTGTATTACTCTTGTTTAAAACAAAGAAAATGTTGTTGTTGTTGTTTTAGTTCCCTTTTTTACGCTGAAAATATTTATTGCATAAAAAAGAGTATAAATGCAATATGTAAATAAAGTGCGTATGTAAATATGTATGTTTTGCTTTAGTTTAAAGAAAAGTGAAGTTTCGAAACTAAGTTAATTATCTTTATATCAAGTTTGTTTTCCAACACGGAATTGATTTATTTTCACAATATATTTATTCAAATAGAAAAAATAAATTAAAACCACTTATCTGTATCAAGTTATGTTTGTCTCCTTTAATGGTACCGCATTGTTGTTTTTGGAGTTTTGAGGTTGACCATCACAGCGACACCCAGCTGATCATTTAAGTGCACTGGGGCAACGAGACTACAAGCAACTGACATACTTCCTCACATGAACGGTTGTTGTTGTTGTATTGGGGTTTACCGTCGCTGCGATAGTATTTCAATCATATAGCGACGTCCAGCTAAATACAGGTGGAGGAAGACCCCGAGTACACAGAGGTACCCGGGTAGAACCACCGACCTACCGCAAGCCAGCTGGAAGGCTTCCTCAAATGAAAATCGGAAGTCCCTACCGGGATTCGAACCCACAGCGGTGAAGGACTGAGAGGCACATGAACGGACCGGGAATCGAACCTTCACAGCGGTTAGGAGCTTAGTGATTGTCAGCGAATATAACCACTCGACCACGGATATAAATATGAATGGTGTATTACAAATAACAACAAGGTCATCAGTACGTCAAATATGTATATTTATATTAAATTAATAAGCACGTTTTTAACATATAGACAATACATACCAGTACCATATATAAAGTCAATGCCGTAGCAGGTTTTCAGTTCGAAGGGAATTATTTCACGAGCAATCATAAAAAGAATCACTTTACAGCGTACTGTATCCGAAATATTTTTTAATATAAGGTCTCTTTACTTGTATATACTATTCATAAAGATATCCTGGGTATCATAAAACATGTGTTTATAGAAAATGTACACAATACTTTCAGGATATTAACTAGGAAACCAAACTTTCAGCGTGGCAAAGAAAAATTTAAGAATAACACGTAAAAGGAACTAGCTTGTCAAGATATAGACAACGCAATGCAAAATACCCAATTTTTTAAATACATGTATATATTTACTTGAATTTCTGTATTCTTTTTAAAATTATTATGAATACATGTGATTTATTTTACACTGCCCCTATTAAAAGCCATGGGCTGGGGAATACAATGCTTACAGTGTGAGGAGTATCATTTTCTTTCAATGCGCCGGGGATTGCTGAGTAAGTGTCCAATAAAAAGAAACACTTATGACATCAGGGCAATAGAGTTACCGCCACAAAGTATGTACGTTGGCAGTGCGTTATTTTAAAAGAAATTAGAAAACCTTGATCGAAAAATAACATGTAATGGAATAAAACAAAATTGAAAGCTATATAAAACAAGAACTATATAATATAATACTAAAATGTTTAAATGTATGTCGTACCTGTTGGCATTAATAGTTTCGATTTGAAATATAATTATGAACCTGCCAAAACCGATTATTTCGAATCCTGTGCGCGTGTATTATTGATGTAACCAATACGAGGGGATTACCTCAGTATATTATTACCAGGTCGGGCGCGAATTCCACCATCACGATTTAAATTAAGCAATATCTAAAATAAAGAAAGAACACATTCCCACAGTTTTGTTTAACTAAGTACTTACCTTACGCACTAATAATCAAATAAGAAATGGAATATTTACGTAAATGTTACAAAACTAATAAAATATTTGTCTAAGTATTTCTTATTATTCAGCGCCAATTTTGTGTTGTTGTTGTTGTGTTGGTAGTGGTATTTTTGGTAGAATTGACGCATATTGAATTCTTCAGAATCAAAACAAAATCAATAGTCAAATATCTGAATTTTACGGTTTTTTTAAAAATGACGATCAAGTATTCTGGAAAGCTGTGATATTTTTACACATTCGATGCGTATAAGATCAAATGCATGACCTGATGAAAGAGAAAGTTTCGCGGAAAAAAAAAAGAGGTTCACCTTTCATTTTATTCTTTTATATGCGACGCCATTATTTGAACACAGGAAATTATCTATCCAAAGCATGCATTCCGATGGATCTGAAGAACATACCGACTTGGCAGAAAGCGAATATTTTGATCATATAAATATACATGTATTTGATAAATGAGTGCATTTTCATAGCCCGCGACAACACACATAACAAACCTATATATGTGTAATGATCTAATTGTTAGATGTTGATTTTACCAAATAAAATAACTTCCGAACAAATGGAAGGGAGACAACTCATTTTTTCATCAAGCACGCTTATTTCCCCTACTACATACATGTGAGTATTTCAGCATTTAGCTATTTGTAAGATACAAATTATTTGCAATCTACATTGATATAACTCCGACGAAGTTTTAAGGTTATTATATAGGCCAGAAAGCACAGATTTTCTCTATGGCATATAACTCTCTCTCTCTCTCTCTCTCTCTCTCTCTCTGAAAAAGAAGATAATGAAACTGGCATTGTTGTTCAGAAAACCGTCTGAACAGACGGGCAAACGGTGAAGCATAAAACCAAGTTATCTCCCTCATAAAGGGGAATATATAGATAAATCAATATATGTGTGTGATGGTAAGTCGACTGGAAGGCTGGCCATGTTCCTATTCCGTGGTTCCTCGCCGTGTCGCTAGCTGATGGTACAGCAAGATGACCCTGTGTAAAAAAAACAGTAAACAAGTTAAATTGAATAAGACTGGCGGTCCCCCATTCCATGTCAGTTAAAACAATATAGGATTCTAGATGGAATGCTGTTGTTGTTGTTATGTTGGAAATCACTGTCGCTGCGAAAGAATTTTAGTCAAACAGCGACGTGCAGCTAATAATAGGTTTAGGAAGTCACTGAGTGCACAAATGCATCAAGACGGAAGTACCAAAGATCAACTGGAAGGCTTCATCACATTGATAATCCAAATAACCGTGCTAGGATTCGAACCCACAGCGGCGAGGGGCTGAGCGGCTTATGTCAGTCAATGATCCCCCTCCCCCACCTTATCCCCTCATTTAGAGTGGACGACCAGATTAGATTTAAAACTAGTATGAAAGCTTTATAATAATTACTAAAAACCGGGAAAATGTCTTCCATTTCATATTGAATGTATCTGTTATCCAGTGAACTGATTTAAGTACCCAGAACTAAGAGGCAATTTCTAATGTTTGGTACCATGGTGACCCTTCAGACAGATATTTATATTTATATATCTGCTGCTGTTTTCAAAAGCTGTCAGCTCTCCTGAACCAACTGTTAAAGTGATATTAACACAGAAGACAGAATAACTAAACAAGACAGTCCACCTTGTTGTTTCTACGTGCCATTACTGTTATATAACGTGCACCTTGCTCTCGTTGTAGGGATTTTAACTTGTTATTTCGAACCAATCTTTTAAGATCGCCACATGTCAAGCCCAGGTACAGAAATCTTCAAGAGGGATAAGCATGCACGTGTGTTGTAAAAAACAAGTATTAAATTGTAATAAAAACAAGGAACAACCTTTCTAACTATGCAGCAAAGTTTTTTATGAATATTTTCTATCAATGGAATATAAAAGTCCTCAAAATTCAGAAGTCGCAAAAAAAACCCAAAAAAAAAAAAAAAAAAAAAACATGACAGACGACCACGGTAACATTCGATGAATGTATTTGTGTGTTTCTTTTGCTATATTGCATGTCAAATTTTAAAACCTGTTTGAGCATTTTAGAATGAATATGGGAATATTACGATGCCTAGAAGTTAATTTCCTCAGAATGCAGGCTTACACTGTATTCAAAATTGTCACTGTCATTAGTATAAAAGTTCGTATCGATATATCGATAATACATCGATATAGTGAAAGTTTCATTGATAAACTATTCAAGGCAGACAGTACCATAAATAAACAATAAATAAATTTCTCTGATCAAGGCAAACATTAAATAAATTACAAACAGTTTAAACAACACAGAACAATGTTGGGGTATGGGGAAAATCACACATGAGTTTACAAGTTTGACTTAAGTTTAAAAACAACAGCTTTATAGCTTTCATGACTAGAAACAACACATATAGAATGTGAACTTTAACAACATTACAAATAGTGGGCTATATTTTTAACAAATCAATCACTTAAAATTGTGACGCAGAAACATAAGGAACATCGACGGTTTGAGATTTACGTTAACTTGCAGATAATATCTTTTGTCTCTTATCGATATATATTTTTGAGTATCGATACGGAATCGGAGAGCAAATATCGACGATATATCGATATCGAAGGTAGCGACGATAGCCCTACTTTTGGAATGAGGCTTATTTTAAATAGTGTATTCTCTTGCTATAATTCATATACATTTCCGTCCCATATTTACTGACATTTAAATTACTAAAATAATGTCACATAAGACATTTACCAAAAATGATTTGAAATACTGGAATGATGTCAAGCAAGACATTGATGAACCAAAACAAATTTGATTGCTTGCTCTGTCTGAAATTATCAGAAACATCCCAAGTGACCAGTTTGAAAGGTAATTCAGCAATATTATTTTTTTTTATTGTTCCTTTTTGTTTCCTTGCGGTTCTTTTGGCTGTTTAGCTTTCCATTCCTTCCATCTCTTAACCTCATTGCCAAGTTTAGCTTCTAAAGTTGCATCGTTCACAACAGAAATAGTTCGTCCTTTTGTTCTAGTTAGAAAATGTTTATCCATTTCTATTGAATCGTACTTCCTGGCGATCACCTGCATTGTTGTTATGGCACCACATCTTTCCAGCCTCCTCAAGATGAAGAGTCTTCTGTTACCATTGACAACGTACCAGAGTTTGCCTTCCGTTTCTTCTACTTGCATCACTTCTATCGGCGGCACGTCATTTCCTCCAAGCCGGATTTCTACTCTCCCATACATTAGGGCTATAAAAGTGGACAACATAGATCTACCGTCATTAAAATGTGCCGTGATTTGGTCATGGGTGTATCTCACTTCAGACGGCTTCAAATATATAATTTGTTTGTCATATAATTTATTCACCATATACGAGTCTCGTGGGGTTAAGCCATTTTCAGTCTTAGCCCCAACAGCTTTGTTGTTATGTTCTTGTTTTGACTTTCTTGGGGACGACTGGTTAGATTTATTTACATCATTTTTAGACGAAGTTTTAGCCTCTAGGTTGTCTTTCCTTGGAGAAACATACATGGGTGCTTGCCGAGGGGTTTTTCTAGGTGTAACACCACCTTTCAGACCAGTTGAACCTTCGTGCTCTGTTGGCATAATTCTGTTGGAGGTTCCAATATGGCCGCTTCGTTTGGAAACAGTTGAACTATGGGAAGAAGGAGCATTTCGGATATCATGATATTCTTGGAACACGTTTCTCGGAGAAGATCTTGCTTCTTTCTGTGACAAGGCTTCTAGTTTCCTTGTGTTTAGGTTCTTAAGGATGTACCTGCGGCCTCGCGGTGAGGAGGGCGGGGTGTAGTCATACTGGTTGTCACCGGCATATTTTGACATCATCATTGTGATGTAACTGTCCCATGAAACATGTAAACAAAAATGCAATACCTTCAACATCAAAGTGTCACAAAAATATCCTGAAGCAAGAATTCATAAAATAAAAAAAAAACTGTAAACGAGATGTATATTTCTAAGAAGATTATTGGTAGCTCGCTTATATCAAATTAACGTTACAAGCGGTCAGATAAAGGGATATTTAACAATATTTGTTAAGAAATGAAATATCTGGGTATATTTATTAGAGAAACAAGAATGAGGAATTTCGCCCCTTAGTATCTAAGTTTTACTTAGCGTTAAGAATTGTTGGTGGAATTTGACCTAGGACTGATTGGCCCAGTGTCAGGATAATGTAAATGGATGAATGTTGCAGTGTGACACACTATATCTGTCTCATGTAGACAAAAGTTCTAAAATACTGTTGGTGGGACGTTGATCCCTAGCAAACAAACAAATAAACAAATACAATTTGGCATAACACATAGACATGTTCTTCTTATATCATACAGTTATTCATCTGCAGAATTGCTTAGCGATGCGAAACCTCGCCACGCATTCGATTTCAACTTTTCGACTTTTTCGCCTGCCAACACGTATCACAACTTGGCACGAACTGACCACCATAACTCGTACGTAAATCAACAGAGGCCAATAGTGTTCATTCATTATATTTTTTTCTTTTACATAACTTTGACAAACAGTCGTTAATCATAGCAATAATAATACCCATTACATCTATAGCAGGCGCGTGAAATGTTTATGGTATTTCTTTGTTCCTTCTTGCACTTATAAACACTTTCTGAACAATGGCTAATTTAAATTGAGTTTATATAAACCCTGTAAAAGCATTAACTTTCGTTGACAGTAAATGTTCGTTGTTTATGTACAAGTTTAAGGAAATTTCATGGGTACATTTATTCGTGAGTTCATTTTCTAGAAAACGTAAGGTCTAATAAATGATCGATTTTCGTCATGAAAAAAAAAACCAACTCCCCCGCCGAAATCAACGAAAATAAGTGTCCCATGAAAATTGATGATTTCATAGTATTCGATCATTACGGCAAGCGCTGCTTTTAAAATTGACACTGACACTATAAAAAATATTCACTTTGAAATGTGCATTGATAAAAAGTGTTGTCTTTTTTTTTCTTTTCTTTTTTTTTAGTTTTTTTTTTCTCGATCTGACCTGTCATCATTATTGTCGTTACTATTAGTAACATCAGCAGCAGCAACATCATCATCATCATCAATGTTGTTGTTCTTATGAATAAGGTAATCCATCCATCATTATATTGTGATCATGGTCCATCAAGTGGTCGGGAATTTTATAGTAAATGCAAGCCTTTATAGACTTTGAGGAAAAGAGACTATAACTCCCAACTCAATGGATGCTTGCATCTGCACTATAATATTTTAAGCATTTAAAGGATCATGGTTATATTTAATGATGTATGGATTAAATGTATACCTTTATATATTGTTTCTATTTTTTACTATTGCTATAATTACCAAACCTAGCATTTTGTTAACGTTGAATTTAACATAAATATTTTTCTTGGCTTAAGAAGTGTTATCTCTTCTTCTTTTGGTACACAAAGTTCCTTTCATGACTGCAAAGTAGTCCAAACCTACAATTCTTAAATGGACCCTGATAAACTCGCCACTTCCAGATGTGGTTCGCTATTTAGTATTTACTTTCTTTTCATATACCCACATAACAGATGAATAAATCTCACTATTTGTCAGTCGCAGTGTACAATCTATATCCACGCTGTATGATAAATAGACTGTAAGGTATGTGACCCGCTTATAGAAATGTATATTAAAATAAACAAAGCCATTTAAATTGTTTATAATGCTGGTTTTCATCGAACGTTTATAGAATTAAATGTATTATGGACTTCACATATATTTCTATTGGAGAAGATTTATATATAGACCAGTCATGGTCATGATCTTCTAAACACAACCATTTTTGGTTATCTATAGTTCATGCTTGATTAAAATATCTTAGATAAACCATTCAATTTTATGTTGGTTATGAGCAGACTGTATTTTTGGCAGTCCTACATTAAATGTACTCTGAATTCACATATACCGGTATATTGTTGACCACTTCTAAAAAGACACTTTATGACTGGAATCAGCAGAACGTAAAACTCAACCAAGCTTTTTTTTTTTTGTTTTTTATCATTATCCCATTTACATTATGTATAACCATTTGTCCAGATCAGAAAATCAATTTAAATTTATGATAATTATGTATTTAGGGAGTTAGGCTGTCTCTGTTTACCCACTATTTATTTACTGTAGCTATGGTCCGTGCGTTTGGGCGGAAGAAATAAGCACATCCCTCGGTCCTACCTATGTTTAGAAGATTTATGAGAATTTTAAATTGCGTGCAGTGAAAATGATTTATTCCTTTTATGCATGCTTGTGGTTTCTTTCAATCAAATGCATTAATCGAAATCTGAGTTATAAATCGGCTATGATATTTGGGAAGTTGAATTCACGAGAAACATAACGGGGTCTGGATTTCAGATGTGCTTTATTTTGTATGACGCAAACAAAATACAGTAAGGCTTCCTAACGTGATCAGTACGATTTGGTATTCGAACCCACAGCGATGGAGGGTGGGGTGATGATGGAAACGAACTGATAGTAAAAAAACAATCCTGTCAGGCATGGGTGTCCCACTTCAAACTGGTCAATTTAGCGTCTGATGCTTGTCAACTTAGATATGCAAATAAGCACCTGATACAGATAAACTACGTAAATTAGCATCTGATACAGGTAAAATACGTAAATAAGCATCTAATACAGGTCGACTATGTAAATTAGCATCTACTACAGGTCGACTATGTAAATTAGCATCTACTACAGGTCGACTATGTAAATTAGCATCTGATACAGGTCAACTAGTAAATTAGCATCTGATAAGGTAAAATACGTAAATAAGCATCTAATACATGTCGACTACGTAAATTAGCATTTGATAAGGTAAAATACGCAAATAAGCATCTAATACAGGTCGAGTACGTAAATTAGTATCTGATCTGTTTAATTTAGCATCTGATACAGGTCAACTACGTAAATTAGCATCTGATACAGGTCAACTACGTAAATTAGCATCTGATACAGGTAAACTACGTAAATTAGTATCTGATACAGGTCAACTACATAAATTAGCATCTGATACAGTTTACTGTTTATTTCATCACTAAACATAAACATATTTATAACATTAGGTAAAGATAAAAAGAAAATAAATATAACAAAGTAATATAACAATATCCGTGAACTAATGAGCAAAAATGCAATGACCGGACAATCGCAAGGTTTGGACATCCGAGAGTATTTTCTCCTGTTTTTCCGCACACCGGCACTAGTAATATACCTCGAAATTGGCGTAGTGATGGGAAAATTGCATTTTATTGAAATTAAAATGACGAAATCCCGAGACTGTTGATTGTATGTGACATATTAAAATTATAGCCTACACATATAACTATGTATGTGTCATATATGTGGGTCCGAATGTTGTGGGCTCGAACCCCGTTGAGGCATAGGATTTTCATGTCCTTCCTAGGCGCAAAGTACTGGTCCATGCAACAGGAACCGCTGATATTCCATCCAGTCACATGGTTATGCAGGCAACCAATCAATCGTTAGTGAAACAGAAATCAAAGTTATACATCTATATTTATTTTAATTAGTGGCTTTTGTTATGAAGGCATCAACTGGTCTATTGTGGGATGTGTTTGTTTTGAACATGAATCCTTGCAATTCTTTGCATGCGATACAGAAGTTTCGGGTTGAGGACTGATATTTTCTGTCTCTGAGACTGATGCTCTTCGTTAGTGTCTGAATTATTACGATCCAAACATTTGTTTTCAATGCTTGTGGTTTGCTATGCTTTATAATCCGGCTGGCCTAGTGATAAGCTTAGCGGCCCTATAATCACAAAGTTGCAAGTTTAATCCTCGACATTTTTTTTTTTTTTTATTATAATTATTTTTTTCATAATTATTTTCAATTATCAATTTCATTTTTATTATTTGCAGTGTAAGTGGATGGATAAATAATTTATCGAACTGTTGGTGTCTTTTGATTTTTTTTATATTTTAATCCTATTGAGTGTACCATATCTAGTAACCAATAATAATTTTGATAAAATTGTGCTGTATACGAGTTGCGGGATTTGCATGTAGTACATGATTAAACACAGTGGTTGAAATTCAACAACAACAACAACAACAAAACAACATATGTATACCATTTATGGTCTGAGCCAGATTCGAACCCACAACCTTTGGACTGCTTCGAACTCAAGCACATAATCATTGATGCTAGCAGGGCATGTGATACGTATAGGTTTCTTAGTAATACATATACATGTTGTACTATACTTTAAAGTCCACAAAATTTTCTTCGGAACCGCAGAAACCGAGAAGATCATTGCCAGGCAAAAGTTATATTGAAATAAGCTGTCGAGCTTAAATGATAAGAAAAACATAAAGATAATAAAATAATTAAAAATGCTCTCTTGTTAAATACTAAATATGTCCATTATGGCACAATCAAGTGCTAAAACTCGTTCATGTGATTAACACGGAATACATATAAAGAAAAGAAATCCGTTTGGGGAGCTAAGTTTACCTTTAAAGAAAAGGGTCGCAATTCCTAATATACGTACCTTGACAATGATTATTTTAAGTCATTCCATTACTTAATATCTCTAATCCATATTTCATTGCTATTTAACTATGAGTACTTTATACACATTATTCCAAGCAAACACAACGATTCATATATCAACAGAAACTGTCAGTGAAGCCATAGACACGAGCTGTAGACTTGCCAGAAATCTTGGTCGTGTAGATTTCTCACCGTTTTATCTCAGTATTTGTACACAACTTGTTTGTCGCTCTTTTTCCTTTTACCGCACTCACAAGGTAGCTTTCAGAGCTCTGGCTGTGTCGTAAATTTATAGAAACGGTTCATATTTGGTACATTGATTTTGTATTAACAGTTCTATAGAAGCCGTGAATAGGTTATGTTTGAATATGAAATACCATGAATTTGTTATTAGATCATACGACACAAGGAGAACTTAAGTACATTTGGGGATGAAACAAACAGTGATAATGATCGGCGCCGATAAAGATAGTGCTGATGACGGTATGAAAGATAATGATGATGCAGTCGGCGTTTGATGATGTTTTAAAACAGGGGCTTTTTGTGTCTGATATTGCATGATACCTAATGGTAGTCTGTTTTGACCATTTTTGTTTATCGAATTTTATTTTATTACTAAACAGGTATGATATAAGATCACGACACGTCGACATGACGCCACGCGGTACGATACGTCGCACGAAAAAGAAAAACGACACGGGTTCGCGACGGTATGATACGAGAAAAAGATAGACATTTAAGATATCGTGAATCTCGTTTTCTAACAGACGCACGACATTTTTAATGTCAGTCTTATCGTACCGTCGTGTACTCGCATCGCACCATCAACGTTTAATCGCACTCCATACCTCACGTTGCATTATCGCATCGTTCCGTCGTAATCACGAAACGCACCGTTATAATATTACATCGCACCGTCATGTTATCTTATCGCATCGCCATGTTATCTTATCGCATCGCCATGTTATCTTATCGCACCGTCGTAATCACGTTTCATGCTGTCTTGTTATCGTATCGTTCCGTCGAAATCACGTATCGTGCGATCGTGACCTCTTACATTGTTTTTTGCGGACACGTTGACGCACGACCATGACGGTACTATGCGAAGAACATTTAAAATGTCTACGTCCGACACGTGTTTAAACTTCGTATCGTGATCTTGTCCCATTCAATCAATAATTGAATGAAATATAATCAAACAAAGATTCTGCACTAATGTACTTCAGTATCTACTGTCAAGCCCTCTTGTATGTATGTTCAAAAGTATTTATCTTAGAATCTTATTTTTAAGTTGATTACATATTTGAATAAATAATGACGGACATAATAAATCCTGACAATATTTGTTAGTAATTAAGCAAGACTGGCAGTTTCTTTGCACCAATGTTTATAGTGAAAATGATCCTCTCTCCGTACAACCAGTTTCTGTTTTTGTAACAATTCCATATTACTTCTTAGCCTTTTAGATTCTGGATTCCCTGAAATAATAAAAATGTTAAAATTGAAAATGAAATATAAAAAGTGGGGTTTATCGTTTTTTTTGTTTTTTTTTTTGTTGTTTCAAAGTACTTGTGGCTAGACTAAAATTACCTACACGGTATTGAATATCATGCCAAACATTGTTTTTAGGTTTGGTTTCCCTTTCAGAATTTCATTTGTTACGCTTCATTGGTTCACTGGTCAGACAGTACATAATGAAACCGATATTTTTCAACAAGGGAGGCAATTAGTATACGACTATTTCAAAAATATCCAAGAGTAGTTCCCCTTCGTAAAATGTTATATTTTATACCTATTTACTAATTAAAATTTGCTTACTTCCAGTTTGCTTATGACATTTTTCTGGACTACAAAGCTTAACGGTGATGGGTTTAATGAACGGAAGAAACAAAACCACTCTTCCACTGATTCTCTCCCACTATCAAACCACCACCGGACATAATAATGTACTCATGCATTTGCGTAGCAGATTAAACGGGTAAGGAAAGTGTATTTGAGCATCGGACCCGTTGTTTACAGTCCGTATTCTACTGACATATCGACTGATTATACAAGTTTCACTTCTCTAAAAATTTATAATATTCCTCTATAATGATAGCAGTCGGGCATTTAATGTGAACCTGTATAAAACCAGATTGGTAGCAGCCTGTTTCAAATCATCCTTACTATTGAGACAGTGAACTTGTTTAGATGAGAACTGCCATCAATCCGATATAACTTTTCACTAGAAATGGGTGAAAATGGTATATCAGAATAGTAAAATATTAATCTTGATTATTATTACTTCACCCAGTCTCATTATTCTGACACGTGGAACGTCTCATTATTCTGACATGTGGCACGCTACTTCACCCAGTTTCATTATTCTGACACGTGGCACGTAACTTCACCCAGTCTTATTATTCTGACACGTGGCACGTTACTTCACCCGGTCTCATTATTCTGACACGTGGCACGTACTTCACCCAGTCTCATTATTCTGACACGTGGCACGTTACTTCACCCAGTCTTATTATTCTGACATGTGGCACGTTACTTCACCCGGTCTCATTATTCTGACATGTGGCACGCTACTTCACCCAGTCTCATTCTGACACGTGGCACGTTACTTCACCCAGTCTTATTATTCTGACACGTGGCACGTTACTTCACCAAGTCTCATTATTCTGACACGTGGCATGCTACTTCACCCAGTCTCATTATTCTGACACGTGGCACGATACTTCACCCAGTCTTATTATTCTGACATGTGGCACGCTACTTCACCCAGTCTCATTATTCTGACACGTGGCACGATACTTCACCCAGTCTTATTATTCTGACATGTGGCACGCTACTTCACCCTGTCTCATTATTCTGACACGTGGCACGTTACTTCACCCAGTCTTATTATTCTGACATGTGGCATGTTACTTCACCCAGTCTCATTATTCTGACACGTTACTTCACCCAGTCTTATTATTCTGACACTTGCACGCTACTTCACCCAGTCTCATTATTCTGACACGTGGCACGTTACTTCACCCAGTCTCATTATTCTGACACGCACGCTACTTCACCTGGTCTTATTATTCTGACATGTGGCACGCTACTTCACCCAGTCACATTATTCTGACACGTGGCATGGTTCTTCACCTGGTCTCATTATTCTGACATGTGGCACGCTACTTCACCCAGTCACATTATTCTGACACTGGACTAACAATCCAAGGAATATATATGCTGAGCACCAAGCACAAGAAAGATAAAACTAGTACCAGGTTTAATAGTGTTTGTATGTTACAAACCGGATCAGACCCACAACCTTATAGTTGTGTGGTGGACGCTCTATCCACACAGCAACATGGACTGGTCAGTAAAGAAGGGAACTGTGGTTCAGTGAAAGTGTTCATTGATTAGCGATGTTTGTCTGTCCCACCAACAGTTTTTTTTCAGTCATTTTGAGACAATGTCTACTTGAGACAGATATAGTGCTGCCACACTGTAGTATCACGCCGTAGACATGTGGCATGATATCACACCCTGTCACATTATCCTGACACCAGGCCAACCAGTCCTGGAACTACCCTTAGGCTAAAGGCTTGATACCTGTGAGAAGTTTTCAACACCGTCCCAGGCTCATAGTACTGGATCAACCTAGAAATTATTGCGAGGGATTACTTTGAGTATGGTACTGAAATAAAGGAAGAGGCTCAGTGTGTCATTCAATAAATTTAATAAATATATTCTTACTGTTAATAAATATAACAATCATGTTTTCATATCATTTATACTTTTATGAATTCTTGACAGATGGCATGAATCTATAAGTATACATGAATGTATGGGTCTCTACCCAAAGATACACAAATAAATCATGAATTTGAACACATGGCAATTTTTTACAATAACGTTAGTTTGCTCACAAAAACAAATTTCTTATCTAAAATAATACATTTTATAAATACAACACTGAAATTTACATTTATATCTTAAATTAAGAATTCCATATCTCATCCCTTCAGTATAAATATATAACAATATTTAGCACAATGTAGAAAAATATATCCATTTCTTTTTCATGAGCTTGTGATCACCTGCTTGAAGGATCTATGATAAATAAAACAATGTGGGGCATATACTTTGTGCATTTTGAATCAAGCCCCAAAATGTCGAGCATCGCTGTCATTCACTGAAAAGCTATAAATGTGATGAAAATTGAAGAATCATAAAGTCTTAATTTAAAAACTGAAATGATCGAATGTGGCTTTTCTTTACAAGAATAACTCCCTTGTTATCTTTTCTTCTTTTCTTTAGACAAAATTTGTCAAAGACGAGCAAACTTGAAAAAGCACCAATTCAATGAAACAAAATATATACATTTTATCCATTCAAGTACACCAAATTAATATCATTCAATCAAAGGATATTGCACGTAAATCATCAATACAAACTGACTCAAGTTATAACTATTGTTTTACATTATTTTCAGTCTGAAAAACAGAACAAAAAAAAAACATGTGGACATTTCCTTTCTAAAAACAAAATGCAATAGTCATTGGAGACAATGTTACCTTCCTTTCAATGTAAAATAATGAAAAGTTATAAAATGTCATTGGAAAATACCAATGCTGAGTTCTATTTCAATGATGCAAGGGAAAAATACTTCATCTGAAGTCATATAGCACATATGAGAGTCCCCAGTTCTTCAGATTCCAACTATCAGATCTTTTCATACTCTCCACTATAGCTGCCAAAACAAAATCCAAGGTAAGTTGGCCCTACCCTCTCAATTTTTTTATTTTATTTTTTTTAATGCTAAAAAAATCCTTGTGACAAAAATAAGTAAAAATTGGGAGAAAATAATCAAACCACAAGAAATATCAATTTTGGTATAACTTTAAAACCTTTTCCAAATAAAAAATGCAAAGGTGTTTTATCATTAATCAGACAAATATATCCGATATCGTTTTCGGTTCAAATGTTGCTTAACACTGCACACAAATTTCCTTAAATAAATGGCTTAATTCGTCAGAAGTGCATTTCACACAATTTTCGAAATAGGAACACCACAGTGTACTTCATTGTCAGAATATGATAATTTCTGATTCGTTTTGCAAATATAAACAGATAAAGGTTAAAATCATTTGTAATAAAAATTAAAACATCACATTTGTCAAATTCAGTTTTAAATATCAAAAATGCCCTCCTATACTTAATCCAAAACGTTGTTTCTATATTTCAAGGAAACAACCACAAAATTACAAATTATCAAACAGTAAAGGCGGAGATAAGCAGGGAAAAAAAATCACATATATGATTAAAAAGAAAACTCATCGGTTATCTCCCTTCTTTCATCCATCCATCTCTCTCTAGGTCTGAAAGACTGTCCTTGGTATATCATGTAGCGAAGACATTTCACATGGCTCACTCAAAGAAGAGAACCTTCCAACTGTTGTCTTCCTCTATAGCAAACCTTGTGTGTTTTTGATAGCTCTTCGACAGTTCAAAGTCATACTATTAAAACACAAAGTGCAGGCAAACACAAGACAAATTTTGCAGTTTTTTGATGTCCCTAAAAAGGTCACACTACAGGATGTGCCTCCATATCCCCACACACAAGCGATATACTGAGATTCTCTTCTCTGAGACAGCCATTGTTTGATTCAGTTTCTTTTGTGAAAGACACTGGGTATTAAAAAAGTCTTGATGAATGACAATGGCTAGGCTGGAGACCTTAACCCACAACTGTCACACTTCAGTGTTTCTCTGAGCCTGGAAACATTTTCTGTCCAGGAATGAATAACTTCATCACAAATTCTCATTCTTTGCACCATCTTCCTCATGTCGCAGTCAATCTGCCAGCCAGACTGGACATATCAGTAATAGACTATATTCCATCTCTGGCATGCGGCAAACATAACTTAAGTATATTATGAGGTCTCTATATTTCATCCTTTAACTCGTCTGGTTCCAGTTTGATCAGTATACTGAACACAAACTCCACTGTTGTTTTCTCGTCCTTTCTGGACAAGGACAGGTGAATCAGTTACTTTCAGTTCAGTACCGAGCATTGTATCAACTGCTCCCTATTTCGAACTACCTGTTAGAGTTCATTGTTGGTTTTCCAGTAGAAACTCAAAGTATTTTCTGTGATGAATTTCTGATGAAAATTTTCATGAAATATATTTCTAATTCTGTTCATGAAGAATTAGAACGACGAAATTAAATGTCTGTATGATATACACAGTAATGATGACAAATCTGCAGTAAGGTTGGTGGGTTACTATGGCAACAGAACACTCTGGATGTCTCCGTCACTCAACAGTTAAAATATCACAGCTGGAAGGGTTTCATGGTTGCTAGGCAGGTCACATGACTGGTTGCTAAGGTAGCACACATGAAATGGATCCGTTGCTAGGCAACTCAATGTCAAAACGAGGCTTCATTCACACTTGCCACACTGTGCTCCCACTCTCCTCTGTGTCTGAACTACTTTTGGACTGAAAGATAAACAAAAATCACAATGATAAAGAAGTCTTTGTATAAAAAATACTGCTTTCCTGAAAAACTCCACTGACTTTAAATCTATAGGGCAGTCCTTTACTTAAAATGTTAATGCATCTGGGTGTTTGCTACAGTATCAAATCAAATCTTATCATTTGAAAATAGTATGATCTGTTCTCAAGCTAAAGGGCTAGATGTGCATTAAGATGAGCTAAATCAAGAAAAGCCCTACCTCTGACCTAAGGCCTTGGATTTTCTCGAAGAGATCATCTTGTGAGAGTCTACTTGACATCTCTAACGCTGAAGTGCTCCCTGTCTTTTTGTGTTTCATCTCGAGCAACATAGCCGCCTCCTGACTGCTCTGGCGGCTCAGCGACCCAGTTGTGATGAGAGACGGCCGCGGTGAGTGTTTGGGGGTGCAGTAGATGGTGTGGACACTGCTGCTGCGCGTCATAGGAGAGCGCTGATACACGCGCAGCATGGCTTCCTTCTCCGCCAGCTGGGACTGTAGAGACTTCACCCTGTGAATACAGACACAACACATCTTGTTACTTGTACGCAATACATACAATACAGCTGTATGCATATTCTTCTACCTTTCCAATAATAGCTTAACTTACCTGTACAGGATTCCTTGATCATTTTGAAATCTGACAATGGCAGGATTATGACACTAGATACCACATTACATTGGACTCTCATTTAATTATGTGAAAATCCACTGTAATGAAACAGGTCAAAAATACAGATCTGAGGTCAACAACTTGGACAATTTTTAACTGGATTTAATGATACCATGGAGCACGTTATAATGTGAGACTTACGTTGCTTCCAGCTCCGCCACATTTCTATTGGCCTTGGTAAATCTCCTCCATCTGTTTTAACTTTTCCGCTTTGGCCTCATTGATTAATGTTTCTGTGCTAACGCTGGCTGTCGCCTGTTCATACTGGGGTAAACGGGGCAACGTATCTGTTTCACTCTCTTGTAGTTTCAGTTTCCGTATACTCTCATTAAGGTGCTGCTCTTTCCACTGTAAGATTAAATTAACAGGTTTTATAGTTTTAAAAAACCCATCTTATTTTCACAAGATTTGAAAATTCCAAATTCTGAAAAGCATTTCTCGAATACTGAAATGTGAAACAAAAATCATTTACAACAGTATGCTTTAAGGCAAAGTTTTCAGTACAATTACTTTTAATTATTCTTGAAATACTTCATCGCAGTCGAAATAATCGAAAGAAAGAGAAAAGAAAATCCAATAACATACTGAAATAAGCTCTTTTTCCAGCTGTAAAATCTTGGCTTCCTTTTCTTCCAGCACCTTCTTGATATCTGCATTCAGGTCACGCTTAGCATCCAATTTTCTACCCAGACTGCTTTGCTGTGCATGGTGCAGCCGACAATATTCTACTTCCTTTTCCAGCTTCTGACGGATCTGTTTTTCGGTCTGCTCTTTCTTCTCGTAGGCAGCCTTAATGGAAGCCAGCTCCATCTGGATCTGTTCATCGTATTCAGCCAAGATCTGCTGGCGCTGGTTCTACAAAGGCAGAGTTGCAAATTGAAAAGAAGGTGTGTCTTTTAAATATCTTTTTTTTTTTTAACTTATGGCTATTTTCAATACAATGTCTAACAATTTTTTATTTTTTTTTCAATATTATAAAAATTACTTTTCAGTGTATGAAAATGATTTAAACAAGAGCACCACATGCAGATGCCAACACTCGTCTGTTAAAAGTGTTTGAGTAATGGGCTTCATGAAAGTTTTTGCACAACAACAATGACATATAAGGACCACCTCAATTTAAGGACCACCTCACTATTAAGACCACAATTTTTAGGACCCTGTTCCATATACTGCTGCAACTGACTTGATTATCAGACCACTTCATTAGTACGACCAGCTGACTATGGTCACATGACCAACTACATGTTTTACGGCACAAAGCAGCCACAAGACTTACCTCCTCCTCGACACGGGCCACGCTGGCCTGACAGCTGCGCAGGATTTCAATCTGGGCTCGCTGTTCCTGGATGGTGGCCATCTGGGCCTCTATCTCCATACCCTGCCTTTCTTTTACGCTCAGCAGCTCCTTGTCTGTAACAGAATGTAAGCATTGTCTAACTCTAGGATAATACTGCCATACTGTAGCAATACACTGCCGAACTGCACAGCACAGAAGACTGCCTGAATGTCTTACTGCTGCATTTTAAAGTCATAATTTGAAGTAAATAACAATACTTAAGAATATTGTTTGTGCATTTGAGTAATTAATCACTGATTGTGTGATTAGATTTAAATGTAGGTCATCCCATGACATGAAGCAAAGATCTGCCTGCCTGACTTACGTTTTGCAATGAGACTGGCCATGCTACTATCGACAGGGTCGGTACACGCGAGGATGACTTTCTCGGACACTTGAATCCCAGCCTGCTCCAGCTGCCTTATCAGTCCATTGTTCACCGCTTTGATGCTCTTCAGCTCTTCTTCTAGCCTCTTTTTCATCATCAGTTCTAGAAGCTCTCTCTTCTTCGAAGACTTGACCAGTGCTTCATAACCGTCCTTGACCTTCTGAATCTCCATTTCGAACTGCAGTAAGGGGAGATAATAAAAAAATTTAAGAAAAGATTCATGGCCTCCACTTCAATCATTTGAAATAATGAATATAAAGAACATACAGAATGGTACATTGGGTATGAATTCTGACATTTCAAGAATGGAAGAAAACAAATTTATTAAGATAAATAAGAGAAGAAACGCTTCAAATATGTAACAAATTTCGATCTGGATGCTATTATTTTTACAACATGGCAATCATATCTGATGGTCAATTTATAGTAAGGTTTTGTATACTGGTACAACCCTGACCTACTGAAAACCCCGGTCAGCTGATTTGGCAATGCCCTCCATTATAATACAAATGACATTGTAACACAGTTTAAATCATGGACTTCAGGTCTGTAAATGGTTAATCGTTATCTAGTTATAACATATCCAATACAACATGGGATAAAAACCTTGAATGTAATACTGTTCCCCCCCACCCCAGCCTCATTTTCTACCCAAATGCAGCCAGAGGCACCCGATCTACAGGGAAAATCCACCTACAGGTAAGATATTGCATGACAACAAATTACAGCCATCTATTCATCATCTGCTGTCTAACGCAGCAACAAAGGAGAAAACTAATGACTTTCACTTGCTGGTAAGTAGCTGAAACCTATCTTCCCACGCTGCACATCCAACACTGGTGTAACATATTAACACGGGTGTGGGGGGATTAGGAGGAGGCCTGCCATGACTTTAAACAGTGCATCAAACATTTGTGCCTCATCATTGAAAGAGGCGCATATCATACTACTATATTTATGACAGCATTTAATGCTACAATGATCTACCTTCAGACAAATGATATAAGCAGTATGAGGGGTTTTATTGTTCTCTACATGCCATTCCCTAGCCTACGTATCTGGCAATGATGCCAAACCTAACCAAGTTGTCTAACCTTGCAAAATGTACTATACGAAAACAACACATTATTTGGTATGCGGTGAGATACTTATAAAGTCAATGTCATGAAAATTCCAGCAGTTATACACTGAAATAACCATATGCCTTCATAACTTGCAATGAAAATTGTAACCATGTTAGTCAACAGAACAAGGACTGAATGTGTCCTTTATCTAGTACAAGAAATCAAACTGTAAACCCAATAGCTACAACTCCAGTTAACCCTTTCCCTCATATAGACTCATTTTGACACATCAGTAGGTACCACATAAAGCCTGATCTGCAGAAAACTAGAGTTAAACCTTACCAGAAATGACCACTTCAAAAACCTGACCATTCAACTTGCAGGCTGATCAGGTTTTAGTTTTATACTCAGCAGACTTTCTGATATGAGGAAGAACCACTGTAAAACCTGATCTGACTGAGAATCTGTTTCCTTTGATCTGGATTCATAATGATTATACATAGTGTAACATTGCATTCCTGGGTAGTAGAGAGTTCAAGCTTGTTGTATACGCTTTAGTATTATCAGGTGTAGGATATGTATCCTTGAACATTGTCTTTGATAGCTGTACTGGTCACATACCTTTTGTAACTTGGAGACCTTGCGGTCATAGTAGGTCAGTTTCTCTCGAAGAGCTCGGTTTTCATCGGTCAGTACCTCCACCATCTGTGTGGCCTGGGCAGCAATCTGGTCCACATCAAACCGCGGGTCAGGTAACCTACACATAAACATAAAATTAATCAATTTTCTTGCCTCTAAAGAAAAGCTATTTTCTCTGATAGTCACCCAGATTAATGTAGATGCGTAGATTTTACCTTAGTTTGAGTGGTGGAGGAAATTTTGAAGCAATTTCAAGAGGATCCATTATTTAAAATTATTTGTTTGATGGTTTTGAAATTTGAAGGAGTGGAGCAAGTATATTTTCCTGAAAATGAATACACTTTACTTCCTTTTGAGTGGATTCTATCATTACTAGAACAATTAGGTTTATGATATGAAATTGTGTGAATATTTCACCCACTGCACTCAGTAATAATTTCTCATTGCCATGGTAACTAAGGAGAATTTTCTGGGGCAGGTGTCTCCATCAGCAGCAATGTCAAACCTAACATACTGGTTTAAAATCTTTGGAATGTATTAATCACATCCCCCCTTAATTGTCTCTGGGAATACTATCTACATTCCAATATATTCTTTCCTCCTCTTTTTTCAGTCCAATACGTCAAACAAGAATTACTTCCTTCCTCATAATACTAAACTCTATAGCATATTTGATTCCTGATGACGCATTACTGTTCCACAGCTTACGTAATACCATTGTTGCCTAGGGAAGTGTGGCAAGAAGGATCCTCAGACGGGCTATTTTCTACCGTTCTAACTGGTTCAGTACTATTGGAATGATAAATATGCTTATGTTAAAAAAAAAAGAAAGAAAAACCATGCAAAGTTTCAGTCAAAAAAAAAAAAAAAAAAAAAAAAAAGGTCAACCAGAAAATGCATTTTATGAAAACTCTTTCAGTTCTTATGTAAGACATAGTTAGACCTAGAGCTTAATATCTTGATAGACATGCTTTTCTTTTGGATTTTTTCTAAAGTATTACAGTTACAAACCATTTTTACGTACTATTTTTTTTTCTGAGGGGGCTGTATCTACTTTTTTCTCCATCTTAGTCTATTTCGTCATATTTACCTGGTTTTATTCTTCCTTTTTCCATAGGTCAATATTATTGTTATATTGTTTCTTATCTCCATTTGTCATTTTTTCTTTCTCAAAAAATTGTCAATCTAAAATTTGCCATGTAATAATAGTTTTCCTTTTAAAACTACTTCAAACCATCTAATATCAAATTCAAGCCAGCTAATTTCAAATATTTACTGTTGCAACTGGTAATTACAAGTTATTTATCCTTCCTTTCAAATGAATCTACAAAGTAAGCTAAAATCTCTTTAATCTTTAATTTCTTCTCCAATTATTTCCGCTGGGAAATACATTACCATCAATTCACAAGAGGACCCCCCCCCCCCCCCCCCCACTTCCCCTGAGTATTCGTACATCATTATTAAATTCCTTTAACTGCTGACATTCTCAAAGGTTAACTCAAAACATGTTTACAACTTCTAATATGTTTAACATTCCAGAGGTCATGTGACTAAAATTAGTCATTCAAATCAGCGTCTAATTATACACACCAATACAGGTAGGCAATATCGTGCTAAGGTAAATCGGGCAACAATCCCTCACAAGTTAGAATGTGTGAAAAAGATGTGTGTGTGGTGTGATACTTCTGGGCTTCCAACAGAGGGCAATGCCCATACACAATTAAACAAGATTTGACAGAACAATTTCTTCTTTAACCACAAACTTCTTTAACTTGCACCTCAGTTACTGCTTTCCCCATAATGGGCTTATAATGATGAAAGGATTAACAATGCTCCCAGCTTGAAAAAGAATGGAAAATTCCTTGGATATCAAGAGATCAAACTAAAGATCAATTATAAAACCAGGAGTCAATGCCGACACCATTCCTATATTCGTCATACATGCTAACAGTGAATTATCCCTTTGCATTCCTCAAACTAAACTGCATGGAAGCATTCACAATTAGTAGACGCCCCACCCTAATGAAGTCAATTATGAACAATAAAACCACACTAAAAATCAATTAACGTATTCCCAAAGTAAGCAGGAATATGGCAATACCACGAGACCTCTCTAAACAGCCATAAACACTTCTATCAAAGCCCCATGAAAGTTTAACTAGTGCACATTAGTAAATATATCCATAAAGCATCTGATGTTCCATTCAGTGATTTCTTTAAAGCATTAATTGCCTTTATGGTTAAGCCCTGAATGCCATGAGGCATAGGGAAATCCCGTCCGCAACATTCCATGCATACTCAAATGTAGCAGGGGCCAAGGGCCTAAGTGGATTGTGAAATACACACCCGTCTCTTCTTAGGGGATGCATGAGGTTCAAAAAGAAAAATCTGAATGAAGGTAAAGTTATCCTGAAGCATATTTTTTGTTTGTTACTGGAGTCATCCATCTTCACAGATGGAATTCTCATTCAGAAAACCCATTAAATCTCTCTGTATTATCCACACATTCCTCATTTTTTTATGATTATTTCATACCTGCAGGGAGCTGTATTGGAAGAGTTTTTAAAGATTTAAAATATATATATATAATCTTTTTCTGTTGTTTAATATCTGTTTCCTGGCACAAGCGTATTGGAATAATTTCAGGAGAACACTTAATATCTATATAGATGTCTTTATAAACTCTTGAATGAAGGCTATTTTAAAAGTCATTATACATAAAACAACACCATGTGACACTTACCCTGTGATGTGTTCTAGAGAATGCTGGGATCCCTTTTCTGAACCAGATCCGGCTGTGTTCAAAATCCCAACATGCTTCTTATGACCATCCCAAAAGTGGGTCAAGTCGGGCTGTGACCTTGACCCTGGGATGTCAGTCTTGCCAATGAGTTCATACGACCTCCGCGTGACCTCTGGCCGTTCTAACAATTCAGGATTCTGCATGCCAGGGTATTCCGGAGGAGGAGGTAACGATGAGAGATACTGTGGAACCATGTGACCAGTCTGAGGTGAGTTTCCGAAACTTTGCAAGTGTGGAAACTGTGAAGTGTCAATTGCACTGAGCTGGTTCCATGGTGGGTAATTTGCATACAATGTACTATTGCTGTACGAAGAAATACTGCCTGGTGACGAGAAATTTGACACAGACTGTTTCGAAGACATTGGGCTGTATGTTAAACTCTGATTTGCTGAATTTTCTGGTATCGTCAATTTCGAACTAGACGTTGAAGCACTAGAAAATCCACTTTCACTTGACACATAAAAATTTTGCCCGACACCTAGACCTTGTTGGTGCTGTGGTTCGGGACTTGTCGCGAAATGAGGTCCATGCATGTGTGCTCCGGTATTTCCTGACACATATATCTGTGGTGTGTTTGAGGCTTTGAAATCTATGCCAGAGGAAGGCATTCCGAGTCTCTCTAGAATACTATATCCACTTTCTCCACTTGTATTCAGATCGTAAGGGAGGCAACTCTGTGACACTTGAGTTTCCTCCCCTTGTGGCTCTTGTCTATGACAAGAAGATAAGTTCTCTGTTGACGACACTGAAATATCTGTACTGGCTTCACTGCCGGAAAAACTCTGTCTTAAACCTGAAAATCAAATAAAAGTACTCAGTAACGGCCTTATTAGAACTTCATATATTATCCATCTACAATTCAAGGCATAAGGACCTATGAAACAACAGGATATTTATGCTATAAGGAAAATATCAACTATTTTAAATGTTCATTCTAACCCAAAATGTCCATTCTCACAACAAATTAACATAATAACAATAAGTGTCTCTCCATTACATCATCATTTCGATTTCCAAATTTAACACTTATGTCAATTCAACCCTTTACAATACCTATGACAAACTGTTACACTTGCCATAATAACCATGGAAGGATTTGTAAAGCGGGTATTGTAGACCAAGAACTATTTTGTTATACGGTGTACAAATGTTTATGCAATGTATTGTACAGTCCAGTATAGTCCTATCTTACTATATTTGGGCATACTTGACATTTCAGGAGTGTATTCCATGTATCATAATATTGAGTGATCACACAACAATTGGGCAATTGTTTAAGCACCTATACCAACACAATGACTGCCACCAAAATAATGTGCAAAATATTAGACTGTACAGATACACCCAAAAAGTTTGTATCCAAATGTTTGTGTATAGTTTTAGGATTGTGCAAAGATAAAATATCTATTTTGAAACTGTTACAGTGCATGTTTTTTTATATAATATATATTATATATATATATAATATATATATTATATATATATATATATATATATATATATATATATATATTATATATATTATATATATATATATATATATATCCCCCCCCCCAAATTATTTATTTATTTTAAGCAAATGTTAAATGTTTACTTTATCTCAACATCTTTTAAAATCCCCTTTTTTCTACACTAGAGACAAATCTTTTCTATTTCATGCTACATAATAGACATATATCAAGTAACTTTACACCTGTATCAAAACCTTCTCTTAAGGTATTTATTAAGCATATAATCATACAACTTAGCCCAGATTAAAAAAATAAATCATGATTTCCCTCATATACCCATTGCCAAAGACAGCCATCTGATGTTCCTTAAAATCTAACAACCAGCCCCACCCCTTCACCCCCCCACCCCTCTTAAAATGAGCCCTTACACCAGCTGGCCATGTTCAAACAGCCCCTAAACCTTTTACCCCGTGGGAACCCTACGTAAATATTTCCTTTATTAAGCTACCGGCAGCTGCTATGAGGTGACGCGGTAGTTACTGGCCCCCATGCTGGGCCACAAATCCTTTGTTCACAGTGAAAAATAAAGGAATTGTAGAGGCATCCATAATATGCTTGGAATTTTCTCAACATTGGAATTAAGCAATAATTAGATTATGTTAATAATAAACGAATGATTCCGAATGAAGACAATTTACATCTCAGTATACCTGACTTAGGTGAACCAAGTATTACTAACATCATTCATTCATTTTTATTTATAGATTTCAATCAAAATGATGTTTTGAAAACTTTATACTTCCATGCCCTCTTTTAATGATCTCTTTTCTCTTTCTTTTCCTTCAATTTTTTTGTTGATTCTTTTTTATTTCCATACTTCCATACGTCTCATCCCCCATTTTTTTTCTAATTCCTCTTTCATTTCTTCCACATCTCTATTCCATACTTCATATATTTATTCAATTTGAGATTTTTCTCAATTCAAATACTTTGAAAATCCAGTTATTTTCATCCCCACCCCCTCACCCCCACTCAAAAAGGGTTATTTTTTTTATTTATTACCTACTTCACAATTTCTTTAAAAAAATTATTTATTTAAAGTAATGAGTTTAGAAATCTGAGTTGAGATGTGTAGACCCACATACCTGACTGCTGTGATGGCTGGGTGCCCTGTTTAGGCAGCCCTGGGTAGGGAGGAGGTTCCCGGAACTGGGACATGTTGGTGTGAAACTCCCGGTACAGGTCTTCCGGACTGTTCAGCGAGGTTGTGTAGTCTGCAATCACACATTTTATACAGAATAAATAAGATATTCTTAAAAAGTCTCAACATCAGCTAGAACCTGTGAAAATAGAACTCAGATTTTGCTTGCATATTACAAAAACATCAGAAAATCAATCTGAACGGGCTTCAAATCCCATGATTAAACGAGGAACAGAATCCGCAGAAACAAAGAAATGAGAAGTTTAAAAAGAAAAAAAAAATTTGATTTGTAATCATATTTTTGTTAAGTACTCATCACCATATTCCTTCAATAACTCATAACTGTTTATGACACTCTTCAGCTGAACAGGTCAAAATCTCCAAATAAAATTATTCAAATATAATATGAAAATAGTGATCTTCTGTCATGACTTTTTAATACTGTTCAGTTTAAAAACGTCATCGTTTACTATCCATTGTCATAAAAGTAATGATAGACTTAGGAATTTCATATGCAATCTTGATTATAGTAGAAGCAGAAACCAACTAAAACCAATTAAATACACAATTGAATACACAATTTATTGAGTAATTAAACAGATATTCCACCTACCACACACTCCACCCTCATTAAATAATCCTTCGTTTTGTGCATATACCATTGTAGCCAGTTCAAATTATGTCCAGAAAACTGATGTAAAAATTAATCAAATTCACTTAAAACCATCTCATCACAATTCAATCCGTGTGTCTTATTCAAGTTTCCAACATAAATTATCATCCAGGTATTTTATTCAAAATCATGAAATCTGTCCATACTGGTAATCCTCCTGAATAATTATGTACATAACACTTATTTGATGAATCTACCAAATCTTTCAGCACAAGAAATCCTATTCATTTAAGCTCCTTGAATAATGTAAATCTCTCCTATTACTGCTTACAAGTTAACTGTACTCGCGCGCTTGCCTTGTGTTCACCGATTAACCAAAATAATCCGATGTGACGCAAATCAGTGACACACTGAAGCGGTGTTATTACCAACCACTGAGCCGCGGCACATTCCAGACCGTCACACCGTGACGGCACCAACAAACTGCCACCGGATACCAAACAAAGCCAGTATGTTTTGAATTACTGGATCTACTTTGATCGGCTTTTGAGGCCGTGTTTGGGTACCTCGGACATTTTTCTGGTCTGATAGGCAAGGAATGTCAAAACATTGTATCAATATGTGCAGTGGGAGGAAATTACCCCCCTGTCTCGATTGATAAATACACTACTTGGCCAATGGCCAACAGAGGATCATAAAAGAGTGACATATTTCAGTCAATTGTACTGAAGTCAACAGGACAGGCATAGTTTGCATATCTCAGATGTCAGTGATAATGCATGACTGACAAATCAAACAAGAGGTCAAGTACCTGAGGGTATGCACCCCCCCCCCCCCTTGTAAGTCAGTGTATTAAGATAAAACTTATTTCTTTGAATTTCAAATCCCATGTAACTAAAACTAACTGAGGATTTCCCTCCCTCTCTCTCTCTCTCTCTTATTCTTCAATTCATGTTTTTTTTTTGTGTGTTGTTTTTTTTTTAAAAAATGGGAAAAGGTCTATAGCTCAAATTATTTAAATTGTTTTCAATGAAGACAGGAGTGTGGGGTGAATGGGTAAGTTGCAATGTTAGAAAATATGAACTTGAATTATCTTGCTCTATCCTATGTGTCTAGAGGTTTAAGTTTCAATGGATGTGGAGTGTATCTCCGTATTCTCTATATAGCTTGAGATTTACCTCAGCCCAAATCTTTCAAGATACATAATACCATTATTTATAATTTTAGGGGAGAAAGTTTGTATATGTTATAAGTAGCATGTGTCTTCAATTAATTACTTCAATTGTAGTAACATGTAGGTATTGTGATTCTAAATGATTACTTAGGTATGCAGGACTGTGTGTGTGACACAAATTGATCATTTATTACACAGTCCAGATTGAAACTGCGAAAAACCTCATTTTTTTTTGTAATATTCAGATTTTTTATTCTTTAATTAAAAAATCCAGAACTCCCCTATTCATTTACCCAAGGAATTGTTGCTTGTGTGTTATTTAATTCTCCGTTAAAATGAATGGTCCTCACTCTCTTCCAATACTTAAAATTCTTGACATACTGAGATTGAGATTTATTGAAGAAAAATCAGTTAAAGAGGCCTAAATCTATTTTACCTTTAGGAACATTAACAGTCAGACTTAATTTCTATTGTCCATCACTTGTTAAATAGAACAGAAAATGTTTCATTCACTCATGCTGAAATAGGTTCAGATTTATTTCTGTTGATGTCAACTACTAAACAGACTCCCATAAATTACACTTATTCTCCTGGACAGTTCCTCAGTTGGACCAGTACTTTGTGCCCGTAAAGGTGATAAAAAATTAACACCCCCCCAAAACAGGTCTCATAACCAACAACCAACAGATCTGCAGTACGCCAAGCTACCACTGGATCATGGTTGCCTCTTAACTAGGTCTCTAAACTAATTATTTAACAATGAGCTTATTCACTACCTAGCCAGTGTTGAACTTGAAAGAAGATCCTTACATGAATACTCTGGTATACCTGAATGTTTCTGACAGAATTAAGAACTGATATGTCTTCTCTTCCCTTAAAATAACAACAACAATCTAAACCCCCTGGTTTCTAGTTGCCATACCAGGATGGGTAGGCCCAGAGGCCTTCTGAGCCACACCTGTAATTTATCATTAAGAAAAACCATTACCCTCTTTAATGACTTCTAAATATTCCCCCAAAATATCGGCAGTAAAAATCTCTGAACAGTTAAAATTCCAGACACATGATCCTCAGAACAGCCTCATATTTTCCCATCCACCCCCTCCCCTCATAAACTGCATCATGTACCATCTCCCCCTTCATTCTCAGACTATCTACCGGTAAGGTTTCCATCAATGTGAATTCCCAATCATCCAAGAGGCGTTCATGCGGCCCAAGAGGCTGGGGGGGATGGTGCAGATACTGCAAGACTGGTAATGGGTCTTCCGGGAAGCTTTATTGTGATTCCCAAGTGCCAGTAGGTATGTTTTAAATTCTTTCGATACAATAACTGACGCCGCAGCTGAAGCATTTTCACATTCTAATGATCAGAAATTTGGGGAACAATCACCTGACCTGGAATTGGCTACAGAATCAAACAAAGAAATTCTGCCAAGAAAAAAGTGGGTCAGAACCAATGTTTTTATTTGATTCAGATGCTGATGGCAAATTACCAGTCCAATAAGCATCTTTCATAAAATGTTCAAGATTTCCCATTATTTCCCTACCCTATTCATCATTGAGTCACTCTTTATTACACACAATTTATTTCTGATTCTATCAAAAAAGTGTTTATTCTAGTTCTTTGTCAAAAATAAAATGTGCATCATACTGAGGCCATCATCAAAAAATTGTTTGTTTGAAGTTCTCCAAACCTGAATTCCAGGGGTGGGCAGATAGGTAGGTACTTTTTTTTTTAATATTAAATGATAAAAATATAACAGAAAGAGCTTTTTTTCAACGTAATGGACACAAAAATATCAACAACAAAAAAATCAACTCAAAGACCTAAAAGAAAAATTAGAGCTGGGGCCATTTTGATGGGGTGGTCAGAGCACTACAAATGAACATGTTTTTAATTTTGACCTTAGAAGATTTTGAAAAAATGTAACATAATCAAGAGCTTTTACTGAATGCTATAAAATACATCCCTCAACTCAGCAATGAAAAAATATTGCACTTATTGTTTGACAAGATACAATAGTTGGAGACTGGTTACTTTAATGTTCACAATTTTTCACCTCAGACTTGGGTTATAAAATTACCTGTTCATCAGCAGAACTTGTTCATCCAAGAACAAAGGTTTGTAAAAACTGCCCACATTCAGCCACCAAATGGTAAAATCATCTAAAACTAATAGAACAATATTCTACCCCTTTCTTAAATTTCTTCTTGCTTTCAAAAAGGCAAATTTTTAAACATTAGATCATTTAGATGTCCTCTTCACAATAAAAAAACATTTAACTTTATGTTGTTTTTTTTCTGATTTTACAAACCAGTATTTTTCCTTAATTCTGGTCATTCTGTAGGTGACAAAGAAAAAATAAATTCCTCCACTTATTTTTGATTGAATAAAGAAATGGGGGTGATTACAAATTCAAACACATCTACCAGTCTGCCATTATCTACAGATTTGAACAGTAACTTACTTGCAACTCGGCTATGGCGTAATGAACTGTTTACCACACATTGAAACACCTCTATTTATACAAATGTGCCCATGTTTCTGATCTACAGATAACAACTGATTGAACAAAAATAAAGCGTGAGGGTGAGTCAGTCTAAGGCCTCTCTACTCCACACAGCCTGTATATTACTATGTACAGCTTGCACAGCATTCCTTTTTCATGAATAAACTGGAAATGCGCCATTCAAGATCAGCTCAAGTGGGGCACGTGCCTGACGCTGGGTTACAAAGGCCCAACGTGCCATAGGTTAGGTGGAATGCACTCGGAGTGTTACAAGGATCTCACTAAGTAGTTAGAGATTACAAAATGTCAGGATTTCTAGCCAATCAGCTGAATCTATAATGCTGGTTTTACATTCACCCATCACTTAAAACAATCAAGTACTAGTAGAAAGTGTGGTGTAAAAGCCAATTAATGTCATCATGATAGTGGTCAATTTCTTGGATGCAACTGACTTAAGCATAATTAAAATTTGCCTGAAAAAAAAAAGGTCTTACCTAGTTTCACCATTATCCATAGATTCACAATTTATAATGTCATTCATATATCCAGTAAAATCCCAACTGTCACAAAAACTTTGAATAATGTATTGAACAAAAAGACCCCCAACTTCTTCAAACAATTTTATACATCAAGTGAACAGTAAATACAGTAGAGTGCCTAAGATCTGGACAGTTCAGACCTCAAAACCACACTGGTCAACATCAGACTGGACGACTGTCAAATACCCAGGTCATTTCCTGATCAACGACATGGATAAAACATTTAACATTCCTCCAACATTTTAACACTAGTTAGTACACATATGTGATAAACATGCCCCGAAACCATGTGTACATTCCTGGATAATCATCACCCATTACAAAGCAGGGTCTTTACCTTTGAATTAACTGTCACACCTATTGCATACACGACATGTGGTGGCCCCAAAACAAAGGGATCAATACATGATGACATTAACTGATAACACTCAGTCACAATCTGTCCCCATGAACCCCTGTAATGGACCTTAAACCAACTGGACCCTTGTCTGCCCTCTGGCTTTAGAAGATACTCAGATATCCAGGTGGAGGATAATCACTTCAATCAGTAGCCAGAATGGGCTTATCAGCTTGCTGAGGAATGGTATGCACAGCATGTGAGCCACAATGCCACATTTCTCCTGGTAGCAGATCTAGAACTATGTGATTAAGGGGGGTCAGTGTTTAGGGTGTGAACACGGTGGAATGCAGGGCATCTCACTGTACCAGATCTGACAATAAATTAATAATCACTGTTTATTGATGTAAAACACAACAAAGGATGGTTATTTGATATTGAATTCCGGATAAACATAACCCCTTTATCTCAGTGATAATTTTTTCTATGAAGTATTTTTCTTTCCTTTAGAGTTAAAATGTATGGCTCCTGTCACTCAGTACATCTCAATAATCCTAAATCAGCCTTCCTCTAGTCTCCATTCTACAATCTATCCCTTAATTCTGTCAGCCAGAATCCTTACATTACTTAATAAGACTTGCAGCAAACCAAAAATATAAAGAAACCCAAAAAGCCTTATCAATCTTCCAGGATTTGGTTTAATTTGACCAATGCATTGTCCAAAAAAAAAAAAAAAATGTAAACAATCATACAGGGTCAGGCATTCACAATGTCTACATCATACCCACTCTGATGACCATCAATATACTCAAGATTTGGGGTCCTTGACTTGAAAATTTTTACTGGCGTCATATTATAATGTAACACAGTGAACATATTTAAAAGCAAGGTGTGTGAATAAGTGACTTGTCAAACTAATAAACTCCTTAACCATTTTATATTAGTAATTCATTGCAAATATACATAGCTTGGGGGTTAGGATTGGGATAATTTTGACTATTTTAGGATTACACAGTTGGGTTCATTAATCAAATCTGCCAAGAGGTCTGTACAGGTTACTACACGTGGAATTCCGCACATTCAACACTTCCCTCCCTCAACGCGCCATGTGACACACATTTTTCTCTCTCCCGATGATGAAATTTCAGGAAGTCTAGCGGTCACCTAGACAATAATTGCCCTGACTTACATTCATCAAAACCAGTCGGCCGCGCCACTTTCTCATGTCTCGTATCAAGCAGTCACCATCAAAACCATCAAAGCATGATCATTTACCCCTGGGCCCTTCCTTATTTGGAAAGGAATGCAGAAGTCAAAAGGCCTACCAGGCAAAATTGGCCAAAAAACTTGAATGAATGAAGGCCTATACCTGAAGACATTGAACAAATATTTACCATACTTCAGACAGAAATTATAGCCTTTTTATTTAAGTTGTATAATTGTATGTTCCAAAACTACATCAAACTGTGCACAATTTGTATGCCTTTTTTCTTCAGTAATTTTTGTTAATGATTACAAAATATGCAATTCATTCACTGAAGTGAACGAGATAACTATTAAATATCATTACGAGACAGCTTTTTATTCATTCCGTATGCCAACTGATCTTATCTCAACACTTTTCTTTTGTAAAAAGAAGAAGTTAACCAAATTAAGGAACTTCGTTGAATAAGCCAGTGTGAATGGAAAAGTGGAAAATTGCAAAATTATCATACAGCATATAACATTACAGTCTCTTTATGACAGAGTGACAAAATCAAATTTGACAATGGCCTTGTATGGGGTATAATGCATTTCATTTCAAGTAAGAACATATTCATGAAATTAAAATAATTTATTTGCAAAATGAATTTACCAACCCATTATATATAATGCAGGTAAGGAAATGACTTAATAAAATGTCATCAAACTTTGTCCACCTTGTTGATTTGATATATAGGATCTGCAGGTGTGAACGGCAATTTAGATCTCCGTATACGATCATTTTACATTTATTTCAACCTAAGGCAACTCTGGAGCTTTCAAAGGTAATATTTACTATAACGTTAATATAAGCTGAAAAACAGGTGTAAAATTAGATTTTAGTGAACCAATAGTTATTTATGAAGACAAACAGATGGACAGAAAATGGATGAAAGTAATCATTGAAAAAATATTTAAAAGAAAAAACAACTTTTTTTTTAAATTTGAGTATAAAGAAAAAAAGATGTAATAGCTAATAGAATTTGAGGAAGAGAAACATGAACATAGATCAAGAGGAAAATAGATTTACAGACTTTGAGTAAAAAAGGCTTATAACACCAAATCATTGGATGCTTGCATCTACACTGAAGTCTTTTTAATTAAAGCACTAATAATCTAATGATGGATGGATTACCTTAAATTAAAAATACTGAAATGCAGGGCATCTCACTGTACCAGATCAGACAATAAATTAATTATCACTGTTTATTGATGTAACACACAACAAAGGATGTTTGTTTGATACTGAATTCCGGATAAACATACCGGTAACCCCTTTATCTCAGTGATCATTTTTTCTATAAAGTATTTTTCTTTCATTTTGAGTTAAAATTTATGACTTCTGTCACTCAGTGCAACTCAATTCCTACATCAGTCTTCCCCTAGTCTCATACTGAATATTGGATTGAAATTTAATCAGACTTTAACCCTTTCCGTCATAGAGGACACCATGAAAAGACCTATGCGAACAGCATAAAACCAGATCAGCCTGTGAGTTACAGCCTGCGAGTAACTCGCAGGCTGATCAGGTTTTATGCTGTTCGTTGCTCCTCAGTGGTCTGGAAATGAGGATTTTGTAATTAAATTTGGTAAGGTTTAACTGTGGTTTTCTGCAGATCAGGCTTTATGTGGTACCTATTGAGTGCGTCAAAATGAGTCTATATGAGGGAAAGGAATAAATTAAAAAACAAACTTTGAACAAGGCATATTTTGTTGAAGTGCTCTGTCCCTGAACTGGAAAATCAAGTACAGCCTCAAAGGAAATAACAACATTTCTTTGACAGGTAAACAGACAAAAACTCCACCATGGAAAGATTCCATTTTAGATTCTACTGTCACTACATGTAGTTCTTATCTGGCTGATCGTCAGCCACTCTGCCAAGTTATTGGCCATCAGGAGGTGGGCGTCAACCTCAGAAACTACTGCAATCATCCTACAAGCATCAAGGTGAGCAACCGCTGCCAATATCCCCTGATTTAATGTCCAGACAAGCATGTTCACGAGCACTTCGATGTGATAAAGTATCAGATTATAAACAGGGGAGGAATTTTTATTTCTTTCTTTTTATTTACAGGTATGTTTTCAGAAAGGATAATTTATCTATTTTACATTCTTTGATTAATATTTCTCAGAGATGAAATATTTATTTTATTGTTTGTATCAGTTCTCTTAATAACAAGGTGAAATGTTATCAAAATGAAAAGCAAGAACTTATAAAAAAAAAAAAAAAAAAAAAAAAAAAAGCAACAGAGAATTCATTATCTTCATTCAATGTAGGAATATCTTTTTTTATCACTATTTTATGACTATTTAATGGCAAGAATTCATTTTATTATGAAAATACAAAGAAAGCAACTTTGTTGAATCAGTACAAAATTGTCAACTGAACTACAGCAAGACATACAGACATAAAATCTTTAATATTTATATGAATTTCCAGGATAATTTGCAAATGCAATGATTTTTTCAATATCCCTTTATAAAGATATTAGCCATATTAGCAACAAAATTTGGGCCAAAATTCTGCCTTATTTCCAAAAGAAAAAAAAAGACAATATACTTGTAATTTCTAAAAAACAACAACAACAACAATAAAAAAAAGAAACCCAACATTCCCACAATGAAATTACATGAATTTATTCAAATTTTGGACTATGTAATTCCCCTAAATTTGTAAATGAAAATGGCCTTACTTTACTTCCCCTAAAACTATGAAGAATGGCTGGACATAAATGATGATGACCCTAAGTACTTTTGATGCCTTTGTAAAAAGAGGAGACCCTGGCCAGATCCAAGAAGGAGTTGTCTGATCAGAGTCTCCTCTTTTCGCTCATGTAACATTGTAGCTGATTCTACACAGTTTGCATGGCAAAGAAAAATCCACCATTTCAGATACCATTTTAACGTTCAATTGACATTCATCAAGTTATAAATTTGTACATGAATATTCATGAGGTGAGGGAATAAAGTAATTAAGTCTGATTTACAAAATGCTTTCAAAATAAAAAATGTAGGTTTATAACACACCTTTTTTTAACAAAAAAAAAAAATATCCAAAACTTAAGTTTCAAACTGAGAACATAAACAGTGTTAAATATATACCTTTATATTGAAAAAGTTAAAAACAGAAAGTTTTATTTATGAAGTTTTAAGCTTCATATAAGTCAAGTCTTTGTTTATAGTGGATGGCATATTTGACAGAAACTATGCGATATGATCCACATCAATAAAAAAGCAAAAGCTGCTTTTCCATAAAGAACTGATTATTTTCAATAAATATGGAAATTATCTTTAATTAATGATGAAATTAATTAAGCATATGACAAACCATGCAACTCGGGTGTGTTCTTGTGCATACTGTTATTATCATATTCTTTATGATTCTATTCGAATTTTTTTTTATTTCAATTTATTTTTTGATTTCAATAACCTAAACAATACTTTAAATGAAAAACCTGGTAAAATAAGAATAGAACATTATTATGAAAAAAAAAAAAAAGAAGCTGTTTTCCCATCCTTAAAGATTGTCCAGATATTATAGCATATCTAATTCAAATAGATAAATTATTTTTAAAGACTATTTTTAGAATTTTTCTGTTTCATGATTGTATCTTAACATAAGAACTTTCAAGCCAATTAATATATAGTAAAATGATTTCAACATGAGTGAGAGCAAAGAAGAACTTTCTAGTCCAAAGTCCCTATTAGTATTTTTTTAAATAAGAAATTTTCATTTTTTAATCTTTTTTGTACTAAAAAGATTTGCCTGTATATGAGATGAATTGCATTTACTTGCGTTTGATGGGAAAAGATTTGTAAGTATTAAAGATTTCCAGCCTGTTAAGTGATATTGATTACCTGCAGAAAATCCCAACATCTTCATGTTGGCGTATGTGGGAGACTTCTCTCCATCCTCCACTGTCATTATTGCGTTCTTTATCACCATCCCCGTCACAGAGTGCACAATTTAGCAAAACCAGTACATCAAAAGTCTTTGAAATTTCCCTGACCAATAGTCATGTCTTTATATAATCCAGTCTCCACAGTTGAAATAGCAATTTCTGTAATTTTTCCCCCCTTTTCAATTTCTTTTTCCTGCTTTCAGAGATTCTTATTTTTTGAAGAGTTTTACAAAACAATGTTTAAGATTTTTATAATCATTTATAAACAAATCTTCATTGTATTCATAAGTCTGTATTTCCAAAGTCATGCAAAATGACTTGATTTTCAAATTAATTCACTCCTGTATGAATTTTCTTAACGATACGAAAATTATATTTAGTCCATTAAAACATTATTGATGCATGACTGGGAGGCACCTCATATCCACAAAATTTGTTTCACACTTCGAAAAAGAGCTAATGTTCCAAATAATCATCAGTGCCTCGCATTCCTTCACGTGTTCACCGAAAACTGTCTAACCCTCTATACGGTGCATCCTGCACCGACAGAGGCGATAGTAAGTACACCTTCATTCAAAATCCTTACAACCAGTCAGCCCAATACCCTGAAGACATCTACCTGTTACAGCAAGAACCTTGTATCTCTGACAAAGATATATACCTTGCTATACCTATCTAGACAGAGGGACACATCCATTTTCTTTTTCATCACTATGACTGACTGTTATAAAGTTTATTACCTCATAAGTAGCCTAAAAATACAAATTTCACAAAAACAAATCTGTAAAATGAACATTTATGGCTGTTATTAAAAAATACCAAAAATCATTTTAATTTCAGCAGCATTCTACAAAAGGTATTTTTTACACCATTTTGGCGTAGAGGTATGTCACATCTGCCAGTTCATTATACAGCTATCTAATTGTAACAAGCTGAGGTATTTAGACTTTTGTTGATTTTTACCAGATAAAACCCTAAAGGTGTAGGGTAAGTAGCACACAGTGTTAGAGTCAGGTAAATCCCACAGGCAGACACTACAGGTAGTTCAGTGCTAAGAGGTACAAGGGTGAGGAGATTGTATTTGCCTTGTCCACATTCCTGTCATTTTTATCTGAACACATAAAAGTCTCGTGTAAGAGACCTCAGCATACTGACCGTACTGGTTGTATTTATTGCATTTGGGCCTATTTAGGTTCTTTTTGGGCCTGATATTACCAT
>CM037793.1:24837037-24887037 GCA_021229015.1 Solen grandis | reverse complement strand
GGGTCTTCTCTGTTTGGAAGGTGCTGTCTGGTCTGGGTCTTCTCTGTTTGGAAGGTGCTGTCTGGTCTGGGTCTTCTCTGTTTGGAAGGTGCTGTCTGGTCTGGGTCTCCTCTGTTTGGAAGGTGCTGTCTGGTCTGGGTCTCCTCTGTTTGGAAGGTGCTGTCTGGTCTGGGTCTTCTCTGTTTGGAAGGTGCTGTCTGGTCTGGGTCTCCTCTGTTTGGAAGGTGCTGTCTGGTCTGGGTCTTCTCTGTTTGGAAGGTGCTGTCTGGTCTGGGTCTTCTCTGTTTGGAAGGTGCTGTCTGATCTGGGTCTTCTCTGTTTGGAAAGTGCTGTCTGGTCTGGGTCTTCTCTGTTTGGAAGGTGCTGTCTGGTCTGGGTCTCCTGTTTGGAAGGTGCTGTCTGGTCTGGGTCTTCTCTGTTTGGAAGGTGCTGTCTGATCTGGGTCTTCTCTGTTTGCCAAGCATCAAAACAAATTTGTATGAGGATGGGTTAAGCCCAGGAAACAAAAAAATGAACTGGGGTCCAAAGTTGGACCACCCTTGATGATAGGTTTACACTCTGGTGTCCCTTCAACATGGTAATATATAATCGTAACCATGCCCTTTGATCTTGTAAGAACTGAAGTTGCACATGCTTTCATCTATATGGTCATTTATTTATTCTGGATTTCAAATTATTATCATAACTGCAGATAGCATAAAACTTGTAATCAAAGATTTCTTTTATGTAGTCATAAATTTCTTGAAGTATATTTCACAACCATGTGATCAGTGGTCAAAACTAAAAACAAGTGCGTTTGAAAATGAATTGAGAAGTCATAGGCCCAGAATTAAAGTGAATTTTAACACCAATAGATTCTCTGCCTCAGTTGACCTTTTCGCTCATTCTATCCTTTTTCAAGACTTGACTTTTTCTTCAACCTTGATGAAGATCTTTGTTAAGATTGAAACTAGTAGGTAATAAACCTCTTACTGTTGATTGGAGTTTGTACGGTTTACTCTCTTCCCCTGAAGACTTAAAAAGTATAGGTAATTAATAGATTTCAAGCTTAAAGGAAAAATAACTTGTCAGAAGTCAGGTTTTGTGTATTCTAAAAAGTAAAGTAAAGCAACAACAAAGAATTTTGTTTGACTGGATGTTTTGCATTTAATGATTGTTTTTGGGAGACATCTTAAGAACTGTAATTGTGTCATTTACTTCTTATGTAATGAAAAATGAAGATATGTGAATGGCCGGTGATATTGTGGCATTCCTTATTGTATGATTGCATGCATTATGCATTTCACATGTACAATGTACCGATAAATCGTCAAACAGCATCCACTGTAGAGAGATAGGACAGTCGGTAATAAGACAGGTAATTCACATTGACAGGGCTCTCCTGTTGTCCTCAAATCCTCTTTACGTTGTAAGCAACACTATACAGTTCGCATGACATCTCCACTTTATTGAGGCACGCTTCTTGTTTTAACCTTATGACAAGTTAAATGGCCGCTGTGTAACAAAATGACAGGTGCAGAGGCCTTGTTATTTATTTACTTTCCATGGGATTGTTTTCACATGTCACCTGAACATTTCATAGCAAGGATGGGACTTTTAGGTTAATAAGTTCTGCTGTTGCGTATTGCTTGTCAAAGAAGAATGTTACCCTTGAGTTAGACCTAAACAGTAAAAAAGTTATCTTTTGATCCAGGAATATTAAGTGTATTTCAGTTTCAGTTTCCAGTTGTTGGATTTTATAATGAAGGAGGAATTTTTTATGAAGTATTGTGTAACAGAAAGGATTTACATATGAATTTTAATACAATTCTCTGATTCCTGTATTTTTCAAAGTTTGCAGTGGACCATTGGCTGTTGTTGTTAAAGGATTTCTCCCCATCATGCCAAAGGTCAACAGGTCACAAACTGTATCACTAGGTGTTTTGTATTAACTAGGTCAGCCATGATCACATGCTATTCCAGTGAATCTATTGGATAACCTTCAGTAATCTGATTTGAATATACCTGTGTAAACATTGGAGAGGTCCATCTGTTCGGTCAACCTTATTGACAACAGAGGAGTGTTATATTGACAGGTAATAACCCCTTTATTATTTACAAATAATTCATTAAATCACTTTGGTTTATGTTTGATACTGATTCTTTATATTATAGCATTTTGTGTGCCTTTTTTTCTTCTTTTCACTTCTCACATGATAAAAATTATTGATGTCAGGTTAATTTTTGTTAATGTCTCCATGGTTACATGTTAGCCAGCATCAAACACAGTCATGCAGCAGTCTGACAGCTCTGGCCAAGGCCTCGGCTTGAGGTCATGGCACTTATCGTTAATTAGGGTATTAATTATTTATTAGAGGTGGTTGTAGTGCCCATGGGTAGAGTAAAGTCTTGCCACATCATCAGTATTACTCCACTATCTAATTATCCCCATATTTCACATCCACAACTGTGCCTTAAGGGGGGATAAAAACTAAGATAAAGTGTACATCATTCTTTATAAATATAGCTTGATTTGATGGTGGTGGTATAAAATGCTATGGGTTGAACTAGTTTGAACAAGGCAAAACTATCATCTAACTATCAATATCCTTTAATTCATTGCAATTAAGTTAATTATCTAGTCAATTATACATAATTAATATCTATCTTGTTTACTATGGTTAGGCAGTGTTATATCTTGCATGCAGGATGGTACGTTTCCTGTGTGTCTGTAATTTGGAAGATATGACAGCAGTTAAGGTTAGTTCAAGTCTTAATACTCCAAAAGACACTGCAAGATCAACGTAAGATCCTGGAGGTGTCACCTCAAAGCCCCCTATTAAATTCTTCCACGACCTTTGACCCCTCATGTCATTTAATTATACTCCCAGGGATGAATTTAATAATTTTAAAACTTTGTCTCAAAAATATCCATTATTTTCATGTTAAAACTAATTTATATTATTATAGGCTAAAATGTAATTCATACTAATTCTGACATTAAATATACTGCAGGTTGCATTTATTCCTTTGAAACTATAACTACATCTTATGGAAATATGAATGGACATATTTTATCTGTAAAATTTAAAAAGAGTTATTTACCCTTCTTAAAACCTTTTGGCCTCTAGGTATTACCTAATGAACAAGATTAATTGAAGGATGTCTGGTCTAACTGTGCCTTTGATAACAAAAAAGATGTTGCATTGGGGCCTGTTAGTTCTAGATAAGTATCTAAAAAAATAAACTGGTAATTAATGGATGCTCCATGGGTGGAGACATAACATACACAATGATTCAGTGAGGGTCTTGTTGTTTATTTTGTGATGCAACGATAGATAAGATAGTTATCAGGACATGTTCCTGTATATCTGCAGGCCTTTTGGTTTTTTTCAGATGTTGGGGAAGGGGCCTTCATATCACATTTTGGAAAAAATTGCCTTTTTTCATTGAAAAAACAACAACAAAAATCCTTGGGTAAGATGCAAATTTAGGGAAAAGTGCATTAATTTAGAGAATTTATCAGAGGGGAAGGCGCCTATGGACGCCCCTGATAAAAATGGAAAAAGGAAAAAAAAGCCCTGATCTGTGTATAGATGTTGCTACTGGTCATACATGTTTTATGATATTAATATTTATATTAAATGGCAAAAATTAAGTACACAGTGTATAAAGTTTCATTAAGATGCTAAATGCATCTGCCTTTGTAGACATTAAAATCAATATTAATGCTTTACCTCATGAATATTCATGTACAAATTTATGACTTGATCAGTATTATTATACTGAACTTGTATATGAAATAATGCATTATCTTTGCTGTGCAAACTGTATAGCATCTGAGTTACAATATTTTATGTGCAAACAGAGGAGACCCCAATCACACAGGAAGGAATGAGTCTATATGAATTACAAGGTTAAATCTAAATTAAGATATTAATTAAAAATGGTAAAGCAAAGGGGATGCCTTGGGACCCTGGTCTTCATTGTCATTTTTAGCAATGTTTCTTGACAGTGTTTCAGTTCTCAGAGTATTGAGGAGGCTCAGTTCTGTCAGATGTTTGGACATTGCAATACCTGAGGTCCAAATGTTTGGCCCCATCATGAAGTTTGTTACACTTAATTTATTTCAACCAGATTAAACAACTTGAGGCAGCACTGAGGGTCATCAAGTAATAATAAAATCAAGTTCACTTGGGTGTCAAGAAAATAAAAAGGTGTCAAAACTTTGAACTTTGTTGAGTGCTTTATCTCTATCCTGAAGGTATTGTTTGCCTTGAATTGCATCAATTGAGTACAAAACATTCTTTTAGGCTTCCCTATCTTTTCAAGTCTCTGCAAGAAATAACAAGCTATTATTTTCACATGATGAAAATGGCCACTGGAGTTGAATGTCACTTTTTCACCCCCTTATGTGAAGAGTGCTTCCTCTTAATCAATGGGCATTTTATTACCCAGTATCTCACTAGATTATGTGTGACCATTGAAGGGCTCAGACTAACTTTGAAGGCAAATAACAAACATAAAAGGTGTATTTTCATATGATCTCAACGTGGCCATAGACTTAAAATTAAAAGTTGACGAGGTTTAAATTTCATTGATTTTAGCACACAATTCATGAATTAAGATACTTGATTAAGGCAATTTTACTGCTCTAAATGATGTTACTGCTGCATCTATTTGTAGAACATAGTGGATGTTTAATTGCAACTTGATGTTATGTCATGGTTGATGGCATGGACTTCATTTCATTTGTTTTATAACAGTATGGATTATGTTCAACTCTGTTGCTAAAATGTTGGAAAATTCATGTTTGGAAAGATTTTTTAGAGATATATGATGCCTCTACATTTTAATAACAGTGCTGGTGACAAGATCTATCCTTTATCTCATAATAAAAGTTTGACACATTGGCAAACAGAGCAAACCATATCGGTCACAGCTCATGGCTGCTCATAGCTGTCTGATCAGTGCAGTGATTTTTTCTCTCTTTGAACAGGGCCTGTAAAAGGACCCGTTCCCAGTGCCCACAGGGCCTGTTCCCAGTTGTAAAAGGACCATTCACAATTAAAAAAAAAGAGAGAAATTTCCCTTTTCTTAATGATAAAATCATGAAATATCAATTTCAACAATTTTACATTATCAATTTTACCAATATCTCAGCATGGTAAAATAACCTGTTTAAGACTTTTGCAAATGAAAAACCAATTTCCCAATCTCATGATTTGCGATTTTTTTTTTCCCAATTGACTTATTTTCGTCATTCAAAATTTGAAAGGTACAGGATCGTTCCCAATAGACTGAAAAAAATTGCTGGATCAGGGTCTCCTCTGTTTGCTTATACAACAGCAAAGAAAACTCTCTTGTTTCAGATACCATTTGAAGTTCTGTATATTAATATTTGAGATACAAATTTGTACATGAATATTCATGAGGTAAATGACTGTATGCAAGATTATTAAAAGCAATAATAATAATACTGATAAGTGAAGTTTTCATCTTTAATACCTTGAGGACTCCAAATATATGATTTTGTAAATATCTCTCCCGTTACACACACATCTTGCATAATTTTTCAAAATTCATTAAATTGTTCCCTGTCAAACAAGAATAAAAACCACAGGAAGTAGAATTGAATGTTTTTGATTCTTTGATTGACACCTTGTCACTTCAGGCTATTCAATTAATAAAATTAGGTTAACAGCTGAATATTAATGGATCTTCAGGCTCCGTTACTTGTCAAATTGAATTCACTGGCCACATTTCAATCATGGCCTAAATTTTTAAGTAGTCTTTTTTTTCCTGTTTTGTTAAGTAGGTGAAAGGACCATAGAAGCAGTGAATGGAATGGTTAAAACATCAGACATTCGTTAGGAGGAATGTTATACGAGTGAAACAGTGGTCGGATATAATTATGTGATGTTTAAAGTGATAACAACTGAAAAGAAAATGGAATACTATTGTCTTTTTTGTTGCATTTTTTTGTGATTGGTTGAAGTTATGATGGAAATATAATAAGTAATTTGTAACCTGCTTGTTTTAAAAATATGAATATGTTTTTATATTGGTTTAGAAAAACGATTGTCTTAGAAAATGGGACTTTTGTTGTTGTTGTTGTTGTAATTTTGATGGAGTTAGTTGATTTTTATGTTAGATGAATTGAGTGTTGATAAAGCTTGACTTTAAAATGTAAATGAATAGATTTGGTGCATCTTGAGGTAAAATGTGTACACATTTTCAAAAGCACTTCAAAATGTGTGTGAATGCATCCCACATTTGTAGGGTTTGAAAGATTATCTTAAAGCAGATATAAGTATGCAAATTAGGCCTTAATTTGTAGTACACTGTTCATTCGGTTGGTAGGATTTGTCCAAATTGAAAAACATTTTCCCCATGTTTCACCATGGATATGTACCCATGACACACTTATGAGTCCAAGTGATGAATAATTCATAATAGAATTCATAATTTGTAGCTACCGGTATGTTATTGAAGGAGTTTTTCTTAAAATAGTAATTTGGGACTAAATACATTATAAATGAATATTGAGCAGTTAGAATGTGTATTAGGTTGTAGTGTAATGTAGCTGTAATGATATCAAGTAGTTGTCCTCCTTTGTCCAAGTGCTGTTGGTAGGTTCTTGTGGACTGGTTAACCCTTTCCCTCATATAGACTCATTTTGACGCACTCAATAGGTACAACATAAAGCCTGATCTGCAGAAGCCAACTCAAACCTTGCCAAATTAATTGTAAATCTCATTACCAGCACTGAGGAGCAGCGAACAGCATAACCTGTCAGCTGCGAGTTACTCGCAGGCTGATCTGGTTTTATGCTGTTTGCATGGGTCTTTTCATGGTGTCCTCTATGAGGGAAAGGGTTAAGGGGACCTCCGTGGCTGAGAGGGTAAAGTTGCTGACTTTAATACTTACTTAGCCCCTCATTGTGTGGGTTTCAAATCCTGGCAGAGTCATTCAGATTTTCATGTGGGGAAGCCTTCCAGCTAGCTTGCAGTAGGTCGATGGTTCTACCCGAATGTCTCAGTGCAACCGGGGTCTTCCTCCACCTATAATTAGCTGGACGGCGCTATATGACTGAAATACTGTTGCAGCGACTGTAAACTAAAAAAATCAATCAAGCGGACTAGTAGATTGTTCCATCTGGTCCTGAGTTGTATTCAAACTTAAGGCCAGGGGATTTCAGTGCCTTTCCTTTAATAATCCTCATTCCGGCTCAAAATTACGTTACAAGGGGGGATGTGTTTAACAAGGATTTGCAGCAAAGTTCTACTTTTGTGTTTGTAGTAAGTTAACAGAATTTTGCATGAAGCCCACAAGGATGTAAACAGCAGTTAAAAGACTTTGCCTCTGTGTAAGCATGTCCTGTTAAATTCCATACTGAAGTTTGAATCTTAAAGCATGCTGGTATTTCATTATTTGTTTGTTATTTGTATGTTTATCTAGCATAACTTGTTCAGTTGCTTTGATTTGTAATGTAATGGACAAAATGCAGTTTGCTTATCAATTGTTTATAATTATATCAAATTTATGGTCAGATTTTCAACATGACTGATTTTACTATGCGGCTTGCTCCACCATTGTGACCCTATGTTTTCCTGTTGTTAACCCTTTCCCTCATACCAGACTCATTTTGACGCACTCAATAGGTACCACATAAAGCCTGATCTGCAGAAAACCGCAGTTAAAACTTACCAAATTTAATTACAAAATTCCTTATTTCCAGACCACTGAGGAGCAGCGAACAGCATAAAACCAGATCAACCTGCGAGTTACTCGCAGGCTGATCTGGTTTTATGCTGTTCGCATAGGTCTTTTCATGGTTTGGAGAACATTCTGATATTGTCATAGAAACAGGATATAAACATACATATCTGTAGTCATTTAATGGTTAACATATTTCCCAAATGATCAACGTGCCTGGTACTAACAGCATCTGCATCAAACTGATGAATATTCATATACAAATTAATGACTTAATGAATATTAATTTGCTGAACAGTAAATTGTCAGTCATAATGTTTCTTTTCTCATTTTTCTTTGGAGACTGTATGATAATGTAAGAACCTTATAAGAATATCCTAATCAGGGGGTCACTGATGTTGGTGCATCTATATGAAGTAAACCTGAGAGAAGAGGAACAATTTTTGTGGTTAATTGACTGTTCTCTCACCATGGTTTCTTACAATTGAAGCTAAGATAGTTCAAGTTTGGTAAATTATGTAATGAGTATTTAAGACTACATGTAAATGGATACAGTACTTACAGAGAAAAGATAGAAAAATCTTAAAGTGTTATCCATTCGTTAATTTTTTTAGAACTTATTTGTAGTATTTATAATAACAAATGCAACTGAATTCATTTTCAACAGTTTTGGGAGATAAATTTGGTATTTGGCCCTAATATATCAATTATTTTTAATCTCATGGAAGAGAATGAAAACATATTATTACATAGCCACAACTGTAAATTAATATTGCAAGTTGTATGTCCAAATTTGAGAAGATTTACTAATGTTAAACACATGATTTACTTTTATCACAGTTATTTACTTATAAGGAGAACTAAGATTAAATAGATAATTTATAAGGGAATCTGTCCTATGTTTTTGTATGATAGGAACTCCTTTTACAGGTAACGGAAATGAATTAAAAGGGAATTATTTGTGTCAGGACCTAATCCTAAGTAGAGGTTACCTGTCATTTTAGGGTCTTACTCAATTGCAATTTCTCCTAAACCCTTGTGGAGCTTACAAAACTCGGCAGTCTTTTATCATAGTTCGGAAGTCCTTTCACAAGTGATGTTCGCACAGGAGGGGGAAAGTCTTTCAAGTGTACTGTTGACAAACCTGCCTTAGAGTTAGAGGTTTGCGTCTAATGACTGGATAAATAAAGAACAGGAAACAGTTGGCTTTCCACTGGCTGTGTCGGGTTTACTTTGACGAAGACAAGCTGCATTTGTGTCGTTGTGTATACTTCAAACTGTCGGAAGTTTTGTTTTTCGTTGTGTGCATTTAGAAATTGATTGAAGCTTTTCAACGTTTTGAGAGATGGTGTTAATTTATTGTTGAAATCTTTTGAAATTAGTGCAGTTCTGCTGTGAGCATTTGGATGTGTGATGTCAATGTGTTTGGTAAACATGCGGTCTTGTATGAGTCATTGTTCTGTTGTCATTTGGTGAAGAAATAGGCACAGCTTTCTGTGTATTCAGGGAATCGAACAAACATGCAACATATGTCTGTTTCACAGAATTTTTCAATATTTTATTTTTTTCGAGTGGATTTATTCTCTGTATCTGCAAAAAGGTATATTCATAAATGAAGAAAACTGTATGGATTTAGATATATATTTTATGTTTGCAATTCACAGACTGGAATAAGAATTGACATGTGTGTGTATATTTTTTTCATTCAATGAGGAGTAAGTCTGTAGTGATAGGAATACTGAAAGAGATATATATTACACTAGTGTATCAGATGCATATATTTTTTTAAAAAAAATTGTTTTCATAGTGATGTAGCATTAAGTGAATACAACAAAAGGCACAGATAAAATTGGAGGAACAAACCTTACTTAAGTTACAGAAATGTTCACTGATTAAAACTTGAAAGGTGCGTTTTTCCATAAGCAAAGTCCACAATGAAATTAAAACTAAAAGCAAAATAATCAAATGATTGTCTTTGTGATTATACAATAGGTCATTTATTTCTATAGAAAATATGTCATCAATAAGTAGTTGTGAATTATGATTTTTTAAGCATAAACTAGTACAATGAGTTATGTTGTTCATGCAAATTGAGATAACTGTTTATAGAAATTGTGACTCCTAGCACAATTGAACCTTTTATTTATAGAAATTATTTTAATTTTTCATTTCATGTAAAGTATAGACCTAGTTTCATGTTTTCAAATACTGACAAATTAATTGTGGTTTGCTAAATGCATAAATTATGTTTTCTATTCAGTGGGCTTTATAGTATATGCAAGAAATTACATAGACATGAAGGTGATTGGTTTTCACTTGATCAACTTTGATTGGGTCTGATGTGGGACGTGTTAGGTTACGATTGTCAGCTATGGAAGACAGCGGTAATGAATAGTGGGCTGGTGGGATAATGAGGATACCATATAATTCTCTCGTTTAATTCCCATTCTTTGGTATCAATAATTATTGCACGGTTGATTAATGTGAAATCAATCCGAATGTTTGATGAATATTTATGAAATGATCAAGTCGGAATGTTTATTTCCTCGTCAGACTTTTATAGAGTTACGTGCATGTGTAGTCTGCTGGAATCCAATATGGTATGCTACGGAAAAATGCGGCAAGTTACCGAAGGTCTAGAGACAGGATGGATTATCAGAAGTTTGAAAAAATGTTGGTGGAGGTATAATTAATACATTAAGCCTTTGATGGGATGTATGCAACAAGTGTTTACAGTGCTTATTTTTGATGGGACAATAAAACTGTGTGGATACAGTGTAATTATCATATCAAGGAGAACTGTCACTTCCTTGGTTTCCAAGTGTGATTTAATGTATGAAATTTGATAAAATCGACTGTTGATATTTATTTTATTAAAAACACTCTCATGAATTAGGAACTTAGAAAAAAAAAATCTAACAAAAAAAAAGATCTTTGAAGTGCAGATACAACTGTACTGAACCATTAAAAGGTGGAAAATTGTGTAATGTTTGCATTATAATGGAGTGTGTTGAGGTGTGGAAAATTGTTAATGTTTGCATGTATACATAGGAATGTTTGTAGGGAAATTATTACATGTTTGCATTATAAATGGAGTGTGTTGTAGGGACAGAAAATTGTGGTAATGTTATGCATATAAGGAGTGTGTTGTTAGGGATAATATTGTGTAATGTTTGCATTATAATGGAGTGTGTTGTAGGGGGAAAATTGTGTAATGTTTGCATTATAATGGAGTGTGTTGTAGGGGGAAAATTGTGTAATGTTTGCATTATAATGGAGTGTGTTGTAGGCTCTACTCTCCTTTAACCCTTTCCCTCATATAGACTCCTTTTGACGCCCTCTATAGGTATCACATAAAGCCTGACCTGCAGAAAACCACACTTAAACCTTACCAAATTTAATTACAAAATCCTCATTTCCAGACCACTGAGGAGCAGCGAACAGCATAAAACCTGATCAGCCTGCGAGTTACTCGCAGGCTGATCTGGTTTTATGCTGTTCGCATAGGTCTTTTCATGGTGTCCTCTATGAGGGAAAGGGTTAAGATGAGAACACTGTCCAGAGTAAAGGGATCATTCTGGTCTTATTTGGTTTTTGTATTAAAGAGCTCCAAGTTAGAGACATGTTTCCTGTATGTTAGACAATGGGGATACATCATTGGATGTCTACTTAGTGCAAGATTCAATGGATTACGTGTGGTTTTGTTCCTTCCAACACTCCGCGCCTCCCCAAGTGCCATAGATGTCAGGTGGTTTATCGTTAATTGTGGTTAGGGATAGGATTGTGTGGGGAAGTCACTGATAAGTTTAATTAGCGACTCACTTCAGTTGCTGCCTACTTTTAATCAGTGTGTACCTTTAAGGTGCACTTTCTTTATGGTGATGCGGTTTTAGTGTTGGATTTTGTTAGTTTTGTCAAGCTTGTTGCTTTAAGGATTTAATAGTAGCAGCAGCAGGAGTAGTAGATGTAGTAGACGTATTGGTATAATAGTAGAAGTAATATTTGTAGTAGTAATTAGGGTAATTATTTAAATTAGCATTAGGGTTAGCAGCAGATGCTTTGACATTAGTTGCTGAAGTGGCATTTGTTGGTTGTAGCAGTAGTGATAATGGAAGCTGCTTATGTCATATCACTTTCATCATCTGTACAGGAGGTTTAACATCTAGAATCATTGTAATAAAAGAAGAGACCATATAGTTACAGTGTAGTTTAACTCGGAACTGATTGTGTAATTATTCAACTATTTTTTTCAGTTTAATCCACTGAATGTGACTTTTGATCTAGTGCTTTCAACCATGACATGTGCATGATTTCCAAATAGCTCTATAATAAAACAGAGGAGTAAGGATGACATTTACTCATAGTTGGAAAATAATGTGACTATAAGCAAGCTGTTATCATCATTACAAGCAATGACTGGACAGAATATTAAATGTTATTCCTTGTTGTCTATTGACGAATGAGAGAGGCTGAACTTGCTAATTGGTTGGAATATTAAACTACATGTGTACTTCTAGAAGAAGTTACTCAGAGATCTTAAGTGAACAAACTGAAGTGGATATTATAAGTTTTGTAGCTAGAGATTTACATCACCAGCATTATGTTGAAGTTTGTTGTACGGGTAAGTTTCCTTTTTCGTTTCTCTTTTTTTTTTCTGACTTTGTAATGAAGCAAGTGTTTCAAAGTTCCCTATCAATCTCCAATATTTTAATTCTTAATTCAGTATTATGATCATAATTTTTTGGTAATTTCTGAACATATTGAAAAGATTTTTAATGTAAATGGCTGATTTAGCCTGCTTATTTTTGAGAAAAAATGGATAATTTACAGAGGTATCGTGAGAGATTTGCTCATATTTTTGCTTCAATAAAATCTCATTTTTTGCAAAGTTTGTGTATTATCCCATAAAAAAATGTCACTCAAACACAGGACTTGAATCTCTCACAGCTCAAGGACAAATTCTCCATGGATTTTGGCAAAATTAGAATTTACTCTTGATTTTTCATACAAATTCAAGAGAAAAAAGACAAATCATGATCTTTGCTTGAAATAAAATGACACCAAAACGCCCAAAAAGAATATGCATATTGGTTTAACCAGAGAAAAGCTGTACAAACCTATGACAAACATTGCTTTCAAAAGTTACCTTTTTTAAATTAACAACTTCTGATAAGATTTGGCATCATGTGAATTCTACGAGTTATGCTTAAAGCTAAATGATGGTTAAATTCCTAAGTTTAGTCAAAGCCCATTACTCCATTCCTGTGGTACGAAAGTACATTACTTCGGTGACAAAATGTTGGAATCTACGGTAAGCCCGTTATCAAAGATCAGTTGTTAAACTATCAAGCTTGTAACTTTACTGTCCATGTTTTTCAAGCTTCACTTACTTATTGTTATACATACATGCCTGAATAAACAAATGTAAAGAGACCTACTTAATTTACATAAATAATACAACTACTTCTCCCTTTCCCACAAAAACGCTGTTGTATTTCGTCACAGCATAATAAATTTATAACAAATGATATATCAATGTATATGACAATTTATGAAACAGTACTGTTTGAAGGCGGTATCTGTCATATGGTGTTATTGTTTGCTGTCACAAGAAAGACTAGTGTTTACAATTGGCCTTCGTCACTTCTGTGGACGAAGTTGTGGGAAATAAATGCATTGGATATGTACAGACACAGCCCTCTCGTGTACTGGATATAAACTAGATTGATATTTTAATGTTACTTAAATGTAAGTACATTACTCTTACATTCCTCTGTTAAACCAAGGAATGTATTATTTTTATAGATATATGCTTATATTTTCAGTGTATGTGAGGCTCTCTCTCTATCTCTTTCTTCTTTAACTCTCTCTCTCTCTCTCTCTCTCTCTCTCAGAGGGTTTCCATCCCCCTACCCCTTTGTGAAACTAAACTTACATCTTAAGTACCTTAGTGATAGTGTCAGTGAATAAAAGAAGAACAGTCTCTCTGTCTCTTTTCCCTTTTTCTCTATCTCTGTCTATCCCTGCTTGTATCTAATGTATTAATGGCAATTTAGTAGCTTGCAAGTTAATGTCACTGTTTGCAATTAAAAAGAAATTGTCACTGGAACCAGCATCTTTGTATTATCATTATATTATCTTTCTCAGTGGTTGCAGACATACACACCCATATACATCATATATTATACTTGCCTCAGATAATACTTCTAATGGAAATAATAAAGAAAATCAAGATAATCTGCTAACCATGATGATATCTTCTCCAAATGACTGAAATACTGTCGGTGGGACGTTAAACCCAAACAACGAAAACAAGCAAATCATGACCTTTAACCTTGACCTTTATTTATGAAGATGACACCCCTCACTTTAACTGTAGGGTATACCACCATAACAAAGTATGATGAGCAAGGTATGACGACACAGTATTTAGGACTGACCCTATTTTCCTAAACCCGAGTTCCAGTGCAGATGAGTAAACTTGTTCCGTGTGACCCCAAGCTTAGCGATGAGACGCGGATAGAGGGTTCGGTTGTTTAAAAATCATTCACCCATGAACTCAAATGATGTGTTATAGCTCTGATACCTACATACCATCCTACCAATCCAACTATTAAATAGGCCATCATCGAAAAATATGTTTGTTACAGTTACTCAACACTTTTTTTTCTATTGGGTAGGTTGCATTGTTCGCACAGGTCTTGGTAAACCTTTGAATTTGATGTCTGTCTTGAAAAAAAACCTGAAAATCACATTTTGCCGTATAAATCCTTGAAAAAAAAAATTAAAATTAATGAAAGATCTTGAAAAACCCTTGAGTTTGAAAAAAAAGTCTTTAAAAACATATGTTCACCCCTTTCATGCCATAAAATTCAAAGCATAAGTTGAGGTATATGAAAGTCCTCAATTTTGAATTTTAATGCCTTAAAAAAAAATTGAAAAACCTTAAATTTTGTTTCAGAAAATTTGTATGAATAATGGGTTTATAGGGATTTTGGGATTGGAAAGATGCGAAAAAGTCTTTGCAAATGAAAGTAGCATGATCCAAGCACATAACATGTTGTTCACACTTTATTATGTTTTGGCTGAAGAAAAGTAAAAAATTCAAAATATTCCCACTAAGTGTAACAAGATTTCTTTAGAGAGAATACCAAACACAATCTTTTTTCAACTAAAGAAAGATTTACCTTGGGTGAAAACAAAATCAAGGAGCAATAGGAAAACCTTCAACAAACAATTTTTAAGGATGGCCACAGTGAGCTTTTACCTAGAGAGGATCTTTGTTTGAATTATACGAAAAAAATGAATCACCAAATAGTAGGCACAAAATGATATTTTATTCACATTTTTTTTCTTTGTGCGTGATATACACGTGTTGTTTATTTTTCTTCTAAAACTTGATGTACGGTTATGAGATATTGTTATGATATATTAGCGGGGATAAACGTGCTGTGAGTGGTGAGTTTTATTGTTTCCTTTATCTCCTCATGAAATTTGATGGATTGATATATTATATTGTAGCCATATATTAGCCTATATGTACTAGTTATTTTCAAATTACACTGAAAAAGAATTCAGACACATTTATTTTGTGTATTATAATAAAATTTAAAAAAAGTGTAAACTTTATTGGATATGTTGATTTTCCAGAGGGGAAAGAATACAATTAACAGTTAAATTCACTCTTATTCAATATTTTGGCAAAAGTTTGCCTTTCTCAAGAATTTTTTTTTTAATTTTTAGCAAGTTCTATATAATAGACATTGAATAGAAAAAATTTTGCCAAATATTGAATAAGAGTGAATTTAATCGTAAACTTTAGATTTGTTTTAGTATGAGTTTTATCAGTTAACATCGCCTAAGGCTAATAATCTAAGAATAAAAACGGGTATATTTACAAAAAAATCTAAGACACATTCAGTGTTATGAATGGATGTCACAAATCCAAATTTATACTTTTTTTGTACTTTTTGTTTTTCAGGCTTCATGCAACTTCACAATAGAAAATTTTACATACTGTTTTATGAAGCTTAGATTTTCAGGACACATGCTAACAGATTTCAACCTAAGTTTTTACTCTCAATTCATATGTCCCAGTCTAAATAGTCCAGTGATTGGAGAGTCCAGTGGGAGGTTGTAGGAGTGAATCCTGGCTGCAACATAGCAGTGTTGAAAACTTGTACTAGTAAAATATTTTTCTCATTTTGTGCTTAACATATAATGGTAATTCCAATATCGATTGGCCTGGTAGCAGGATAATATGACTGGATGTTGGACATTACAATCATGGAAATAGTCCTTGGTGTGATATTGCAGTGAGGCAGCACTATACATGCATTAATGTCTGCAAATGTAGACAAAGTCCTAAAATGACAGAATTACTGCTGATGGGATTTAAACACAAACAACAAGCTTAATTATCTCATAAAAATTCACATTCTGTCATTTCTCATATTCAGAGATACTTTGATATTTTAGAGAGAAAAAAATCCAAAGGGGGCATAAAGGGCATAAAGATTTGCCTTTGTCCATCTGTCTGTCTGTACGGAAACTTTGTGACACGCATAACTCTGAAAGTATTGGTACTACAGACTTGTAACTTTAAGGATATATTATTCAGGACTTGAACTTGACCTGAGTATTTTCATTGTATCACCGTGCATTGACAGAGTAACGAGCCTTGAATTTGTGAAAATATGGTATTTTAAGTTTGAGACACACATAACTCTAATTGTATATGTACTACAGACTTGAAACTTCATGGATATATTATTCAGGACATGAATTTGCACCTGGGTATTTTCCCCTTGTAACTAACAAAGTGAAAGGTGGGGGCATCAGTGTCCCGTGGACACATTTCTAGTTTCCATTGTTATTTGATGTTTCATCACACTTAATTTCTTTAATGATTCTCAGTGATTCAGTCAGCACATCTTCTTAGCCAATTAATGATTAATCTGAATCAAATATTATTGTTAATTGACAAATCTCCTTAAGCCATATTGTCATAGTGTATGGCAGTTTACCAGCAAGCCTAATCTTTGTTGATTGTTCATACTACTGACTAATGTCAGGCCGACAGTTGAGCAAAGGTCAGATTATATTGAGAATGACCTTTAAACCTTTATAATGCAATGATACTAATGGATTAAGTCTTGTGCACTTGTCCAAAAAATTGTCTTCCATTGAGTCATAAATTCAGCAAAGTCTATTGTTCCGTGGCCCAGTCTTTTTATTTCTTGCATATTAATTAGGTAAATGTGTACACTAAGGCAGTAATCCTGCCAGATTTGAAATATAATCAGGTTAATTGTTTCTATAACAAGTAGTGTCAACCTGGAGGATTGATGTGTAACAGGGGATTGGATTTTAAGTGGAAATGTGTGAAAGGATCTTTTGCTCTCAGGAAATGAAAGGTATTTTTAGTCTCCAAACAGAGAGAGCAATGAAAGGAGGGTTTGTCTTATGTATGTATCTAAGTATTATGCTGTTTGGTTTATGAAAGTCAGAGTTAAGAGTGATTTTCCTCAAATTTTATGCATATTTCAAACACAGTGAACTGCATATGAGTGAATAGGTTTGATTTAAATATTTTTTATTGTGTCACCTGCGGCAAGCAGAGGTGACACATAGGGATCCCTTTTCTTTTGTCTGTCTGTCTGTCCATCCGTCTGCTTGTCCATCACACTTTTTCTATCACGCTTCAGCAGGTGACACATGTGTTCCAGAGAACACTCATATTGGAGTTTTAAAAAAACAACATAAGTTTTATGGGTGTGCATTTAATAGTTTGCATTTAATAAAATAGCAACATCATTTATCCATTATAATGGACCTTCAAAGGGAACAGCATTGGCATTTACATTAATAGTTGATCATTTTTAAGCTGCATTTTAATTGTTCATATGTCATATTTTCTAAAATTTAACATTTTCAACTTTAATGCAGTGACAGACTTATGATGACAGATAATGCTCATTATCTATAATGCATCATATTTTGTGATAGTCTGTTTATGATCTGAAGTTCACCATTCACGTGAGGAGACAAATATAATAAACAAAATGCCATTTTACAGTACTTTTGCATGAATGGAATTTTTTGGTCAGTCCTCCAATTGCAATTCAGCATATAACATTAGCTACCTGCATGTATTATGAAGTGATTTTAGTGGCCAGCTTTAAGTATTTAATTCCCAAATGTGCATTTTTGTGTTACCTGCTGTTAGCAGAGCAGACACATAGGGATCACTTCTCTGCCATATGTCTGTTTGTCACACTTTTTCCATCAAGCTTCTTTCCATAGGTGACAAATGTGTTTTAAGGAAGACCTTGTGATATGCATTTCTGCTTCATTTAGCCACCAGCAGCCCATTTTACTTAAACTTTGAATGAACAGATTTAATCAGAGTTGTAAGATTGTTGTCCCACATTGTGTCTACTAATTCCTACCAAAAAAACATATGAAACTTAACCCATTTCATTGTATTATACAATTTTATCACTTTTTGTGAAGAAAAATTCACAAAAATTAATCTATGTTATGTCTGAGAATTTACATATGCATAGTCTTTTGTTATTTTTGCTGGCATTTTTTACCGTTTTAGTTCATCATATTTTTCAGAGGGAGCTAGAGACCGGGGAGAAGATGCGAGCTAACGGTGAGCAGTACATCATGGACGATCATTATGCCGTGGACAGTATACGACCCAAATGTATAGAGCTGCAGCGAATGTGTGACCAGTATCGCCAGTTGCTACGGCGACGCAGAGAGATCCTCAGCAAATCACATGATCTGCAAGAAAGAATAGAAAAGGTAGGTTATTTTAAGTCTCAGATAATATCCTCTGAGTTCCTCAATTAATTTTTCATTATCTAAATAAAAAAAAAGATAAAAAAAATTAAATAAAATCTGTAACCAATGCTCTTGTTTAATCCATTAATAATTAGTACTTGAGGTTCTACCGTCCTGATGGCTGAGTGGTTAGAGCATCCAGGTGGTTCCAGGACTGGTTGACCCGGTGTCAGGATAATGTGACAGGGTGTGGTATCATGCCACATGTCTATTCCGTGATACTGCATTGTGGCAGCACTATATCTGTCTCAAGTATACATAGTCTCCAAGTGACTGAAATACTGTCAGCGAGACATTAAATCCAGTAAACAAACAAACAAACTTAAGGTTCTGGAACTCTAATGCATTACCACTAATTGAAGAGTATCCATAAATAGGCTAGAATTGCTGCAAACTGCTTTGATACTGAGAATTGTGGGTTCGAGTCCCACTGTCCTAGTAGGGTCAACTTTTTGTGTCACCCGCAGTAAGCAGAGTGACAATAGGAATCACTTTTCTGTCGTCTGTCTGTACGTCACACTTTATCCGTCATGCTTCAGCAGGTGACACATGTGTTCCAAAGACCACTCTTATTTCTTTCTATTTTTCTTTTTTAAAACTTTCTGTATCAGTCATATTAGATTTAGAATGGAAAAGAGTTTATTTGTATTAGCTCACCTGAGCACGAAGTGCATAAGGTGAGCTATTGTGATCAGTCAGTGTCCATCATCTAGACTCCTTCTGTCAATCAACGCTTTCTTTTGTACACTCTAGCATCTTGATAGCAATAACAATATGGCAACTGTACAAATGTCTGTTATGCTAAAAAAATTCATGTTTACTCATGAGAAAGGCAATTTTTTGCCGAAATATTGAAAAAGAATGAATTTAATGGTTTACTGTATTATTTCCCTCTGGAAAGCCAACATATATATTGATGAATATCAACTTATGACACTTAAAATGCTATTTGAAACTATGGATTTTTCTTTACAGTGCAGACTGTGTAGAATCTGAGTTTCAATATTTATTGTATTAGGAGAGGAGACCTTGATCAGACATGATCTTAACCCTTACCCTCATAGAGGACACCATGAAAAGACCTATGCGAACAGCATAAAACAGATCAGCCTGCGAGTAACTCGCAGGCTGATCAGGTTTTATGCTGTTCGCTGCTCATCAATGGTCTGGAAATGAGGATTTTGTAATTCAATTTGGTAAGGTTTAACTGTGGTTTTCTGCAGATCAGGCTTTATGTGGTACCTATTGAGTGCGTCAAAATGAGTCTATATGAGGGAAAGGGTTAAGGGTTTGTTTATGAAGTGTTCACTTTTCATGAATGGAAAATATCCTTACATATAACAGTGGGTAAGGTGGGTCTTGAAAAGTATGTTAAAGTCCAGTTAAATGAGTTTATAAGTTAAACCATCGACCATACCTTACAGGCCAACAAGTGGTGTGCAGGCGGCCTGGACATGCTGACCAATCAGCAGCTGGAGGGATGTAACTCACCAGAGGCGGCAGTCAAGGCCATCCAGGACATTGATGCATTTGCGGCTACTGCCAAGGATCTGAAACTGAACAATCCGAAAGAATTCCGACAGCTGTTTGAGAGCATGATTAACTCTGACATGCGGGTAAGTTGTCGCAGTCTTTCTAAAAATGTTTCCAGGGAGTACATTAATTTTAGTTGATGTAACCATACAGTTGTTTAACAGATTGGTTTTGTAGCTTTCTGTGTTTAATTACTAATTTCAAAAAAAGATATATGCATTAAAGGCCTAGAGCTTAATGTATTGGGGTGAAATAAGTGATTATTAGACTCATTATGATGATGATGATGATGATGATGATGATAAACTGCTACAGGCCACAGTCCAGAAGGTTCTGAAGAAGGTGGAGGATGTACAGAGCATGTGTATCAAGAGGAAGAGCGACATTCAGGCCCAGGCCAAGGCCCGGCCTGTACAGCACCCTGCCCAGGCTGACATAGTTACCGCGTCATCCAGGGGTCAGACTACAGTACCAGAGTATGACCTCAAGCGTAAACAAGGGGGTCACAGGGACCGACACAGACAGCATCCGAGGGAACCAGTCACCAAGGCTGTCCCAATGGAAAAGTCAGCTAGGGTTAGTTACTCCAAGCTTCATACTTTCTTATACAGTCCTAAAAAGTGTGTTAAAATCTCACAATCCTAAGGGTCAGTTAATTGATCCTGTAATGACAGTTTGTTTTCTTTTTTAAGAAAGGTTATAACCTTAAGGCAATGAATAGATTGGTACAGCAGCCTACATCAACTGTTAAGGAAATGGTTTTAAAATTGCAGTCAAACCTGTATTAGCAGTTACCTTTGAATAGCAGCCAATCTGTGATTGAAGACCAGTGACTGGATTCCCAGCACTGAAGAGATAGATAGAAAGATAAAAGATGATATGAATAAATATGTAAATCTTACTCAGTTTACTCATTGTTGTTTTTTTACAATTTAAGGAGAAGATATCTCACTTATGAATTAAATTCTGTTTAGATTTGATCATTATATAATGTAAACACTATTTGACCTTCACCTTTGACCTTGCAGATAAAGGTGGATATAGGTCACCCCCACAGCCACCCGCGACCCCAGCAGGCGTCAGGTAGCACAGGGAGTAACATGTCCATACCGGACAGTACAGACGGGGATCGAGCCCGCATGTCTTTGGCCTCGAACTCAACAACTTCGGGGTCAAGCTCCATAGCTGAACAGACGCTAGAAAGTCTGCACGAGAAGAGAAGGTGAGCTTCTCATCCTGTACCCATGTATCCCTTGTATTTTGTTTGCGTCTTATGCCATTTATGGCAAGGAGGTGTGCTACCCTTGTTAACTAATATAGATTATATTGACTTACCAGTATTTGAAATTCCATTTAACTTAATTATTTTAATTATGAAGAAAAATTCAGTGATTGTAAGAGCTGTTTCTCTCTCTCTCTTCTAAATTTTAATTTTGTTATATTACATACAGTTTTCATCTCCATAATAGAAATGTTACAAAAACTTGGATCCAGTCACATCTGAATACTAGATACACATGTATTACCAGTATATCCTGCTATTTCCCCATACAGGCATGTTGTCAATGAGCTTGTGGAGACAGAGAAGACCTATGTTCACCAGCTACATGACATTCTCCGAGTAAGTCTTCCTTTACTTGTAATCAATTGAAACTGACCAAAAAGTTGTACAAAGGTGACACACAATATATGCAACTCATTTGGTTCTGTAGACATGTTATACCCCTGTTTCCCTTTATGAAGTCAGGGCAATAATGGAATCTTGTATGTCTCGATATGTCCATAATCTCACACAGTCATGGTAGACATGATTCAGTGCTTTGGTAAACACAGCAGACCTTTATCAGACAGCTCCATCATCCTGTTTCCTCATACATGTACAATACTTTTACATGACCTGCATGGCATAGGAAAACACATGGTGTCATATCCCATTTATAGTTAATAAATGATATTCATCAAGTCATAAATTTGAACATGAATATTCATGAGGTCAAGGGTGAACCATTATTTTAATTAGGCTGTTATTAAGGGTATTCATCAGTGACAAGTCTAGTTTTATCGTACTTGTTAGTGAAGTAGCAGAATTTCTTAACAAAAGTATATGAAAAGTTTTTGTTACTCATTAATTTTTATGAATTTACTTTTAAATATGATGGAAGAAACTATAAATCTCAACTCCACTTTTTACAGGGATATTACGATAAATCTCAATTCCAAGCCAATTTTTGTGGGATATTACTATAAATCTCAATTCTGAGCCCTTTTTTGCAAGGTCATTACTAAAAATCTCAATTCCAAGCCAATTTTTGTGGGGATATTACTATAAATCTCAATTCTGAGCCACATTTTGCAGGGATATTACTATAAATCTCAATTCTGAGCCACATTTTGCAGGGATATTATTATAAATCTCAATTCTAAGCCACATTTTGCATGGATTTTATTTTAGTAAATTATGCTGAGGACTTTTTAGGATATTACTGTGAGATGGACAACCGAACTATGCAACATTTGATTCCGGAAGACCTCTCTAGTAAAAAGGATGTTCTGTTCGGAAATCTCGACCAGATCTTTCGGTTTCACCATGAGTAAGTCAGCAAACCTTCACTTAAACTCTAGAGCAATATTTTTCCATGCATTCTTAATGTTAAATAAGTTTTGAATTTTAAAAATTAGATGTACATGTACAGTTGAATTAAAATTGTGCCAATGGATTTGCTATGTTCAGTAAAATATGCTGTTTAGTGTTATAATTACTAATGTCTATTGATAATGTTATTTTTTATTTATTTTTTTTTATGTTTGATGAAACTATATTTTTTTTTTAAACCCTTAAAAAAAATTTTTTTGTTGGATATAATAGTGAGATTTAAAAATTAGGTAATTACTTGCTTCTGTAATAGAAAATGTGTTTATGAAGGTTAAGGTCTGTTATTACCAAAGGAAAATCCATCTCAGAAGCTATGAAGCTTACTTACATAATTACATGTATATGGGTGTTTATTCTGGTTAAAGATGCTGCCACTTTACTCTTAAATATGTGTGAGGTTCAATCCCTGCTTACATATGTGAATGGGCATTGTGTCCGCAAAACAAAACGCTATGCTGTCTTATCTGTGCACTTACACTCAAGGAATCATGGAATAAATTATGTACTACTTTCATCATGGCCGCTCTCTTAAATCATTTATTTTGGCCTCATTTATTCTGATTGGCAGGATGACCATAATGTTCCTTTTCTCAACAACATTGAGAAGACACTCCATTTGTGCATCTTTAAAAGGATGCACAAATCCCAAAACTCTTTGCGATATCTGACAGAATCAGACAATCTTCCATTGCTAGAAGTGAAAGTGACAGCATAGGCCGATGCTGTGCAATATTTTTGTAAATTGTGCTTACTTGGGATGTCTATTTTTGCTAGAATATGTCTGAATTAAATTTTCCTTATGAGAAATTATTGAGATTTATCCGAACTTAGGTATTTTATGTTGTTAAACAATGGATTATTTATATGTGCAAATGCTTAGCGTAATCAGGGGTGCATGTAGGAAAAGCCAGAATTGGCTTGGTGATGTGTCAATGTAGAGGTTAGATGAGGAGTGGGACATCACATCTACATGTGACATCACTTCTACTTGTGACATCACTTCTACTTGTGATATCACTTCTACTTGTGACATCACTTCTACTTGTGATATCACTTCTACATGTGACATCACTTCTACTTGTGATATCACTTCTACTTGTGATATCACTTCTACATGTGACATCACATCTACATGTGACATCACTTCTACATCACTTCTACATGTGACATCACTTCTACATGTGACATCACTTCTACTTGTGATATCACTTCTACATGTGATATCACTTCTACATGTGACATCACTTCTACATGTGATATCACTTCTACATGTGACATCACTTCTACATGTGATATCACTTCTACATGTGACATCACTTCTACATCACTTCTACATGTGATATCACTTCTACTTGTGATATCACTTCTACATGTGACATCACTTCTACATCACTTTTACATGTGATATCACTTCTACTTGTAACATCACTTCTACATGTGACATCACTTCTACATGTGACATCACTTCTACATGTGATATCACTTCTACATGTGATATCACTTCTACTTGTGATATCACTTCTACTTGTGATATCACTTCTACATGTGATATCACTTCTACTTGTGACATCACTTCTACATGTGATATCACTTCTACATGTGATATCACTTCTACATGTGATATCACTTCTACATCACTTCTACATGTGACATCACTTCTACATCACTTCTACATGTTACATCACTTCAACATCACTTCTACATGTGACATCACTTCTACATGTGACATCACTTCTACATGTGATATCACTTCTACATGTGACATCACTTCTACTTGTGACATCACATCTACATGTGACATCACTTCTACTTGTGACATCACTTCTACATGTGATATCACTTCTACATGTGATATCACTTCTACATGTGACATCACTTCTACATGTGATATCACTTCTACATGTGACATCACTTCTACATGTGATATCACTTCTACATGTGACATCACTTCTACATCACTTCTACATGTGACATCACTTCTACTTGTGACATCACTTCTACATGTGATATCACTTCTACTTGTGATATCACTTCTACATGTGACATCACTTCTACATGTGACATCACTTCTACATGTGACATCACTTCTACTTGTGACATCACTTCTACATGTGACATCACTTCTACATGTGATATCACTTCTACTTGTGACATCACTTCTACATGTGACATCACTTCTACTTGTGATATCACTTCTACATGTGACATCACTTCTACATGTGACATCACTTCTACATGTGACATCACATCTACATGTGACATCACTTCTACATGTGACATCACTTCTACATGTGACATCACTTCTACATGTGGCATCACTTCTACATGTGACATCACTTCTACATGTGACATCACTTCTACATGTGACATCACTTCTACATGTGACATCACTTCTACATGTGATATCACTTCTACATGTGACATCACTTCTACTTGTGACATCACTTCTACATGTGACATCACTTCTACTTGTGATATCACTTCTACTTGTGATATCACTTCTACATGTGATATCACTTCTACTTGTGACATCACTTCTACATGTGACATCACTTCTACTTGTGATATCACTTCTACATGTGACATCACTTCTACATGTGACATCACTTCTACATGTGACATCACTTCTACATGTGATATCACTTCTACTTGTGATATCACTTCTACATGTGATATCACATCTACATGTGACATCACTTCTACTTGTGACATCACTTCTACATGTGACATCACTTCTACATGTGACATCACTTCTACATGTGACATCACTTCTACTTGTGACATCACTTCTACATGTGACATCACTTCTACATGTGACATCACTTCTACATGTGACATCACTTCTACATGTGATATCACTTCTACATTGTAGAATGTGTGAGTGGGTGGTTACTGGTCCTATTGGCCTAGTATTAAAAGGACATCTATCCCGTAACTGTAGTTTGTTGTTTCAGTCTTCAACCATGACATACTTGCAATAAGAGATCATTAGGTATGGTAGTTTTCTGTTCTCTTCTTACAGAAAGACCAGTTTCAGATGTACAGTATTTACTGCCAGAACAAACCGCGGTCCGAAGAGTTACGAACCAGGATTGGGGACAACATCCCTTTCTTCAAGGAGTGCCAGAGAAAACTAGGTCATAAACTGCCACTTGGGGCTTATCTGTTGAAGCCAGTCCAGCGGATAACAAAATATCAACTTTTATTAAAGGTAATCACAAGTACCTTGCAAGTTGATCAGGTTTGTTTCTTGTTCTGCAGCAGACTAGAAGGCAAACCCTTTAGATTCTTGCTTCAATTCCAGGCTACTTCATACGTCAATACTCAAGAGACATATTTCATCATTCTTGTTTCTTAACCCTTTCCCTCATAGAGGAAACCATGAAAAGACCTATGCGAACAACATAAATCCAGATCAGCCTGCGAGTAACTCGCAGGCTGATCAGGTTTTATGCTGTTTGCTGCTCCTCAGTGGTCTGGTAATGAGGATTTTACAATTAAATTTGGTAAGGTTTGAGTTTAGCTTTCTGCAGATCAGGCTTTATGTGGTACCTATTGAGTGCGTCAAAATGAGTCTATATGAGGGAAAGGGTTAAACAATTTGTAAAACAAGGATTGTGAAATGTGTTCCTACCTTATTGAAGTGTTACTTAGCACTAAGTATTGTCCGTGGAATTTTGCCTTGTTCAGACGCTGCATTACTTTCTGTCTGATCTATCTTCAGACAGGTCTGAATTTCTTAAAAACTTCAAATATTTTTGCATGTTTTAAGCAGCTGTATGAAATCCAAAATGTAAATTGTTGTAAAATTGAACCCATTACAGGACTTTTTGATATTTATTGCTTTGTCCACCAGTCTAAAATAAATATGTGAATTTTTATATCTGCAAAAATGCTGGTTGTTGACAAAATGCAAAAAAATTGTGTCTGCATATTTAAACTGGTTTACATTTTTGTATAAAACCGCTTATTAATATGAGTGGTAAAAGTTGATATGCATACAGAAAGCTGAAGATATCATGGACATTTGATACATTTGTATTTTGTCAAAGCAACATCTGTTACCTTTCTGTCTGGATTGTTATTTGAGATGTCTTCTACCTGTCTTCAGGAAATGTTGAAATACACAAAGGATGACAAGACATGTCAACAGCAGTTGGAGGAGGCAATCAGTACCATGTTGGAAGTTGTCCGTATTGTAAACAACAGTATGTACCAGGTCTCCATTGTCGGGTATTCGGTAAGTGTCGTATCTTGTAGATACCGTATACCTCCTAATGGGGCTACTAGGGCTTAAATACGTCTACATAATTATTACAATGGTCCTCAATTACTCATCCCTCTTTTCTTTACCGGTCCCGATGGCCCCGGAATCAAGAGGTCGTGGGTTTGATCCCCGGCTGTGACATACCAAAGTCATAAAATTATGATATTGGTATAGCTCCCTTGCTTGGTGCTCAGCATATAAGGGTAGTTCCAGGACTGGTTGGCCAAGTGTCAAATGGTGTGACTGGGTGTGGTATCATGTCACTTGACTTTCAGTCTTCCATGTTATATCACAGTAAGGCAGCGTTATATCTGTCTCATGTAGACAACAGTCATAAAAGGATGGGAATACTCTCAGGTGAAGTTAAACATAAGCAAACAAACATAATACTGTGAAATCATTCATTTTCGTGGGACTCTTATTTTCATTGATTTCTTTTTATCCAGATTTCTTTTTAAATATATTTATGTAAATTTTCAAATATGTTTATGTTTCATATTAAGTAAATATCAGCAGTAAAGATAATATTAATTTGCATAAATAAGTTCCAATACTTACCTGTTAAAAATGTGTATTCTGCATTTTTAGGGTAATTTATCAGATCTTGGGAAGCTACTAATGCAAGGAAACTTTAATGTCTGGACGGAACACAAACACGAGAAGATCCGAGACATTCGCTTCAAGCCGATGCACAGACATTTGTTTCTATATGAGAGAGCAATATTGATGTGTAAACGTAAGGAGGACTCTCAAAACAGTGACAGGGATGTGTTCAGCTTTAAAAATATGTTACGAGTAAGTCCAATGAAGCTCATTAATCCGAGAATTTGTTGTATTAATATAACGCAGATGTATCCTATTGATGTGTGAAGGCTTGTATCAATAAGAAAAGAGAAGCATCTTAACCCTTTGACTGATAGAGACATGTTTTGATGTCTTAGCTAAACAGGGCTGACCCAGATCAGATGGCACCTTCCACAATATTGTAGCTCAGATTCTACAAAGTCTGCATGGCAAAGAAATATAAAAACCCAAAAGTTACCATGACCTTCCTTATAATCTGTTCAACTTTTTAGTTGTTTGTAGGTTGTTTTTTAGCTCACCTGAGCACGTGTGCTCAGGATGAGCTTTTAGGATCGATGAATGTCCGTCGTCCGTCCGTCCGTCTGTCGTCCGTCGTCCACAATTTGTTCGTTTGCACTCTAGCATCTTCATTTTATGAGCAATTATCTTCAAACTTTAAAACAATGTTTATAACCATAAAATCTCGGCCAAGTTCGATTATGGCTGATATCGGAACATTAGGTAAGGAGTTATGCCCAGGCAATTATCTTCAAACTTTAACAATTTTATAACCATAAAATCCGCCAAGTTCGATTATGGCTGATATGACCATTAGGTAGGAGTTATGCCCCTTTTAATATTCAAAAAATACCATATTTCAAGTTGTTTACACTCTAGCATCTTCATCTTTTGAGCAATCCTCTTCAAACTTTATATCAATGTTTATAACCATAAGGTCTCGATTGAGTTCGATTATGGCTGAGATTCATCAATTAGGTCAGGAGTTATGCCCCTTTTAATATTAAAAAATTGCCATATTTCACTTTGTTTACACTCTAGCATCTTCATCTTTTGAGCAATCATCTTCAAACTTTATGGCAATGCTTATGACCATAATGTCTCAATTGAGTTCGATTAATGCTGAGATCCGTCAATTAGTTCAGAAGTTATGCCCCTTTTAATATCCAAAAAATGCCAGAAATCACTTTGTTTATACTCTAGCATATTCATCTTTTGAGCAATCATCTTCAAACTTTATGCAATGCTTATGACCATAAGTCTCATTGAGTTCGATTATGCTGAGATCCGTCAATTAGGTCAGGAGTTATGCCCCTTTTAATATAAAAAAAAGCCATATTTCACGTTGTTTACACTCTAGCATCTTCATTTTTTTAGCAATCTTTTTCAAACTTTATGACATAATGTCTCGATTGAGATCAATTGTGGCTGAGATGGGTCATTTAGGTCAGGAGTTATGCCCCTTTTAATACAAAAAATGCAAGATTTCACTTTGTTTATTCTCTACCAATTTCATTTTTTTAACAATCATTTTTAAACTTTAAGACAATGTTTATGCCCATAATCTCACAATCGGGTTCAATTATAACTGATATTGACTTGTAAATTTAGGAGTTATGCCCATTTCACCATAAAAAAAGCCAGATTTCACTTTTACACTCAAGCATCTTTATTTCTTAAGCAATCATCTTTCTCAGGTGAGCGACCAAGGGCCATCTTGGCCCTCTTGTTCCCTATTCTAAACCAATTCAAACAGTGATTTACAGTGATTCTCGCTTCCTTGTTACTGAGGTTTAGGAAACAGTATCGAACCAGTCTGTGAGATACTGACAGGCTTACCTGTTATCATGATGAAAATGATGAAGGTTGGATAATGTAAGATTCCTTGGCATGCTTAGTTCTGTGGATTAGGATGCTATTTCATCAATCTTCAGTGTTTATATTTTATACTGAGACTCAGAACTCTGAAACCATTTTCTTGTTATCATTACATATAAAAAGAAAAGTTATTATACATACAATAAAAAAGTCATGTAGTCTCTAAAACTTCCTAGATTTTAACTTTGAAATTTTGCAATCTTAGAGAAATATGGTCTATTTCATTATATTGTACAAAATAGCTATTACTTTTTGTGAAAAAAAAAATTAATTCTACGATATTTGCACATACAGATATTTATTCATGCAAAATTAATTGAAGCAGACCCATGGTTTCATTTTCAATATTACTATTTTCACCCTTATTCAAAACATCAGTATGTTTCTGTAGGGCCTGTACTTTAGACGTAATACCTTAATATCACTGTAATTAGAAACCATTTCAATTACCAGTAGGTTTTCCTTTGAAAAACTTATATAATGATGTTATTAAATAAGTGATATGATATTAACCCTGTTGTTTGTCCTTGGGCCAATACGACTGTCTAGAGAACAAATGATAGAGCCAATATCAAATCACTTATTTAATGACAATTTTATTACATAACTGTTATTCTCGGCTTTAGCCAATCAAATTGCAGGAAAAGCAGGGCCAATAAATAATATTACTTTCAGCCGCGGTCTGAAAGCAATATTTTTTATTGCTTGGCTTATTGAGATTGTCAATGTATTATTGAAAAGGCCTCTTTGAATTTTTTAGGGCTCATAAATAATAGTAAAATAAATATGTTTCAGTGCAATCAGGTTGGATTAACGGAGAATATTAAAGGGGATAAAAGAAAGTTTGAACTGTGGTTAAGAGGAAGGGAAGAAGTTTATATTGTTCAGGTAAGTAGGCATTGTAACAATAGTTCTTTCCCTTTAATTGAAAATATTTCAGAATTTATACCAAAATTACAAATGACATTTGATAGAGGTCAATTTATGTGGATTTGGACAAATTGTTTTGGATTTGTTTCCATATTTTTACTGTAGTAAGGCACAAATATCAAATTCTTACCTTGAAATTTCATATGAGATATGATTCAAATTGGCATTCCCACCTTTAAAAGTTAAAACTTTATTTACTTTACAATGATTGGTCTTGGCTTTTATGAAAATCTTCTTGTTGACACAGATGATGTTTCTCACATAGTCCTTACTCACCTGTCCAAACCGGCACCTGTAATTATATCCCAAAACGTAAAGTATGAAATGATTCTTTCATTGTTGCAGGCACCCAGCTTGGAGGTCAAAGACTTTTGGGTACGAGAAATCAAGAAAGTGCTAATGGGTCAGTTTGATGAAATACGAGGTAAATAAAATGTTTGATGAAATACGAGGTAAATAAAATGCTTGATGGTGTGTTTTTTTTAAGCCTTTTATCAGGGGTGCATCATTTATGTTAAGATTATACAGTTACCTATAGTCATGTTTGCTTTGCTGTCTTTAAATGCAGCCTGAAAGCAAAATCTGAAAATATTTTTGTGTCACCAGCTGTAAGCAGAGGTGACACATAGGGATCACTTTTCAGTGGTTTGTTTGTCCAATGCACTTTTCCCTTGCTTCAGCAGGTGACGTGTGTTTCAGAGAACACTTTTTCTTCATTCCAGAACAGGATTGTAGCTCACAAACTTATCATAAACAAACCCATGTATTAAATGGGTCAAGCATTGATCACATGATATTCCAGTGTAGCTATTGGACAATCCAATAATCTAATTTGAATATATCTATAAACATTGGAAACGTCCATTACCAAGTTTTGGTAGAAAGCCTGAAAGATACTAAACAGTATAATAGTGATGTGTCATTGTACAGTTTTACAAAGATAAACTAAAAAAAGGTGAACATTATGCTCAGGCAGTCTTGCAAATAAGTCTCTTCATATAAGCATTTAGATAAGATGCTAAATATATAAAGATCGGCCATAAATAGCAATAGCATAACTGGGTTATTAACCCTTTCCCTAATATAGACTCATTTTGACGCCCTCAATAGGTATCACATAAAGCCCGATCTGCAGAAAACCACAGTTAAACCTTACCAAATTTAATTACAAAATCCTCATTTCCAGACCACTGAGGAGCAGCGAACAGCATAAAACCTGATCAGCCTGCGAGTTCATGGTGTCCTCTATGAGGGAAAGGGTTAAATAGTAACATTGTACTCATGATTACTGTAAAATCTTTTATTTTTGTTGACATTAAATTTTGTGGAACCGGTCATTAAATCATTTTCACTGGTACATATGTTTGTTGAACCATGAGGTCCACGAAATGAACAGTTTTTGTGGGGATAAATATTTGTGGATAAAGTCATCCATGAAATCAACAAAAATTAATCCCCCACGAGAATCAATGATTCTACAGTAATTGTTGTTTATTCTCTCCAGTAAACAAGTTGAATCTCCAACGATCGTCTGAGGATCTTACGCGGTCGGGAAGTGACAGTGGCCTGGAAAGTTGGCGGCACCGTCAGGGTTCCGGCAATAACAACACCTCCACTGTTCCGGTTGGTCTGACCATGATGTCGCCCGAATCTCCGCCCGATACCCGTCTGGATAATGACCGGTGGTCGGAAAATGAGTTCACCGACTCTGATCCAGAAGTTGAGAGACAAAATGAACCGCAGACGTCTCCATTAGAGGTAAATATATCTTTGAGTGATGACCTAGAACTGCTGTTTTATTTTGTCTTCAGTTAAAACCCTTTACCCTTAGAAATTGCATTCTGAAAAAATGTAAACACAAGCCAAATGCCTGCAAGGAATTCTGGTTATAGAAAAAATAATTTGGAATAATTTGGCATACTAAAGAAATTTTAAATTTTTTCTGTCGTCACAATTTGATTCTTGTCTCTTGTAAAATCTGTGTTTGATATGAAAATCTGTTGTTTTCGTCATTTGTTTTTAAAATCTACACCATATTTAAGAATTTTTTCTGCCATTTGCAATTTTCATAATTTATATTATGGACTCACCAGTCCTGGCCAAAAGCATTTCTCAAGTGGTGTTCTATAGGGCAAAGGGTTTTAATGAAGGAAGATGAGAGGATAACAATAGATGTTACGCTGTACGGTTGTCTGTGATCTGTTACTGTGTCCGGTAACTTCAAATGAAGTAAATGATGATGCAATCTGTCGTCAATGCTTTAAATCATTACTGCATGGTGCTGTAAAATCAGTGTTGTTCTTGCAAAGTCAAGATGGTGTAAATGTAGCTTCTTGAGTTAATTCTTTACCTCATGAATATTCATATACAAATTTATGACTTGACGAATATTAATTGACTGAATATGAAATGGTATATGAAATGGATGAATTTTTTCTATCTCTGCAGGCTATGTAGCATTGAAGGAGCAAACAGAGGAGACCCTGATCAGACTGTTGCTTCCATATCTGATCTGGGTTTGTTCTGTTTGCCAATCAAAACAAGTCTATATGAGATAAGGGGTTAAACGTGTGGCTACCTTTTTTTAGGGAAGTTCAGAATTTCTTACCAAAACATTTGAGCAAGTTTGCAAGGACTCACATATTTGTGAGAATCTGTGATAACGCGGCGTGTGTGGTATTTGTGCAGGCAGTTGGTTATAAGCATGGCGGGTCATTCTCTCTCAGTCACTGTGGACAATACAACAGTTCTGAAAGGCAGAGACTGAGTGACCTTAGGTGTCATTGTGATTTGCTTAGATCCAGTTGTGTGTTTAGACTACACCCCTAGGTTACTTTTAATTTTGGAAATAAAGCAAAACTTACCTCGTAAATTTTCTGATTTTGCAGACAATAGTGCCATTTTTTGTATCTTATTTCACTACATGTATGTTACATCAAATTCGTTTATGAAAATATCATTAGCTTTTACACATTATCAGTTATAATAAATGACTAGTATTAGAAATTTTAAGTATATCTTAACCCTTTCCCTCATAGAGGACACCATGAAAAGACCTATGCGAACAGCATAAAACCAGATCAGCCTGTGAGTAACTCGCAGCTGATCAGGTTTTATGCTGTTCGCTGCTCCTTAGTGGTCTGGAAATGAGGATTTTATAATTAAATTTGGTAAGGTTTAACAGTGGTTTTCTGCAGATCAGGCTTAATGTGATACCTACTGAGGGCGTCAAAATGAGTGTATATGAGGGAAAGGGTTAATGGGTGGAATAATGATATAATGTATGGTACATGTATTTTAGATATGATTTTCTCTTCTAAGCCATAAATTGTGAAAATGTTAAAAAGAAATGTAACTATTTATATTTTGAAAGTAACAACAATACTTTCTTGTTACTAAGATATTTAATATTCTGTCATTTTGTCATTCAGCGAAAAAAAGTAAATACCAAGGTAAAAGTATTAACATTGAATGTTGTCCTACATATAGGATTCTTTTATTCTCAGTTTTCGGATGAAAATAATTTTGATTGAAGTTCATACAATTGGTTTTGACTTGAGTCGGTGTTCACTTATTTCATTAAATTTTCAGTAGCTGTTTTTGCATGGTTTAAGGAAAATATTTCAGATGCATTTTCTATCTTTCTCATTAAGATACTCTATAATTACATACAAACTTTTTTTTTTCATTATGAACTTCATTTTTTTTTCTCCATCTGTGTTTCAAAGTTATTTTATAGTGTACTTTTTTCAATAAGAAATAAATACATTTATTGTTATTGTTTTTGCTGCATGTATTCATTAAATATTTTTAACACAAATTCTTCACGCTTAAATACTAAATGTGAAATTCAGATATCATATTTTCACTGATTCATTGGTATGTATGATAAAATTTAAAATTTTAATTAAATTTTTTAACTAGATCAAGATGAATGTAACTTGCGGGCTGATCAGGTTATTTAGAGTTTGCCACAGGCATATTAGAAATGTGAAGGTACAGTGAAACATGCTTTTAATGAATTTCTTGGGACGCGGAAAATTGGTTCATTATATCCAAATTTGTTGTATCGATACAAGGTATAATATTAGGTTATAATACTTGGATATAATGTATTTGGTTATAGTAATTGATGCAAATTGTTCAATATTTTTGCTGTTTTAAAAACATAAAAAAATTTACATAATAAAAAAACACAAGAAATGATGATAAGTTTAATCAATGATGTTGATAAAAAAAATTGATGAAGTACTAGGCGGTATTCCAAACTTTTTCGCTGTTCTAACCCAGTGATCGGACATATAAATAAAGAAGGGTGAAGGTTGGGGAATTTATTTTCTTTTGTTATAACTATTCTTTTATTATAACTGTGTTCATTAGACGTGAGGTCTATATAAAAGACAAGTTTTCATTGGGATTAATATTCATGGATAAAACCCTCCACAAAATCAACGAAAATTAGTGTCCTACGAGTATTAATGATTTCACAGTAGTTCAAATCTTAAATCAGGGAGGAACATATTCCAACATTCTTGTACTAAATGATAAAGCAAATGACTACTGTAGTATGTTTACATAAAAGGTTACTATAGTAACATACAGTCATGCATTTGTTTAAAAAGAAGGAGAAGACTCCCTGGTGGCTGAGTGGTTAGAGCGTTCACCTCAGGAGCAGGCGGTCATGGGTTCACTCCCAGGCCACAACATACCAAAGTCATAAAAAATGGTACTGGTAAAGCCCTCTTGCTTGAAGCTCAGCACTGGTTGGCCCGGTGTCAGGATAGTGTGACTGGGTGTGGTATCATGCTACATGTCTATGACGTGATACTGCAGTGTGGCAGCACTATATCTGTCTCAAATAGACATAGTTTCCAAATGACAGAATTACTGTCAGTGGGACGTTAAACCCAACAAACAAACACACATAAAAAGAAGAAGAAATATTCAGTTATTTTTAACATTAAGGTAACAAGAATGGTGGCAAATGTTCCTGAGTATTTTGGAAGATGGTCAGACTGGGACATGCATGGGAGGCTGCCCTAGGGGATTGACATTTTTCTTCTTTTTTTTTTTTAGTCGATATCCCCACCCATGGACTTTGGCAGTTTATCTAATGCCCCCATGTATGCCCACCGCCCACACCTTGGGGCAAAACATTGATACTTCCACTGCGATCAAACACCACTAGCTTGGTATAGCAATCAGATTGATAGTGATACTCAGTCTGGACAAGTGTTACAGTACATGTATGTAACCTGATCAAGTACATGTATATAACCTGATCAGCCCAAGACTTGTGCACAAACTGGTCTGGCTTCATTTAGTTCTCATGGGATACATGGTGTGTGCCTCATCTTGCAAGCAAGCTCCTTGAGTCTCAAACATTAACTTCATTTGTTTCATTCAACTTTTCAGTAACATTTGCTTAATTAAATCCCCATTGAAGAAACTGCAATTTGAATTTCAATGATAATTTTATGCATTCTATATATATTGTGTGTGTTTTGCCTGTTTTTATGAAGTTTAAGGTATTCATTCCATCATTAGTCTAGACTTAAAATGTTGATGTCTTGTAACCATGTACAGTATTGGTATTATTTGAAAGTGTACTGTCTAATGATTTTATATATATAACTTTAATGCCTGAAAATTTATTTTGTGATTCTTTGATCATATCTTTTATTCTATAACTGAGCAGAATTCAACAAAAGAGAGTGCTAATTTTGCACATTTTGGAGATATGGAAAAAAAATCTTATTATTTTCTTTTACATGACAGAAGTCCATCTATGTCATAGCAGGCTTTCAGATATCACTAAGGTTTATGGGTTTACCAGACATCTTAATGATGGATCAAATACCAGAAAAGTACTGTCCCTTTATTAGTTCAAATATAGCATCAAATATCATTCTTAAAAATGTTTTGAATAATTATCATGGCATTATTATTAGAGTTTGACACCCAGGTCTATTTAACCCTTTGCCACTTAAGAAATGTGTAGGATAGCCAGCCCAGGAATGTTAGAGTAAAAGGCTTTTTAAGCCATGGTGCCCACTAGTTTGAGGTCATAAAAAAAATGTCTTGCCTTCTTAAAGCTGGCTGATACCAGCAGGTCTGTGGCCCAGCCACTTGACTTAGAAGAAAAAACTTGCGTTGGAAAAACATTTGTGAAGTCTACAATCTGGGTACAGTTTCTTATTGAAGGTGGCTGCTAACACAGTTCCTGATGTTTACATCAAAGTTGACAATCTGATTAGCCTCTCTTGTTGACCTAGATCTACATGGTTTCCTTACTATCAGTTTCCTTATTAGTACAGCCAAATTATCTGGGACTCCCTAAAACAGGGAATTGATTTCATGTGTGATCTGAGCCCTCAGTTCTGGAAAATCAAACTGCTGCAATTCAAGGTCAAGAATTCAAGCTCACGATTAGTGGTAAAATTCAGTCGTGATTTGAGCCTGATACAACTGTTTGAGTCTAAAATTGTACTTGCTTACTTTTTGCAATAATCGGACTTGGCTTTTATGATGTAATGTTGTATACATGAAATTGCATCTGAGTGAGTGCTTGTCATCAATGATTATCACTGACACCTATACTCATGCATCTACTTACGTTACTTTCTTTGTTTGCTGCATTTGTTTTCTCTGCTTTGCTATGTAGCGCTTTATTTTGGCTTTCTTCTCTCACCAACAGCCATCATATTTGCAGCAGTATGTTGCTATCGCCGACTACGCTGCCGTGGATGAGGTGGAGATGGGTCTCCGGGAGGGTGACATCGTCGAGATTCTACGCACGGGGTCCACGGGCTGGTGGCTGGCTCATCACCTGACGACCAACGAGGAGGGCTGGGTCCCATCTACCTACCTTGACCCTGCTCCCAACCATGGATCAAGATCACTGGCATCTGTCTCAAGCATAGGTGAGTTAAGGTCAGAGTCATTTGGCATTTGTGCCTCTAAAAATGCTTGTCTATAACAGAAGATGTCAGATGTGTCTCAAATTATACTCAAATCCCTGTTGAAACTAATGGCCATTATTACAGTTTGAGCATGAAAATTATACTCGAGAACAGTACATTCAAACCTGCCTTAAGCGGTCTGTCAAGAAAACAAGAAAAATGACTGCTTAGCAGATGTGGCCACTAAATGAAGGTTAAACGTATAACAAACTGCTTATTTGGTAATATCAAAACTGACCGCTAAATACAGGTTGACCGCTTAATACAGGTTGACCGCTTAATACAGGTTGACCGCTAAATACAGGTTGACTGCTTAATACAGGTGACCGCTAATACAGATTCAACTGTATTAATTTTCAAGATCAGGATGTCAGTAACTTAGTAGTGAGAGTATTCAGGGTCTTGAGGGTGGATCTTTTCATTGGTTTCATCCCCACTGTATCACAGTATAATCATTATATCTAAGCTTCATTTATGAAATGGATCAAAATGGAATCTTGCATTTTGTATCATGTATTGTCTTTTCACATCCTGTCAGGCTTGAATTAGGTGCCACTGACTATATTTTATATCAATAAAAGTAGCTTAGGGTGGTGTTGAGAATAAAATGGGATCAAGGTCATTGGTTTTAAAAATAGAAATCTTGAAATTGGTAGCTATATTGGACCATGTGGCGTGAACTGGGAAAAAGCAGTGTAGAAAAGGTATAAGTCACCTTAGTGATTGCTCAAATTGGATATGTAAGAATTTGGAATATTTTTTAAGTTTTTATGACATTGTAGAGAATAAAATTCCAGAATGTTCTTACTTGATGTGAGAAGTTTAGTATTAGTTTCAGAGTTTGATTTATATTTTCAGGTTCAAGTAGCCAGCCAGACCAAACTAGTCGTTCAAGTTTGACCAGCGGGTATAGCGCCACAAGTCCCGTAGATGAAACAACCATCTGACGAAGCAACCCTGTGTCTTGCTGAACAGAAGATGTAGATTGACCTATCATTTTCCCCATCACAGTCATCATTGGCATGAACATTTCTTTTAAGTATCCGCAAAATGTTACAGTATTTAGGTCCTCTAACACCTTGGGGGATTGGAAGCATCCATCATGGTCTGCTGAAGCTTTACAGCAGATTCGCCATTTGCAACACCAATCAAAATGAAATACAAATTTCCTATAAAGCCTTTATATCCCTATATGTTCAAAGAAGGAGGTTTGAATTGTTTGACAACCTGTGACAAGCAGCTGTTTTGAAATACTGGACATAGTCTTTATAGACAGGTGGACTTTGAAGGAGAGTGTGTGTGTGTTAAATGTTTTATTTAGAATATAATGCAGAGATCTGAAGTTTGAGGTTACATGAGTATTATTGCTGATAAATATGTAAGAAAATTTAGAAAAAATAACTTTTTTGGCTTCTAACACTTAGCTTTAACATTTTCCCTCATAGAGGACACCATGAAAAGACCTATGCGAACAGCATAAAACCAGATCAGCCTGCGAGTAACTCGCAGGCTGATCAGGTTTTATGCTGTTCGCTGCTCCTCAGTGGTCTGGAAATGAGGATTTTGTAATTAAATTTGGTAAGGTTTAACTGTGGTTTTCTGCAGATCAGGCTTTATGTGATACCTATTGAGTGCGTTAAAATGAGTCTATATGAGGGAAAGGGTTAAAGTGAACAATCATTACAGTAAAATTACAAACGATTTCTTGCATTTTTCGCAGTCAGTATAAATCTGTGAACTTAAAATTGTTCCCAGTCCATAAATAGTTGACATCCGTTTGTCCTTCAGAAGATTTGTGTCCCAGAACCTAAGCTAGTAAACAGTATAGAACTGTTTCTTGGGTTTATGCTTGGAAACCTTGTTACATGGATTGCATTGTCACTGTATAACAATAAACCAATCAAAAGATTTTGGACCATGCTTCGAGCTGTGTGATACTGACATTGTTCGATGTAATGTTTGCCAAAATGGATATGCAGCATATTTAAAAGCTTGTTAACATTGATGTTACAATGTAATGATCCTATAGGGTATACATTGACTTTTCCTTCATCTCTTTTCAACGTTTCAATATTTTATACAAACCTTTCATTCTCTCTATCAGTATATATACATATATCTGTCTATCATTCACATAAACTTTCTATTATAGGGTAAGAACTATATCTTTAAGGTTTTATTATTTTTAATACTGATGGTTTAGATTGTGAAGTTTATAGATAATCAAACTATACAGGAACCTTGTCATAAAATCAGGCAGTGTAGAAATGATGCAGTATCTTCACTGTAAATTTCTTTTACAAGGAATCCAGTGTGACCGTAACACATGGTATATGATGTCATTTTAAGATATCACAGACACAGCATTTAATTTGCCTCGATTTGAAAGAGAAAACTGCTGTAACTTATTTATTTTTTCACCAATTTTAATGAGATATAGTGAATGCAAAGTGGAAAATGGTGCACTACACAAAATGATTATTTGCCAGATGAACAGTGTCTCCTTACATTCGGGAAAACATCAGCGATGTGCTTACGTGTAAGCAAACAAAATTTCACGAACTTGGGAGGTTTTTCTGAATGTTTAGAAAATCTGTACATCTGACAAAAGAATCATCATGACATGTGTAGGGCACAGTTTCTGCTTCGCATTTGCTGTTTAACATTAAAATTGATACTGAAATAAAATACTTACAGCAGTTTTTTTCCCTCTGAATGATGCAAAATATGCTTGTGGTATGGCCACACACAAATCTGTCTGGATGAAAAGGAGTGATTTATGGGGTCATTATCTTGAAAACCCGGGAAAACCCATGTGAATCCCAGGAAAACCCATGTACTCATGTGTGTGTACATGCAACAATTGCTATCCAGATTAATAGTCATAACATCTGAGTGTACAGTAGTTTTCTTATAATCAATCTAAGTCATCCAGTTGTTATCTCATGTTGGCCTTTCCAAAGGAGTTACCATCTTGCACTTCATCAAATGTAGATCAACCCCTGAATCTAGTTGTTGTTGTTTTTTTCCCCTAGATCCATATATAGCTAATTTTTATTTTAACAATTTCTTCTGAACATTCAAGTGTATAAAGAACCTTACCTAATACCTGATTACTTTTATATGCAAATTACAGATACTTGTGAAAAATTGAATTGTTCATCATTCTGAATGTGCTCCCTCCATACATTACCTTTGTTATCAAGAAGTCAACTTGTTTGAAGCAGATGGCCTCTAGATAACAAAGGGATACTTTATTTTACATGTAACTCCTGTCTCTAGTTGTATACCCTATCCTCCTTTCTTTAATTCCCTTGAACAGTTTCTTGAAACAGGTTTTCCCATATTTTTTTTTTTTTTCATATTTTTTTGTTTGTTTTTTGTTTATCCCTGATTCTCTCAGTGAGGTGGGAACTATTCTGCTTCACAATAATTTGTCATGTGCATGACTTTATTCCTAATATTTATAATGCTGATTGAAAAAAAAAAATGTGTTTGTTTGAAAAGGTGTTTGTTTGAAAAAGAATATTTTGTTTAAAATTGTTTGAAAAGGAATATTTTGTTTTAATTCGTTTTTCAAATTTTTAGCCTGATTTAATTGATTCTTTTAGTCATATAAAAGAAGTTCTTGACATATGCATTCCAAGAAATTATTCCAAATAGCCAGGGTTTGTTCCTGTTTAATGTTAGGTAATATATTTATATAAAACATTCCTTCAATAAGTTGGACATTGCTACCAGTATATGACATACTATCACAGCACCTCCAGCAAGTCAACAACAATAAATCAACATTCCTCTGTAAATGAAAAGATTTTGTTAAATATTATCAAATCGAAATTAAAAGGATTTAAAATATTTATATAACGGAACCATACAGCTGTCAAAGATCTTCAGTGGAGTCCAAATCAAGAAATGTTTTTTGGTGATAATGCAAGATTAAATTGCACAAAGTTATTCTTAAAGAATATAAAATAGGAAAGAAAAAACTGACTGTAACACAGGGTAGCCTGAATGTAATGGTTTTATCAAGCAAAAGTATTATGAAAGTGGATTGATTGATACTTAAATTCTTATATGAGGTAGAAATATATTCAACAATTTCTGTTTTATGAAATACATGTACTGATATATGACTAAGTTGAGATAAATTGTTACCATAGTTACAATAAAAATGTTGAGGTATAAAATATCTGGGTGTTTTTATTAGAGAAATAAGAATGATTTAATTTGCCCCTACATATTTATGTATTATTTAACCCTTTCCCTCATAGAGGAAACCATGAAAAGACCTATGCGAACAGCATATTTATGCTGTTCGCTGCTCCTCAGTGGTCTGGTAATGAGGATTTTACAATTAAATTTGGTAAGGTTTGAGTTTGGCTTTCTGCAGATCAGGCTTTATGTGGTACCTATTGAGTGCGTCAAAATGAGTCTATACGAGGGAAAGGGTTAATGCCTCAGTATGGTAAGTGGAATTCAGGCCAGGGAATGATGGGACAAATATTTCAGTAAATGTAATAAATGCATCATCATTTCATGAACATTTCTGAAAATGGCATTACATATGATCATTTGTGTTTTTGACAAATTTTGCTGTATTACGTAAACCTGTGGTACACCTGGAGAGGTTATTTAAAGTTAAATTTTGTTGACTTGTTGATTTGAATGGTTGTGGATACATGTTATTGAATGTGCAGAGATGCTTCTTTATCAGAATGAAATGTTGAATTTTTAAAGTCTATATAATTAACATATTATATTTTTAGTCCTGCCATGTAGAAAAGTATACTGTTTTACTCAAATTGTTCATTAAATTATGTACTTAGATAGCATGAAATGTAGATTTGAATTTTTAGATTGATAATGATAGTGTATGTACTATAAGTGTTTTTATAAATTGTACATTTATAAGAATATGAGAAATTTTAATTGTTTCAATTATTATGCCCTAGGCATGAGATTTAAGATACAACTAGTAGTATAGACATATGTTGTCCAGTGCTCCGAAGTCTGTATTAACCCTTTACCTCATGAATATTCATGTACAAAATTATGACTTGATCAATATTAATATTGAACTTCAAATGGTATACAAAACAAAGGATTGTTCTTTTTGTTATGTAGACTGTTTAAAATCGAAGCTACAGATCTTATGAGCAAACAGGGGACACCCTGATGGAAAGAAGGGTCTACTCTGTTTGACATCAAAACACATTTACATGAGGTAAAAGGTTGAATGCACAGACTCTTTACAATATGTAATCTACCAAAGTCACATAAAAATTCATGTACATATGGGGTTATGTCAATTATGAGTTCAATTATTTAAACTGCCTTGTAACAGAAATTAAAAACAACAACAACAGCAATTCCTATTTTAATACACAATACAATATTGAAAGTTCAAGTTTCTTTTGTGGCAAAATACCAGTATATCTGTATTACTAAGTTCTCCTGAGGTTTCAGAATTATGCAATAATTCAGCCTTATCAGATTTAATGTACATGTAGTATGTTTTCACATTGGATGCTTTGTTATTATGGATAATGTACTTGACTTAATTAAGTATAAGACTAAGGTACTATTAATACAATTTAACCATAACAAGGTTTGGTATCATTTTTGTTTCAGGCAATTGGGGGGGTGGGGCGGTATATAATTACCTGTATTTTCATGGAATTATGGTTCAAACATTTTGAAGGATTTTTTTTACGGAAAAAACACCATTCAGGAAATCAACAATAATTAACTCCACACAGTGACCACACTGGAAAATAATGATTTTACAGAATTAATTTCTGCAACCCTTCACTATTGGGAGATGTCACTGCCATCTGCGCAAGACCTTAGAAAAGTCTAATCAGACTGCACACGTTCCTGATACAGGCAGTGTTTAATTGTGTTACTTAACCCTTTACCTCTTGAATATTCATATAAAATTTTGGACTTGACCGAAATTAATTTACTGAACTTTGAATGGTATTTTAAACAATGGATTTTTCATTTTTTCGGTATGCAGACTTTGAAGAGTCTGAACAAAAATATTGAACGAGCAAACAGATGAGACCCTGTTCAGAGGGGTCCTTTCAGGAGCTGTCAGATCTTGGTCGTCTCTGGTTGCCAAGGCAACAGAATGCATCTATATGAGGTAAAGGGTTTATGTATCATGTAGTTATGGATTAAAAACAAAACAGGACAAAACCTGATCAGTCTGCAAGTATCTTACAATGGTTTTATATTTATCACAGAGGTCACTATCTAGAGACTTTTCATAAGACAAACGGTTAAGGAAACAAATCTGAACATAACATTGAAATATCTACATGTACATAGATAGTTTTAAAGACTTTGTATAAATTGTTAATTATTGGAGAGGTTTTAAGATTTTATGGATCATAAGCATTTTAACAAATTTCATCAGATTTTACAAACTATGAATATATATCTTATATAGAATGCATGCTTTTCAGAACTACTGTTAGATGATAAAATTTGTTAGATAAGTTTTTATTCTGTAGAGACATCCAATGTTGCATCAGATACATGGTAATTAGGATATTGACTGATCAGTGTAAAATGATCGGTGTAAAATGATCGGTGTAAAATGATCGGTGTAAAAACAGAGGATCACTGAAGGATTATTATGCCAAATGGTGTTTGGTCCTGAAATATAGTAATTTTATAGTAGAATAATTACATATTCAAGCAGTTAACCCTTTACCTCATGAATATTCATGTACAATTTTAGGACGTTATGAATACTGATTAATTAAACTTTAAATGGTATTTGAAACAATGGATGTTTCTTTGCCATGTAGACTGTTTAGAATCTGAGCTACACTATTGCATGAGCAGACAGAGGAGACCCGGATCAGACAGGTTCTGGAAGGGACAGTTTGATCAGGGTCTACTCTGTTTGGCAAGGCGTCAGAATGGGTCTATATGAGGTAAGGGGTAAAAGCAATATGAACAGAATTTTCGAGCCTCCCCTTTTTTGCAAGGAAAAGCATACGTCAGAACTTTGTAAATAGTGAAACAGTCTGTGAACTTAATGTAAGTACATATACTTCTAAGGGATGTTTTAACATTATAGGAAATAAAATTAGAGTCAGTGTCTTTCTAATCCCACACATCATGCAAATATAAGTTGTTATAGATAAAGCTGTATATATATATACTGACATAATATTGAAGTTTTAAATGTTTTACAACTATCTCTGATTTGTCATCGTCTACGTGATTTTGTTAACTTTTTGAATTGTTATGGGTGTTTATTTTTTATTATTGCCTTTTTGATAAGTTTAAATGAGTATACATTCTATTGTGATGTTTTGATGCTTGGCATTTATTTATTGACATGAGGAATAAATCCGAAGATTTATGCAAGGGAGAGAATTGTGTTTTTTTCTCAAACCATGCCCTTTTATATATAAACCTGACACATCCATAATGTTACAAACACCACTACCACCCGCTCACTTGAAATGATATATAAGTATATTTACTCAGATATTATTGGGGGCCTCCATTGCTGATAGGATAAAGTGGCTGACCTTAACACTCTCTCAACCCCTCACTGCGTGGGTATGAGTCCCAGCAGGGTCATTTGGATTTTTAGCTCACCTGAGCACAGCTCAGGGTGAGCTTTTGGGATACTTGATTGTCCGTCGTCCGTCAACAATTTTGATGTTTACACACTAGAGGCCACAATTTTGATCCAATCTTCCTCAAACTTGGTCAGAATGTTTGTCTTGATGATATCTTGAACCCTTTCGAAAATGTGTCAGGTTGGATCAAAAAGTAGGTCAGTAGGTCAAATCTTAGAAAAATCTTGTTTACACACTAGAGGCCACAATTTTGATCCAATCTTCCTCAAACTTGGTCAGAATGTGTGTCTTGATGATATCTTGAACCCTTTCGATAATGGGTCAGGTTGGATCAAAAAGTAGGTCAGTAGGTCAAATCTTAGAAAAATCTTGTTTACACATTAGAGGCCACAATTTTGATCCAATCTTCCTCAAACTTGGTCAGAAAGTTTGTCTTGATGATATCTTGAACCCTTTTGAAAATGGGTCAGGTTGGATCAAAAAGTAGGTCAGTAGGTCAAATCTTAGAAAAATCTTGTTTACACACTAGAGGCCACAATTTTGATCCAATCTTCGTCAAACTTGATCAGAATGTTTGTCTTGATAATAATCTTGAACCCTTTTGAAAATGGGTCAGGTTGGATCAAAAAGTAGGTCAGTAGGTCAAATCTTAGAAAAATCTTGTTTACACACTAGAGGCCACAATTTTGATCCAATCTTCTTCAAACTTGGTCAGAATGTTTGTCTTGATGATATCTCGAACCAGTTCGAAAATGGGTGGGGCTGGACAGAAATGTAGGTCAGTAGGTCAAATCTTAGAAAAATCTTGTTTATACTCTGAGGGCAACATTTTTGGCCCAATCATCCTCAAACTTTGGCAGAATGTTTGTCATGATGATATCTTTTGTGGATGGGGTCAGAAAATTCCTGAACATTGTTTCACCTCATCATCTTAATTCTAAAGCAATCTGTTTTGTACAGGCAATGAATGATACTTTTCTGAGGTGAGAGATCTAGGCCATCTTGGCCCTCTTGTCATGTGAGAGAGCCATCCAGCTGGCTTGCAGTAGATTGGTGCCTCAGTGCATCCAGGGTCTTCCTCCACCTGTAATTAGCTGGACGTCCCTATTTGACTGATATACTGTCACAGTGACGTTTAACCCTTTCACTTATAGAGGACACCATGAAAAGATCTATGCGAACAGCATAAAACCAGATCAGCCTGCGAGTTAAAGCTAAAGGAAAGGGTTAAAGCTAAAAAATGACCAGAGGGCTAGGAAGCAGATTCCTAATGGCCGAGAAAGTTTCTGATTCTTTCTATTGGACAAAGCACTGTTCTAACTCTGCAGGGCCTCTTTACAACTTGGTAAGATATAACAAAGTGGTTATTACAAAAACAAAATAATAACAACAAAACATGGTTTTGAGACTGGTGGTATCTCTTTTGTGAAATAATGCACCTTTCTCATTTTTAGCCGTGAAAATTTAAGACCTGCCTTTACCTATCATTAAAGGATGACTAAATAAGGCGCTCACAAACAGTATCACAAACAAAACCATGTGTTAACTTTTGTAAACCAGGTCAACCATTGACTTCCTGTTATTCAAGTTTGGCTATCGGATAGCCTGCAAGTCAGTTAAAAACATCTGTAAACACAGGGAATCCATTGATAATGATGATGACTGCTATGTTCCCAATGACCAAGATGAAACCTGATCATACACTGATATAGACATATTTCAAAACAGCAGCATCATTTTCGTAGTAGACCAATGCTCAGATCTTACAACTTCCATCCTCCGCACTACGACGTAGTACTATGTTAATTCTATTAATTATGTATATTTATAAATTTCCATTTTTAAATCCCACAACAGAGACCTCTCTCCTACACGACTGTCGTCGGCTTCAGGAGCGGGAGTTCGTAGGTTCGGTCCCCGGCCGCGACATACCAAAGTCGTAAAAAATGGTACTGGGATAGATCCTTTGCTTGGCGCTCGGCATATAAGGGTTCTTCCAGGACTGGTTGACCCGTTGTCAAGATAATAAAACTGGGCGTGGTATCATGCCACATGGATACGGCGTGATACTGCAGTGTGCCAGCACAATATATCTATCTCAAGTAGACATAGTCTCCTAATGACTGAAATACTGTCAATAGGGCGTGTAAAACCAGGATCTCTGTATATAGTATGAAGAGACCTTGGTTAAACCAAACAAGAAATATCTTTAAAAAAGATATTCGGCGTAGGATGAAAGAAAAACGTGATTTCCAGTCTTCTAGAACATTCCGAGGAAAAGCGCGCGAAAGACCGACGCACAACAAATTTAGTACGCTCTAGAAATAGTTCAGTATTTTTTCTATGAAATATACTTATTTATAGACGGTAATACAAAAAAATTATATCCGTAAATAGGCTTGTTTGATATTTGTTCATATCATTATTGCATATGACAATTATGATATAAAAGCGTTATTAGTTGTTTTGGTTTTGGCGAATTAATTTTCAATGAGAGCGTCTCGACAGGCTGGAAGAATTCAATATACATAGTAATTAAGGGGTTTCATGTCATAACACGGTGGATTCTTTTTTGTTGTTTTAAATCATTTTCACAAAGTAGCATTCCTCAATTGATGGAAAAGGATTGTATTTAACTTACTGAAATCACTTTCATGTTTACATCAAAAAGAAAAGTAATAACACCAAGCTGAATGATATATACAAGCTGCACCCCTTATTTACAGTAATTTTATAGTCCATAACGATGCGTTAACCAATAACAGGAGTCCTTTTATTCAGCTTAGAATTATTTACCGCTGTTAGCGTACATTTGATTGGCTTAAGATGCGAGTTGAAATCGAAATTATACAGCTACGCCGAAAAATCGGACACCTGAACGCTGTATATGAGCAGGGGTTCGTGAAACTCAAGGACAATGTGTGAAATAATATCTGCTTAAGATTTCAACGTTTATGTGTCATTTTGATAACAGCAAACAATTGTTTCACTATTCCAAACAAAGTTTACGCTTTAGCATGTGTGCGTGTGTCTGGCCGGGTACGTGCACGGTCTTGGTCAAACCAAAGTCTCTTATACATAGATCTCGAGGCACTAATCAAACTTTTTAGATTAGCAAATATACTTTTAATTTTCAATCTTTAAATTTGTTTGGTCGCTTTGAATTAATAGATTTGAAACCCGTTTCCCATCAGTTGTCCAGTGCGGATAATTAAGTAAAGAACCATTTTGCACTGATTTTTGAATATGCAGGTCTCTGTATATATAAACATGTAGTGAGACTCAAAGACCCTGAGTGGATGATCATATAAATATAAATCACGACAAACGATAAACGCGATATATACACTTCATAAATCATGTTTCAAACATTCTTTTACAAATTCATATTAAACTTGAGGATTGTTTTTATCCAGGGTCTCTGTAAATATACAGTATTAAAGAGACCCTGTTATATCATACTACATGATGTTGATTCATTTTAACATCAACACAATATATTGTTGAAATTCCAGATGCAATTGCCCTAAAATTTAAAGTTTTCAGATGTCTCTTAACTCCACTTTACTTATTTAGAAAGCATCGATCATTCATATATATATTTTTAACCATAAAGTATATTTCGGTTAAATGAGATTAGCTAGCCGTTATACTAATCGTATGTTTTCGGCAATACCCGGCCTAACCCGTTAGATGTTATTTTGAACAATATTATACATTCCGGAAATGTCCGAAGTGACTTACTACGTGCAGGTGAATAATAATTTACCTTGGTGTGCTGTCAAGTGTAAACTCAAGATCTAAATATCTTTTTACGACATGGTTTATCGGTTCTGAAGTTCAACACGTCGAAATGTTCTATTTACATGCGTTTTAGCCTTACCTGTGTACGTTCTCTTGCTATTTGAGATGTGTTAGCTATATAAAGCAAAGTTTAGGATTGCGATTTTCTAGATTTGTTGCATCCGAAAGGTTAACGAGAAAAGGAAAATGGGTGTTACAACATACAATGTAAACGAGAGAGGAGGCGAAGTTTCCGCCATATCTTATCCTAGGGTATGTTGTTGTATATATGTGTTAACTTTTGCTGATATATATTGCTGTCTTTATGAAAAACGTACTGTTTTGTTTATAATATTTGATCTATACATATTATGCGCAAGTACACAGTCGATTCATTTACCAAGACTTTGTTTGACTTTAAATCTATGCCTGTTTAGAGGTAATGTGATAACTATACCTTATATTCGTGCATCCTCGGTACCCAGGCTATTCACATTAACCCTTTCCCTCATCTAGACTCATTTTGACGCACTCAGTAGGTACCACATAAAGCCTGATCTGCAGAAAACCATAGTTAAACTTTAATTATAAAGTCCGCATTTCCATACCACTGAGGAGCAGCGAACAGCATAAAACCTGATCAGCCTGCGAGTTACTCGCAGGCTGATCTGGTTTTATGTTGTTCGCATAGGTCTTTTCATGGTTTCCTCTATGAGGGAAAGGGTTAACATAAATCCTGGGTAACGAGGATGATTTTCGTGTAACAAGATATAATATTGAATATCATTTTTTTCTTAATTTTGCAACACAAATAGTCATCTTAGAACGAGAAATGAAATCTGTGTATGTGTGTTGATCATAAGAATACCCTTAGGCTACTTCCTCCAAACTTTATGATCTTAAAATGTCTTCTTTTTTTCATAAAATGCTAACTACATGTATTTATCAAACTTTCTAAAATAAGAATTGAGTCATGTTTTTCATGTGTTTTTCTACAACCTCTAACAATTTAGTACATTCATAGTATCACTTAAATGGCTCATACCCGGCACGGTTGTTATCTTGATAGCAAAGGAGATCGAAGTTGAATGGGGCGAATCATAACATCCTACCGACAGTATTTCATTCGTTTGGAGACGATATCTACTTGAGACAGGTGTAGTGCTGCCTTACTGCGTATTAGACGTAGACATGTGGCATGATATCACACCCAGTCACATTATCCTGACACCTGGCCAATCAGTCCTGAA
>CM037793.1:24786937-24836937 GCA_021229015.1 Solen grandis | reverse complement strand
AGACCAGACAGCACCTTCCAAACAGAGAAGACCCAGACCAGACAGCACCTTCCAAACAGAGAAGACCCAGACCAGACAGCACCTTCCAAACAGAGGAGACCCAGACCAGACAGCACCTTCCAAACAGACCAGACAGCTGTTTGCTCATTAAAATTGTAGATCTGATTCTACAGTCTGCACTGCGTAGAAAAATGTTACACATACCATTCAAAGGTCAGTAAATAAATATTCCTCAAATAATAAATCTGCATATGAATATTCATGAGATAATGGAAGGTTCAGGGTCAAGGTACTTTTAGACAAAGTCATAATGTTGGCAAATATCATACAGTATCTAGACTTTGACTCCTGATTTATAATGGAGCTGCACTTTATACAGTTAAAAATATTTTACTCTTATGGTTTTCAAGGTAAAAAAGAGAAAAAGTAATGTTCATGATTCATGTTGATTTTAGGGAATGTTTAACCCTTTCCCTCATATATACTCATTTTGACGCCCTCAATAGATATCACATAAAGCCTGATCTGCAGAAAACCACAGTTAAACCTTACCAAATATAATAACAAAATCCTCATTTCCAGACCACAGAGGAGCAGCGAACAGCATAAAACCTGATCAGCCTGCGAGTTACTCGCAGGCTGATCTGGTTTTATGTTGTTCGCATAGGTCTTTTCATGGTTTCCTCTATGAAGGAAAGGGTTAAAATCTTATAAACAAAACCTTTAAAAGATACAGAACTACATAATTTTAATGTCTGTATACATTATATATTGCTGATTTTGTGTTGGCATCAATGTATACAGAATTGATTTTTTTTTCAGACAGCAATTTGAAATAGAGTGAAAGCTATCAATACTAAGCTGATTGACTACTGTGAAATCATTCATTTTCGTGGTACACCAATTTTCGTCAATTTCGTGGAGGGTTTTATCCACGAATATTAATCCCAATGAAAACTTTTCTCTTATATAGACCTTGCGTTTTCTGGAACAAAGATCCAAGAATAAATGTACCCATCAACTTCCCTTAAGTACATATTCAACGAAATTTAATGTCAACGAAAATTAATGATTTTACAGTATTGAATATCTAAGGCTGTATAACTTTATTATTGTGGTGTTTATTATATAGTATATTAGTCACACATGTAGTCTAGCTACTCACAGGCAGCATCTGAAGGCACAAAGGGCACCAAAGAGTCCAAGGTAGAACAAATGACCAACTGCAAGCCAGTCACATGACATATATGAATTACCAGATTGAGACTCCAACCCACAACAGTCAGGGGCTAATATCAAGTCTACACCACTCAGTCACAGAGGCCCCACACTTACCCTGCAATGTCTTGAATGCCACAAAAAAACATCTCTCAAGATTTAGAACTGAGGCAATTCATCATTACCACTATAGGCTTTGAACAAGTTATCATGTAAATCTTAAAAAAAAAAAAAATGAGAATTGTGAAAACGTAAGTCGTGAAAAACTTGTTAAAATAAAATTTATCTTTAGAAACAAACACATAGGTAAGTAACATAAAAATAGAAATTATAGGATAAAAGTAATGGAATCATAATCATTAATGAATAAAAAAAATAAGAATAAGAAAGTATTAGGTTTTTATGTAGGAGGAAATTAACAAAAGGAAGACAAATAAAACAAATAAAATTTACCTGAATATAGCACACAGGAGATTAGATTTGTTAAACATGTACCGGTATCTCTCATATGCAGTCACTGTTAAATGATACTGAGATCACTCATACAATATCCAATGTTTCAATTCTCCAATATCCCAATGGTTGACAGTATACATTATAGTATAAGTATCCCACTATTGGTTGACAGCCCAAGAGGGTCAATGGTAGATAATTGTCCAAGACAAACCATTTCATGGGTAAAGGTGTTAAAAACCCTCCAATTAAAGACTGTGATAAATCTGTGTCAAGCCGTGAGTGATTCAGATTGTATTTAGACCATGTGTGCCAATACAGCAAGATAAGACCTGGATATTTGGTCAATAAAATCAATGGTTGTTAAGTATTTTATTGCCCATTTCAATCATTTCGAGGCATTTAACACAGCCCTGCCTCCATCCACTGGTGGAAAAAGTGGGTTACCCAGTCAGAAAAAAAAAGAAAAAAAGATTGAATAGTGTGGCCGAATAGAAGTAGATTTTGAATGATACAGAACATCCAATTATTTCTGTATAAAGTCGTATTTAAAAGAGCCATCAATGTAAATGAACTATGCCACCAGTACAAAACCTGATCCGCTTGCAAGAAACTGTCTGACTAATTGGGGAAGAAGACCTCTGTATTCAAATATGGGTATCAAAGGTCCACAAAAGGCTTAAGTGTCAAGAGAGATTTGTGTATACAATGTATTTGAGTTCAAGCCCAAAAGCATACTACAAAAGGACTGAGGGGCCATGCAGGTACTTAATACTTACTACTCATTAACACTCACAAGATGATGCACTTTAAAGTCATCAATTTTGTTGAGAGATTAATATTCACTTGGGATTTATTTTATTCGGTGGTTTTATCTTGTGGATGTTCGTTTTTCCGTCCTCATATTTTTCTTGAACCTATGTATATATCCCAAAAACTGACTTCATTACAGATTCCACAAAATTTAATGTCAACGAAATATATTGATTTTACAGCAGTAAATAGCACTGCTGTAACATAGTCTAGACTGAGGCTTGTTTTTAATAGTACGTCGGTAATCTCTAGAGGCTTAACCCTTTCCCTCATAGAGAACACCATGAAAAGACCTATGCGAACAGCATAAAACCAGATCAGCCTGCGAGTAACTAGCAGGCTGATCAGGTTTTATGCTGTTCGCTGCTCCTCAGTGGTCTGGAAATGAGGATTTTGTAATTAAATTTGGTAAGGTTTAAGTGTGGTTTTCTGCAGATCAGGCTTTATGTGGTACCTATTGAGTGCGTCAAAATGAGTCTATATGAGGGAAAGGGTTAACACATAAATAAGAACAATGAAACAGTAAATGGTTAATATAGCATCACACATCTTTTAAACACAAAATATTTTTTTGCCAGCTTTTAATCAGCACATTACCTGGTGAGTGTACAATCCTGGGACACAGGAAGTTGACCAGCGCCACCTACGATACAGCGGCATCGTGTCTGCAGATCACTCCACAACAGACGCTATCTTGTTAACGTTCCACCGCCTTCTTTTCAAAACATATCTCCTTTTTATCCAGTGGAATATCACAAATGTCACACAATTATCGCATTAACTCAATAATTATGACTGATGATAAATCCATAATTTCTAAACCATCCCTTCTCAGGACATTATATTATCCAATATAAGTTTGTAGAAAATACAGTACAATACACTTGCAAGAAAGTTCTTTTGTCATGGATGTAACATCAACTCTTCCAAACTGCTGTACCAAAGGTCAACTAAACCATATGTTCAGATAATGGTCCCTATTGATTTTGATTTGTTTTCAATAAATCTTTGATTCTGGTCAATACCTGAGGTGGTCCCAAGCGCTATCACACTTGTTCAATAATTAAACCTGTGCAGAGAAGTAACTGATTGTATATTTGTTTCATCTATTTCTGGAAACCACGCTGAATATCAATTAAAGCTTATTTGAAACACGCATTTTAAAGTGCTGACCTAACATCAATTTGCAAAAGTCCAGTCTTATTAACTTACCAGCTTTGAACAAGAGTAATATATCTTTTTCTTTTTACTCACAATTAAAGTTTTAATGTTTAAACTATGAACTACTTTTCAAAACCATCTCAAAAGTTTTTTTTCTATATATTATAAGTAGTGTTCTTTCACCATATATATATATGTGTGTGTCAATCACTTTATGATTTTCACATATAATTGCTGCATCTATTTCTGTAAATACTATAACTGCAGCCATCTATGTATTTTTGTATTAAAATCTTTCCTAAATATTAATCAACAACAACAACACAGGGTAGATCATTTATAACTCACTCCATGATAACACAAACCAATAATACATTCAAAAAATATCTACAAGCACACTTGTAAAATGTCAATAAGCTTGAACAAATAATCCAATGAATTAGTTTCCAGAAAATTTGACACTATTAATACTAGCAGTGTAGCTAATCATATAAGTAAAACCACTGTCAAAGTAAGTTTAATTAAAAGATTTGTTTTCCTCCAATACACACGGTTCCTGTGTATATATCCAACTTCTCTTGCTTGAAGTTACATGATATACCGCAGCTTTTTGTTTAAATACTATCTCCAGCCTTCATCAATGCTCCACCTTTATCTCCATTGTCTCCTGAAAATCACTCATCTAAGATGCCCACAAACAAAACAGGCAGACAAACTGAAGATCCGTCCTTTGATAATTCACGTAAAATGAGACATTTCGGTCTATTTTCTTGAAATTAAACAAAATTTGGATAGTATCACCCCTCAATTATAACAAATCCTACACCATAACGACTGCATTAATTGTATCTTCCCTGCGAAGATTTTGTTCTTTGCTGAATTTTGATAAGCTTTTGATAATTACAATAACAGTCTTCCGCCCTATCAAAAATCTTCCGCAATGCATCATTGCAAACAATTAAAACATAAATTGCATAAAAACTAGAGGAAAAAGCTGGTATCTGACTAGATGTGCAGTAAAGGAGATAGAACATTATAACAGTGATTGATAATGTATTCAGAAGCATGTATTGGGTGATGAAAGGTCATAAATCAGAGGTGGGTGGGGGGGGAATGTTAGGATGACCGTGATCTGATGTCAATGAATTTGACCCTTCTACATACAGATATGTAACAGAGCGATACATGCAAAAATCAAGTCACAGGTGCAAACCTTGTTTAATTTTGTTTCATGAGCACCTGTTTAACAATAGAAGAAGATGGAAAGACATACACATGTATCAAGAATTGAAATTGCAAAAGGTACTGCTTCATAACATCTGATACATTATATTTTTCCTGTTATATTTCATTCAAAGTTATATCTATGGAATATTAAATATTGTTTTGTTTTAACACCCAACCAACAGTATTTCAGATATTGGAGAGCTTATTTTCTACATGAAACATAACTTTTAAGTTTAAACTTATTTATTTTAAGTTTAAACTTATTTATTTTACGTTGATTGGGAAACAAGTTCTTACAACTTATACTAATCCCTCTCGATGGTTCCTGGGTTGGACCAGTACTTTGCGCCTGGGAAGGTCATGAATAATTCTTGCCTCCAACGGGGTTCGAACCCACAACCTTTGGATCCGTAATCGGATACGTTGAAAAATGGCACTGACAACATCCAGTCACATTATCAAGAAATTGGGCCGACTAGTTCTAGACAAGTCCTTTATATAATGCCCGCCAAGCCAGGGGTTTAATATTTTGTGGCTAGGGATTGAACCCATGACACTCTAACTACCCAGGACCATGAGACATTACACCACATGTCTCCAGTGTGGTACAACAGAGAGGCAACTTTGGAGACTATGACTACTCGAGATCACACTGCAGTATCACGCTGTTATAGACAATTGGCATTAATTGATACCACACAGTCACATCATGACAAAAACGCAAACCCATCCTGAAACTATGCCTATGACTTTGGTATGTTGTAGTTGGGGATCAAATCTATGACCTCCCGCTCCCATGGCAACACATCTGTCTCACAAACTCCCAAAACAACTGAAATATTGTTGGTGAAATGTTAAAAAATAATATAAGATAAAACCAATGATACTTGAATATCAATCATACTTCAAAAGGATGCTGTTTGGAACAGATTCCAACTGATGTCTTTATCCAATCACCGGTTCTATTGTCCAGTACTAAGTGATATAAACTGTCCCCTGACCGTCTGTTCACAGGTGACTGTGACACAATGTCAGGTGTTATTACCAGACATGTTATAAACACCTGTTTAAGAAGCACTATTGATTCTTTATCAATGACAGTGTTCCTCTTTCTGATTCTGATACTGATGATCATCAAAGGCCAGTAGTAACACTTGTGAAAAACATAGGCAGACTAATTATGGGTGTCTGTGAGAGAAAGAGAGATCAGAGAGAGAGAGAAGAGTCAGAAGGAGAGATACAGAATATCAGTAAGAGAGAGTCAGAGGAATAGAGAGTGAGAGGCAAAAGAAGAGAGAGAAACAGAGAGAGATAGAGAAAATAGAAAGAGAGACAAAGGAAGAGGAAGACAGACAGAGGCAGAGGAAGAGAGAGAAAAAGAATGAGAGAGAGAGAGTGAGAGGCGAGGAAAGAGATAATTCTCATAAAATTCAAGTACTGAAAAAAACCCAACAAAAAAACAGTATGACATACTACTGTTCTTGATTATTCTTTTATTTGTCACTCTCCCCACCCCTTTTAATTCTGTACAAGATGAACGGAAAATCGGTCTCTAACTGTGCCCTAGACAACTTAATCGACCGATTAGTTGCTACTTAATGGTCATAACTTAAATGTATATAACGAAATACTTATTAGACTAACTGTGTCACTGTACACCCTAAAGTCATCTGAAAGTTTATTTTCACAAAATAAGCAATAAAACCAGCAATTAAAGTAATTACAGTAGATTATTTAATATAAAAGGGAGTGGGAATAGGGGGCTACTGAATAAAACCCCCAAATTTGGTCGGGATAGATAATTAATACCCTCTGTTACGTAGCATATATATCAGAGTCTTTGAACTGACTACAACAGTTTTATTTTCATGTTTCATGTTACAATAATTGCCATCATCAAATTGCAGGTCAGTGGGGCCTATGACCCAGTGGGTATGACCTCCAGCAATGGGATAACAAGGTTTCGACGCCATGGCAACAAATCCCTCATAAAACTATCAATTACGGTATGATATTACACAATTCCCCTACGACTGATATTTCATATATTTTACAAAATGAGAAGGCCAGTGGACAAGGAATAATACCATAGAATTTGTGAAATAAGGCCTCTAACAATGGTGTCCTTTTGCTATTAAGAAGTTTTCATTAACCCTTAACATGTTAATTTCCCTAATTGAACATGTCTTTTCATTTTGATCAGTGTTTTTTATGGGGGTGTGCTTGCTAAAACTTTTTTGACTGAAAAGCTTACAGTCCAGACAAGGATCAGACTGCACTGCCGCAAAGGCAGTCACAATTGCCCACAATATTGCAAGGATTAAATTTTATGTCATTTGAGAAACAAGTTTTTACAATATAAACTAATCCCTCTCAATGGTTCTTGGGTTGGAACAGTACCTTGCGCCTCGGAAGGGCAGGAGAAAATCCTGGCCCCAAATGGGGTTAGAAACCATTACCAATAGACTACAATGCCCTTCAAACAAATCATAGTGAAATTAACCATGTTTAAACTTAAAGTTACTTGTAGATTGATTTGATCTAATGCAGGTAAGATTATAATACAAAATGCCATTAGCCATGGACCACAAATCACAGTTGTCATCTAGTAACCATGGTCTACTGTAATAAGTAATGCTATGTTGAACCCAAAATAAAGCATTTTAATTGATCAGCTTTGTGTTCCATTTAAAACAATAACTTTTGTATCCACAACTTTATTTGTCAGAATATAGTTTATTAATCATATAGAAACCTGAGAAGAGATATTAACCCATGGTCCATGGAAACCCCTTTGAAAAAATTATCAGTAAATCACCAATGCCATGCTGTATTTCTTTACTTTCAAACCAGTGCAAACAGATTGAAATAACACAAATGTTTAAATATGTACAGCAGGAATACAGTTGGAAGAGAAGACAGATCAATGAAAGTATTGTATGCTTTTTGTCAACTAGAGAAATCCATACATTTAATGTATACAATGGTATCCATTAGTGGTACAGGAAAACTGGGGCAGATGTTATCGTGGTTCATTCTGTCCCTGGGATAAGCAACTTTGAAGGCTCCAGTGCCCTATGTAGTATGTTTATGACCAAACAATCTGATGTACAAACTGGGGTATTTGGCCAAATATGTCTAACAAGAGTACACACTTTGGTGAAAATGGTGGACAGTTACCTACAAACTGTGTATTTTAGGCATGAATACATAACCATGAAAGGCCAACCCTTAAACCCTATATTTGTTAAGAATGTTATCCCTAACACCTCATATTTAGCTTTTCATAATAATTCATGTCATTGAAAAAATGTTTTGAGACTGGCTGGTTATTTTTTTTTTTTTTCACCTTTAAAAATGGTATAAGATGGGAGTTCTCTTTCATGATTATTTCCCCACTGTCCATCTAGAATCTTTGAATATCTAATTTGCTCATTGCCAATCTTTGCATATGCAATAGGTCTACTTCTCCAATGTTAAGCGATGTATTCAAATTAATTTATCAGATTATCCAATCACAACAGTGGGATATCATGTGACCAATGGTTATTCTAGTTTGATGACTTTGTTTATGATACTGTTTGTGAGCAATTGACCTTGTCATGAAAAGAAAATAATTCAAAAACTATTGGAGTTCTGGTTCTACCAAGGAAGTTGTCTCCTGTGAATCTTTGACTGCAAGGTGTAAAATATGGCCATAATAATCAGAAAATGATTGCTAGCCATTACAATTAAGGAAAGAAAAAGAGAACATGGTTCTTTAATTGCAAGATCTGGAGAGGAGGGTCCTATTTCTATATTACAAAAGTTTGCCCTTCAGCAAAAAGAAATAACACCAGGTGCTATCTGTCCCATCATTCAATCCACTGCACTGTGTGTTCCTTGATTTATATCAAATGGTATCAATGGAAAGAATCCTTTAAGAAAATCTAATTAAATTTTCAAAATGGAAAACATTGATTTTTCTTCACAAAACCTGTTGTAGTCAAGCTTGAATATAATGCCAAACAAGTCGAGATATTTGAAAACAGACTAAGAATTCCCGAACACATTCTCCACTGTAATACAATGTTCACTCATTTCAGTAGTCAGCCCATTACTTTTCTAGTCATGAGAATTCGGGCATCTGGGCAATGATGGCTCATTGAACTTGGTTTTTCATTTACAGAAATGATCACGTATAGGGATTTGAATTAACAAATTTATGGTTATGGTTGATTTTTTCCCTAAAAAAATAATTTTCCCGTTTCTTGAATTCCTATACAACCTGACTTAAAATGTAAAATATATGTCATGAATTCAGGTAAATTCTTATCCTCTGTCAGATAAAATTGCAGATTTTTCAAAATCAATAACATAGCATAAATAATCACTCCTTGAAATGAAGGAATGGTTTAAGTGCACTAAATTCACTTGCTCAGCATGAGAGTTAAATGATTAAAATACTGTAAGTCTAGTGTCAATGAGAAGATTTTGTAAGCGATGTCACTTTCTGTCCAATCGTCGTAAAATTAATAAAGTTTAAACCCTAAAATAACAGTAAAATCAATTCCATGACCACTTCTGAAAGCAATTTACATGTGTCCATTTTTTCAATCTGTTTTTGACAAGTCGGATGTAAAATCCAGAATCATGGATTATTATATAAAGCTTTGTCTACAACCGGATGGTCCACACACAACTATAAGTAACCTAGAAGACTTTTTAAGGTTTCAGCATGTGACAGCTGATGATCAAAGGACAGCGATTCAAACAAATTTGTTGTTGAGTATAATCAGTCTCAGCCAATCAATAATTACTCAGCGCATTGCACGTGTTGCTTACATCATGCATCCAAACCCATGCTGACATGACATGCAAAATGCTCACTGCAAAATACTATGGAAATCTTAACCTTTCCCTCATAGAGGACACCATGAAAAGACCTATGCGAACAGCATAAAACCAGATCAGCCTGTGAGTAACTCGCAGGCTGATCAGGTTTTATGCTGTTCGCTGCTCCTCAGTGGTCTGGAAATGAGGATTTTGTAAATAAATTTGGTAACGTTTAACTGTGGTTTTCTGCAGGTCAGGCTTTATGTGATACCTATTGAGGGCGTCAAAATGAGTCTATATGAGGGAAAGGGTTAACTGGCAATTGATTGTAAAAGCTACAAAATACCAGTTTACTGAGCTAAATAGGTAAACCTGAGATGAAATTGAAGATACTACTGATATTTCACACAGTTCTGCTTGGGAATTTGCTGAATGTCTATCAAATAACTGAAAATTTAGTTGGTTTTTATTTTAATAAATACCTGTGGAAAAAACAAGAACAATCTTTATATGCAATCTAAACATACCTGAGTCACTATGTTTTTCATTATTCTCCCTTCCCATAATGCACCAAAAACGCAAATTGTGTTTCTTGTGACCATCACAAACTAGGACCCACAGCTGTCCTTACCATCATGTTGTTATCATGCCAGTACTAGATATGAGGCTAAAATCATTAGTATATAATTATCATACCCATGTCTTTAAGCGTAAGAACCTGACCCCTGATAATGCCGTGTCTTGTCCCTGATAATCCTGATAATTACATGACACTTTTGGTCATGCCAGAGATAATGTTGTATCCTGTTAATTTGTACAGTCAGCACAATTTTCTTTTTTTTGTTTTCTTTTCAGCTGTAAAGACAACTCAATAAAGAATAATTACCTGTATATCCATTTATAGATAAGTCATATTGATGTAATTTATTTGATTGAATTTTTTTAGTTTACTGTCGCTGCAACAGTATTTCAGTCATATAGCAACGTCCAGCTAATTATAGGTGGAGGAAGACCCTGAATGCATCAAGACATCTGGGTAGAACCACTGACCTACCCGCAAGCCAGCTGGAAGGCTTCCTCACATGAAAATCCTAATGACTCTGCCATGACTTGAACCCACGCGGTGAGGGGCTGAGTGAATGCTAAAGTCAACAGACTTTACTCTCTCGGCCACGGAAGCCCCTCAATATGTTTGAAATAAATTAATGGTTTCAAGAAGACTCAGTTAAATTGTAACTTAATGCATAAGAATAGAAATATATTGTATAACATACTGCCTACCTGTACAGCATTTTTCTTGTTAAGATTCTATGTCCATTTAAATATCACTGATTTCAAACTATACTACTACTTTTCCTTAGCGAATGATATTATTTCCTAATTTTCACACATGAATTAATTACGTTTAATTAAACATCCGAGTGTAAAAAAAATCAAGCTGTGAACTTGACTTTTTCTCCATTGCTGGTAGGAAATAAACCATGAAATCAGATTTACGACAGATCAGAAATGTCAATTGAACTTAACGCATGCCTGAGCAAGCCAATTTTAATACCATTTACCAAGTTTGATCCAGATTAAACTGTAAATCATATATTATTGTTATATTTGCGGTACAGCTATATATAACACGAGTGTTACCTTTTGTGCCACTGTCAAGTGACTTAAGTTAAACCACCGGACCTATTAGACAAGACTAAATCCAGATCAGCCTGCATGTGACCTTACCTACTGGTTCCTTTTTAATTATATCTGGTTATTGCATGACTGTCATTTACATATTCTATCTCTAAAAATATCAATTATTTGCAGGCAAAGTCGTCTTTAGGTAACTGGCAAATTTTCCAATGAAACACAACTTCTGATGTTTTTGCAAAAACGAAAAAGACTTTCAGTACACTCTCACTTTTCTTTAAACTCTCACTTTTAACACACAATACATGGATATTAAATGTGTCAGTAAATATATCTATGAGCCAATGGATCCATATTTTTCTTTTTAAGATGGTGCTTATAACTGAAACAAAGGGGACAGTCTTATTACAATTTTCCACAAACCCCTTTTCACCACCTTACTTATTACTTTGTTTCATAATTATGAATTCAATTTTCAAATATTTGATAAGATTTATAAAAAAAAAAACCCACTTAATTTTCTATTTATTCAAAAATTGGTGAACACTGAATAAAACAGTATAAGTGAGCTTAGCTTTAACCTCTACTGCACTAACAAGGCCAGGCATTTTGAACATATTTTGATAATTCTCACTGCGGAGTGCCTGCAAAATGTGGGTGTTGAAGAAAGTTACATCTGCTTTTTCTTCCAATCTGCTCAAAAGCAATCTATCGGTACACCTTACAGCAGAAAAACACTGGAGACGAATGTTTTATCTGCTTTCTTGTGACAACAATGGCAAACAAATATCCTTCTATAAGTTACCTATTCAACACTGCAAGTTGACTTAAATCATATCTAAACTTATTTACAGTTTAATTTCCCCTATGATTTGTAATAGCTACTCTCCTGTAAAAGAAGTTAAAATTAGATCTGCTATTATAATGATGGAGTATGTGCTGGAATGGAATCGCAGACACTTAGGTTTAATGTTTATAAAATTTTGTAGATTTTTCACCATAATATCTTGGTTAAGGGATTTATCTATTTGATTTTATTTTCTGCCTCTTAAGATTTAAACGAGTTGAATAAGATGTTTTTCTTTCTTTTTTTTAAACTTATTTGGAAATGATCATTAACTGATTTAAAGGATGATTTATTACACTCAAATATAACTTCAAATGATCCCCCCCCCTCAAAAAAAAAAAAAAAAAAATAAATAAAAAAACCTTTCTTTATTGCTTTTTTCATGATTAATATTTTAGTCCATAAATTCTTGAATATAGTTTATTTTCTTTCACATCACCAGAATGTAAGTTACTAATTTCTCTACCATACTACCATCCAACGTATTATCTTTTATAAGAAAGAAACGCTATTTTTTTTCCAATGAATTTGATCTGACCAAGTAATTTACACCAGTCAGTTAAGTAAAACTATTCTATTAAAATACTACATCAGTTTTCACCCTTAACAATAACAATCAGTTCAACAATCAGTTACTTCTCACACTTCTTTTTTTACCCTCTTTCAAATATTTTTTCAACTAACAAAAGCAATGCAGCAAGTCCCAGTGTTATATAGTACAATGTACCCACAATTCCCAGCATGAAGCAATTCCTACCCCAGCCTTAAATAAACATCCACATTGAAACAAAACACACGATAAAACAATTCCTTGTATATAATCCAAACACAGCCAATGTGCACAGGTGATGTACACCTTCGTACAGGACACACGCTAAATACACAATTTATAAAACGGGAGACTCAATATTGTTTGAGCCAGTGTTCAACACTGTATATTTCTCTCGACACGTTTCTATTGGTCTATTAAATGAAATAATTATCATCGTGCCTAGGCAGACCCCGACAAAGAAAGTACATTATATATAACTTCAGAAAGAGGGCAAAACTATCCTATCTTTCATGTTCATGTGCTTATCATTACCACTGGACTGCAGGATATAAAAGTTTTAAAGTTTTGAAGGGTCGGAATAGATAATCTGAAGGATCAAGTAAAACCTCTTATATTGAAAAACCGCAAAACTTCCATATGTATTTATCAACATTGGAGACGTTCAATAGGTGTTCCACAAAATCATCTAAGTTGTCCTACCATATTTATACACCTGTCACTTTAATGTCAAAATGTCCTAGGTGTTATTAAAAACACAAGTTTATTTGTATTTTGATTTATCATGATGACTTGCAATATCATTAAGATGGTTATGAACAATTTGACAGCATTATTTTTATTAATTTATTACATATCTAATAATTTCTTTAAACACTGTTAGTGCTTGAATTACTGGAAGAATCCTGTCTTCAGCTTGAATCCAAGAAAAATCTTCACAAATACACAGTATAAGTACAAGAGATTGTTTCAAGACCAATATCAGATATAGAGAAGATCTCACAATGCAATTTTTTGCCTTTCAAATACTTCAATATTTGTTGTCATCGTGTTCTTCGTTGAAATGAAATATACTGTTACTAATACATACAATCCACATTTTAGTTTAGGCAGTTCTAATACAACTCATCCTTTTCAATGGTTCCTTGAAAGTGTAAGTACTCTGTGCCTGGGAAGGTCCTATAAAATCTTACCATACTTAAGATTCAAACTCAGTACCTTGGAACCAAAAGTCATGTGCTTTACCAATGGATAAAGTTGAGGTACTTTCCTTCTTTCTTTTTTTTGAAAATAAAGTGAAGAATGATTAAAATTCACTCCATTTTAGCATGTAATCCAAAACAATACGCTCTAAGATTGGAACCCAAATCTTTATGACTTGTTTATAGACTTAAAGCTTAGACCTCAAATATAGCATTATAATGGAGCTGCACAGACCCCAAATATAGCATTATAATGGAGCTGCACAGACCTCAAATCAAGCATTATAATGGAGCTGCACAGACCTCAAATGAAACATTATAATGGAGCTGCACAGACCCCAAATATAGCATTATAATGGAGCTGCACAGACCTCAAATCAAGCATTATAGTGGAGCTGCACAGACCCCAAATAAAGCATTATAATGGAGCTGCACAGACCTCAAATCAAGCATAATGGAGCTGCACAGACCCCTAGTATAACATTATAATGAAGCTGCACAGAGCTCAAATCAAGCATTATAGTGGAGCTGCACAGACCCCAAATGAAACATTATAATGATGCTGCACAGACCCCAAATGAAACATTATAATAGAGCTGCACAGACCCCAAATGAAACATTATAATGAAGCTGCACAGACCTCAAATGAAACATTATAATGAAGCTGAACAGACCCCAAATGAAACATTATAATGAAGCTGCACAGACCTCAAATGAAACATTATAATGAAGCTGAACAGACCTCAAATGAATCATTATAATGAAGCTGCACAGACCTCAAATAAAGCATTATAATGAAGCTGAACAGACCCAAATAAAGCATTATAATGAGCTGCACAGACCTCAAATAACATTATAATGAAGCTGCACAGACCACAAATAAACATTATAATGAAGCTGCACAGACCTCAAATAAAGCATTATAATGAAGCTGAACAGACCTCAAATGAAACATTATAATGAAGCTGCACAGACCTCAAATAAAGCATTATAATGAAGCTGCACAGACCTCAAATAAAGCATTATAATGGAGCTCACAGACCCCAAATGAAACATTATAATAGAGCTGCACAGTCCCCAAATAAAGCATTATAATGGATCTCACAGACCCCAAATAAAGCATTATAATGGAGCTGCACATACCCCAAATATAGCATTATAATTGAGCTGCACTGTATATTATTCAAGCAAATACTGAAGTTGTGAAATTGCGACACAAATCAATCATAAAGTATGGATGATGCCGTGAAGTTAATGGTTTGTTGACAGTAAATCTAGTCTAAATGTATACAGAAAAAGGAGGAGATGGAACAGTCTTGCATGCAGTCCTCATTCTTAATGCAGAGACAAAAACTGAAACTAACTGCAAGCATCCAGTGACTGATGATTATAAACTGATGACAACATTTCTTTTGGCGAAAAGAAGGATAATTAACTGAAAAATAAGTTATTACAACTTACTGCTTTTAATGGTCAAATAAGAATCTAACCATAGCAGGGTTCAAGCCTTTAATCTTTGGATTAAAAGTCTGTGCTGGATGCCAGACTTATTTCTACATTTGAAAACAAATCAAATTTGTAGATATGGAAAAAAAATTGCATCATTAAGGCAACGTTTGATGCATGTCTAATTAAGTATGGTAACACTCCCCGTTTAATTGGAAAATCGAGATCTGAAACTGGCAAATAATGTATCACCTTACACAACATTGCAACAGCAGTCTAAATTGTCAATTAATTATCACTCATGTGACTTAATTTAAATATACACGTGGACTTGTTTTGCTTCGATAATTAGGTGCTAAAACCAATTTCATAGTGTGTTTTAGGGATGATGACAGGTGGGTTCTAATGATTGGAGGGATGATAATGATGATGATATATACATGCTGATCTCAATACCTGCTGTGAATGTCCCCGGTGACTGAGTGGTAAGAGTGTCTGCCTTGAGCGTGGAAGGTCATGGGTTCGATCCTTGGCCGCGACATACGAAAGTCGTAAAAAATGGTACTGTTATAGCTCCGTTGCTTGGTGCTAAGCATATAAGGGTGGTTGCAGGACTAGTTGCAGGACTGGTTGGCCCGGTGTCAGGATAATGTGACTGGGTGTGGTGTCATGCCACATGTCTATGGCGTGATACTGCAATGTGGCAGCACTATATCTGTCTCAAGAAGACAGCATCTCCAAATGACTGAAATACTGTCGGTGAGACGTTGAACCGAACAAACAAACAAACAATACCTGCTGTGGGTGGAACAGTTAGTTTCCCTAGACCTTTCCATTAAGATGAGCCTGTCAATTATTGATATCATATTAAAGTACTGGTATTGAAAATAATTTAATTTTAAAACTTTTTGTTTCTCTTCCATCAATCACCCACTCACTGTTTAGAGTTCAAATCTCGGCAAGGTCACTCAGATTTTTCACGTGAGGATGTCTTCCAATTGGTTTGCAATAGGTTGGTGGTTCTACATAGATGTCTCTGTACTCTTAGGGTCATTAGCTGAAATACTGTTGCAGCAACTGTTAACTCCAACATGACAAAACTTTAATAACTCATCTTTGACCAAGAATTAAGTACTGAATAGTAGCTTGTCTAATTTATTAAAGAAAACAAAATCATGTAGTCTGTAGATGATTTTCAGCCTTGTCCTGTCCTCTACTGCACAATACAGTTTTTAGACCCCCCTAACAGTATATCGGTCATTTGGAGACAGATAAAGACTGGTGCACTGCAGTTAGCATCATGCTGTAAACATGGGCACGATGCCACATCCTGAGTCACACATTTCCTAACAATGGGTCACCCAGTCCTGGAACTATCCTATATCAATTTTATGCTCAGTACCATACAAGTTTTCTAATTTATATACAATTTAATCAACATACAGGAAGTAAAAAAAAACAAGCAAACAATGGTAAGTTTATCAAACTTAATTTATATAAAACTTTAATGTAAAAGTTTAAAAAAAAAAAAAAAAAAAAAAAAAAAAAAAAAAAAAAAAAAAACACCAAAGAACTTTGGGCAAACAACCCAACATTTCAAACAACATTCTCAGAAGGAAAACATGAAATAAACCAATTTAGTATTGACGTCCATATCATGAAAAAAGTCATCTTTCCCTCCAAATTACGATAAAAAGGCTGAAGAAAATTAATCAAATGAAGTGGATTGCTGGATCGATCGCCAAACCACCCACCTATTTATCTCAAAAATCAAATCAAAAACATTTTTTTTGTCGGCCAATTTTGTGTCTGTTCAATAAATCCTATCTGACACCTAAATCATGTGTTAAGATTTGTTCAACTTACCTATATCGAAATCCACCAACATTTATAAAAAAATGCCAGGTCATCTTAATTTGGTGACAAACGTTGTTCCTCATGACTTTTTACTTTAAGTGTCTCACTTTAATAGTGTTTTAAATGCCTTTATCCCAAGCCCTATCAATCATAGATAAAACATGCAGTAGACAGTTGCAGTGACTTAAAAGCCATCACTAATGCTCCATGAATATATCTATATATCTGAAATCTTTTCATAAAATTTAATGTTGATAAGATAATTCAAGTCGTCACATTCCTAAGTAATAGTAAATAAAGAGTGCTGTTTCACATATTTCTATGCTTGAAATGACTTCATTACTGACAAGGAGAAGATTTAGATCCTTTTATTTTTGTACTTACATGAATTATGAATTCTAAATATAGTATGTTGCTCATTTTACTGTTTCACAAAATCTAACCTTTTCAATAGCCCTTCTTTGGAATTCAGAAACATTTTAAGATTGCTGAACTTTGGTAAGATTTTATAAATCCCTTATTTCTGAAATATTTAAATTTCATATTTAAATGTACTTAAAAAGGTGGGAACACTTATTTTATCAATATTCAGGAATGATAAAGCAGAAATCTCTATCAAATGTAACCGATTTTTGACATTTGATTTCAGTTGCTTTGTGACCAAGGGCAGTAACTGTAGTTTTTCTGAGCTAATGAGTTGCCATCCAGAACGGTAACCATATTTGAGAGTGTAAATTCCTGAAACTGTGAAAGAAAGAAACTGTGAAAGAAGTTATCAAATTGAAAAGGAAATGTGTCTTGGAAAAGAAAGTCACACTTTTATCAAAACTGCTTGATAACAAAATGTATAAGATTGATCAAAATAAAATTTTATATCCTATTTTAGACACCAGGGGTGTAATATCCCTAGAATTATCACTCCCCCTATCTATCCTTTCCAAAATTGGAGATAATAAAATCCAAGAAAATCAAAAATAAATATTTTTATTTTTCATTGGCAAGGGCAAATGGGTGAAAGGAATTAAACACCCCTGGAGACTATTTTAAAATGAGCTGAAATGGTCCATCATTATGGTTGTCTTGATCCATCACTGTCCAAATATTAATAGAATTTAAAAGCATTTCTTTTAATTATGCAAATAATCATTAAGATTCGTAGTCATAAGTTTTCATTATGAATTGACTCCTTATTGAGTAAAGTGAAAATAAAACGCAATTAAAATAAAATAAAATAATATATTTTGTAAATGAGGCTTTCAAAGGCTATCACAGGGAAGGAAAGAAGGTAAGAGGGTTTTTACTTTTAACATCTAGGTTACAGAATTTTTAACCTCTTAATGAAGGATAATTTCTTCTTTTGAGATTTGTAAATAAGTTTTCCAAAATTTTAATCATTCATTGAAATGCAAAATATTAAAGGTATATAATTTTTTCTTCCAGCTTCTAATATGTAGCAAAATAAGATATCCTGTTTCCTTACAGTACTTTTTGTCATTCAAATACGTGTGAATAATGCTTTACCAGAAGGAGTCATAAGCAAGAAATGTAAAACTTTTTCCCATTCTATGCAAACAATGTTCTCAAATTTCGTTTTTTATTGCAGCTTGATGCTTTTCTTGTTTTACCTTAACCATTAGAACTGAGTAACGAATTATCTTCCAATCCAAGAAATATTTGAGCGTACTAATCACTATAACACATACCTAATCAGTCAATCAGTCTGACCAGTCTGATCTGGTTTTACACAGGTCACATGGGTCATGTGATGAAAGGTAAATTCATGTTATGAAGAAAACCTCTGAATAAATATACACCTTTTTACTCTGTTGGTAAATTGTAACAAGAAACTATATCAAAGTAATTGATTCAAATACCCCAATCCTGGAATACTGCTCTGTCTCAGCTCAAACTCATTCAATTTCTTTATAAAAAGTGTAAAGTAAAAGGTAAAGTGTTTGTTTATTATAGGTGTCACTCCTATTGAAAGAGCCAGCCAAATCTGAATCATGAGAAACCCCTTTGCTTTCACAATTACCTCCCTAGTTTCCTTCTATATGTCAGGCACCAGGCAGGAAGACAACCAGTATCCATTATTTTACTAGCTGGTGGCTCACCAACCGACCATATCAGAACAGTCCTCTGCTCGGGATTGAACCTTCAACCTCCCACTCCTGAAGTGGATGCCTTAACCACCAGGCCACGGGATATATTCAGTTACACTGACCTTGACCCAATCCATTTCAAAACTTTAAGCTAATTTTTGCATCACTTTAGCACTTCATTAGTTGCTTATGAAAATCACTGAAGTGAGAGAACTCCAGTATATCCTTTTCCCTCATATAGACTCATTTTGACGCACTCAATAGGTACCACATAAAGCCTGATCTGCAGAAAACCACAGTTAAAGCTTACCAAATTTAATTATAAAGTTCTCATTTCCAGACCACTGAGGAGCAGCGAACAGCATAAAACCTGATCAGCTTGCAAGTTACTCGCAAGCTGATCTGGTTTTATGTTGTTCGCATAGGTCTTTTCATGGTTTCCTCTATGAGGGAAAGGGTTTAAGTAACCTACTATACTAGCAGGGATATAAAAACATTTCTATGAAATTAATATAAGGCTGATCTGAAATATCATAACTGAATTTCTCATAAAACATTTGTATGAAGCGGAGTTGAAACAGTACTGGCCTAAAACAAGTCAATTGCATGGCTGTAATTTATATGAAAAGAGAAATGTCTTTGGGATGTAAAGGGACTATAGCTGAACATCATGCAATATCTATATGGTCAAAACAGGTTTAATCTTTAAAGTAATGTTACTAGTACTCATTACTAATTATAACTCTTAATTAGATCCTCATGAACAAAATTATTTAATGATACTGAATCAAGCCCATCCTTAGGGTAGTAATTACTTAATACTTCTGCAACTTTGTTTAATTTCATGTACCTACAAGCACACAAAACAACAGCTCAAACTGTGATTAAAATTGTAATGAAGAAAGTGAAATTCTAGGTAAATGGTCATAAATAAGATATTGCCAATTAATTACAGAAATCAGATGCCTCCCGAAAAGATAACATCTAGATTACTACATACATCCCAAACTAGATTGTCATTTAATGAAATCAAAACAAACATTAAGATAAAATTCATACCTTTGGTAGCAATTCCCTCTGGCAAGACAGTCAATTATCAAAATTAAAAAAATGGGTCCCCATGATAAAATGTAGGCCACAGTATGTCACTATTATTTTAAACCCCAACAAAAATTGCTCTAGCATATCTCCATATCATACCAAATAAATGGTCCTACTAAATATTTTAATAGGTACCTTTATGTCTATGTAATATTCCACTGCAAATCAATGAAAATTTCCTCTCATTTAAAAGTTCCACCTGCCATTGACAATTATTACCAGAAATGTTCCCAATACATTCTACAAAACAATGGCATAAAGGCAATATTGATTTGAAAAGAGTTCAAGGTACTGGAAACAAATATTAGAGATCAGCCATTAGTTGTCATAATGTACATATACATGACTATTATTCAATTCTGTATATCACATGAACATATTTTATTTTCATTTAGCTGAAAACCTCATGTATGATTTCAAAGTTATTGGTGCTGTAATTGTTGTGTTAGTTTTAAAAAAAAAAACTGGCTTGATTTCAACCAACCAATACTAACAGCACTAAGTAAGTACTAAAATAGTATAGAGGTGAATTTCATTTTTTTTTTTTCTCAAACAAAATACCTAAATATTTCATTTCTTATCAAAATTATGTTCAAAAGCTTTTAAGGTATTAATAATTTAATGTCATCTTGTCATACATGTGAATATATTTTTAAAACAGGTTTAATGGAATGCGTTTCTAATTTAACCCTTTCCATCATATAGACTCATTTTGACGCACTCAATAGGTACCACATAAAGCCTGATCTGCAGAAAACCACAGTTAAACCTTACCAAATTTAATTTCAAAATCCTCATTTCCAGACCACTGAGGAGCAGCGAACAGCATAAAACCTGATCGCAGGCTGATCTGGTTTTATGCTGTTCGCATAGGTCTTTTCATGGTATCCTCTATGAGGGAAAGGGTTAAGAAATTTATTTATCAACCAATAAGTACAGTTGGTTGAGCCAGAAATAACAAAATGGTGTTTGAGACCACACCTGGAAATCATATCCTAGTGGAGATACAAAAAGATCTGGTGATCTGGTGGTCAAACCTGTCTTAAGCAGTCAGTCAAGGGAACATTAGAGAAAGTGACCGCTTCACAGAGGTTGCTGCTAAATGAATGTTAAACATATAACAAATGCTAAAGTTTGATAATCATAAAACTGACCACTAAATACAGGTTGACCGCTTATTACAGGTGACTGCTAGTAAAGGTTCAACTGTATGGCTGTGTCCAGTTTAACCTGTAGTTAAGATGAAGATCTTAATATGCTGAGTTTAAGTGATAAAATAATAAAATGTTTAATATCCTTCTGTTATTGGAGTTCCCACTTCTTGACAACATATATATGTACTTCAAACATCCAAATTGAGATCAAATTCTATTATACCAAAATCAATAATTTTCAAATTAAAACTCTTGTCATTGAAACTTAATTTTAGATTTACAGATGTTGATAATGAGTTCAATGACTGAGTAAATAAACCAAATGACTTGTTAACTTAAATCCATGAAACGTGCAACAAAAAGCTCTGAATAGGCCTGGGCAAATATAATGAGCTTATAAAATGTATTTATATAATTTGTTAAGGCCACAATTCTCGAGCAGATCATGCTGCCGAGATATAAAATGGCATTTGTACTTCCTTGTGTAGCTCCTGTGGCAACGTGGTAGATCGAGAGCCTGACTTGCATAACGAAGGTTTTGAGTTCAATTCCACTTTGGCAGTAGGATATTAATTGGTTACATAACAAACAATATTTTTACAGCTGTATTTAAGGAAGATTTACCAAACCATTAGTCTGATTAGGTTAATGATTCAATTATAAAATACATAATTACATGTAAATCTACTTCTTACAGCCCGAATAACAGGAAGTTTTACCAAACCAATCGTAAAAAATCTGTTCTAAAATAAGTTTTATTTTAAATATATTACATAAATCCTTTTAAACCCTTCATACAAGGAAATTGTAGTAAAAAATAATACTTCTATGAAATAAGTTAACATCATACATACATACATATATTACATAAAAATCTGCACCCTAATATGAGGAAGTTTTGCCAACTCAGTGGTCTAAAAGCACTAATACCAACAATTTATACAAATAATTTCTATGCGCACATTCTAAGGTTCATTAAATATTGATAAAGCTTGCATTATAATTTTCACTTAATGAGGTCAATCAGTTATTCAAATATTGGTGCTGTGTAGAATTTAGAACCGTCTTTGTAAATGGGAGGTCAAAGGCCAGACAAATGGAAGGACAAAGTTAAGAGCTATCCCTTGAACAAACAAAGTAAACAAATACAATACTGAAAGCTGTAATTCCACATTTTACGAGTGAAAAACAACATATTTGTAGGAGAAAGGAATTCAAAATACATAAAAGATATTTGTTTTACTTATATTAGAAAAAGCTTAGGCCTGCAGTAAAGTTAAAGCTATTCAAACAGTGTTTTATTAGAATTCAGTGAAGTATTTTCCCCAATTGAAAGGAAAATGATCACAAAAATATGAACCTATAAGTACACAAGAGATTTAATGGGAGCTTATGTTTAAATGCCACATGTTATTGCTGATCACAAGCCTTACAAACAAATTAAAGGTAATTCAAAGTTAATTTTCTTCCATTAGATTATCTGTTAAAACATAATCACATGATATTTATGAAATTATCCTTTTTTTTTTGGACCAGTATAAAATCAGATCAGCCTGATATAAGGGAGAAAGATCGCAGTGCAATTTTTTTGTGGTTAAAAGGAACATATTATATAGTATTTATACTATACCGCACATTCTCAAAGTAAATTATAGTCTGTTTCACCATTCCCATATGACTGGAAGACGGTTTAAAGTTTCATTACAATAATATTTACTCCGCCAATTGCGGTGGAGCAGACGCTTTTTCTATATTTATTTTGACTTCCCAATATGAAACTCACAAGTAATAAATTGTATTGCACATCATATAACCATTCTAAATTATCCCTTACCTTAATTCTTATTAAATCCATATATCCTATTTTAACAAGATATTTCATATCATATTTAAATAAAACTTATTTCCAATTAAAACTTTTTCTAACAAAATATAAATCAATTTCCACTTGAACCTCAGTACTTTAGGACACAGAATGGTCAAGACAGAATCTTGCCTGCACAGGGTTCAAACCCACAACCTTTCTAACCAAGGTCAGTAAACATTACCACTGGTTCATGGTCATGGCAAACTCTTAATTAGAGGACAGCAGTCTCCTGTGACATTCAATTTCACAAGTAAGCAGAACATTTATCTTCTTAGGGACAATGAGGCTTCACTTCATCTTGATGTTTCACAGCATGACTGACATCCAACGGAGACAGCCACTGTGTCAAATGCATCACAGATGCTTCCTTATCTAAGGAATTGTGGGTAATCTGTGACAGCCTACCCAGCATTCCACAGTAGTCTGTTCCACTTCCTTTCATGAGGCACCCGTTGCTTGCAGAGTGGACAAGTAAACAGTTGTTTTATCACCTAGAGTGACTTTTGGTGATAAAAGCAGACTCAGCTAGTGAGGTAAACTATTTTAGTCAGATTTTTGTCTTCAGTGTAACAATCAAATGGTCACTTAAATTCTTTAATAAAAGTCAGCCCAACTTTCATAACTCAGATTACGCAAACATTTGGAAACAAGATACTTAACTCTCAAAGAAGCAGTGCATAAAGAGCTTAACCCTTTCCCTCATATAGACTCATTTTGACGCCCTCAATAGGTACCACATAAAGCCTGATCTGCAGAAAACCACAGTTAAACCTTACCAAATTTAATTACAATATCCTCATTTCCAGACCACTGAGGAGCAGCGAACAGAATAAAACCTGATCAGCCTGCGAGTAATCTGGTTTTATGTTGTTCACATAGGTCTTTTCATGGTTTCCTTTATGAGGGAAAGGGTTAACTTATACTTGCTTTCCCAAACTTGGGATCAAACTCCCAACTGTTTTGCCAATTATCACTCAATATTGTAGATAATAAAGGTGAATCATTTGGCAACTTACTGATGAAGACTCACCTTAAAAAATAAAGCACTTCTACCTAGTATGAAGATGCTATACACATGTACCCATTTTCATTGCAAACAATTCATAACAGATGTAATTGAGAAAGTGACAAATTTTTTTCAACAACAAACAAGATAAATCATAAGTTTTAAACAAGAGTGTTCTTGGAGCACATGTGTCACCTGCTGAAGTGTGAAAGAACAAGTGTAATGGACAGACAGATGGACGGGCAGACAGACTACGGAAAAGTGATGACCCTATGTGTCACATCTGCTTACAGCAGGTGACACAAAAAGATAAAGAGAAATAAATGGAATAAACCATCTCAGGACCATTTCCTAATGATTCTATTTACTGATATATAATTAACCAAACCACCAATGCATCTAGTACCCTGGGAAAACAATATCTTACCTGAGTAAATCTCTCATAGTGTTGACAATAAACAGGATTCCAATTCAAGAAGTATATTATATATTATTCATTCTAAGCCTTTTCTAAAACTCCAGATGGAACTTTGTATGATTTTCTATGAGTTCAAGACACATATATATTATATGAGTAATCCTTTGTTTGTTGTCTTTGTCATACTCAATAGTCAGAAATAAGGCAAGTTTTGGCAGTGTCCAGATGTACCGGTATTCAAAGACCCTGAGGTATAAAGATCCAGAAAATGAAATAAATTCATTAACAAAACATGTAAAATCACCTGTATCTCCAATATCTTTTTATCTTCCTGTTATTCACTATGAGCAACTTACAGAAAAGCAGCTCATTTTAAAGAAAAGAAAGTGAAGCACATAGATATGTATATAGACCCTGGGGGGTATGATCACTGAAAGTCTCTACCCATTCCTGTGGTCAGTTTAGACAGTGAGGGACCAATACTAACCAAGAGGCTCAGCAAACATTGTTGTGGTCACCTCATGTCGACAGAAATCTTGAGATACCCCAAACTTGGTGTATGTATCTACACCTCATTCCTGCCTTGAAATAGATCCGAGATAAACAATTAAACTGCCATACACTGTAAAATCTATCATTCTGTTTACCCAGTTGGCGATCACAAAAACCATCACACATCGATGGATCAATTATGGCTTTTTATTTCCCAATAAAATGCTTTCTATTTCTGGGTGTAAATACTTGAAGGTGTCAAAACTTGTGAAGGAGCTTCTGAACAAAACACCATTGCAGTCAGGTTTGATAGTATGTCTTTGGCAGTACAGGAAAGATCCATTATAACGCTGTCTGGGGGTCCAAACCTGGATATAGCATTATATTGGACCTCATTGTAATCATATCTCAATATTAAGTCTTTACCTCATATAGACTCGTTTTGATGCCCTAGTAAACTGAGCAGACCATGATCAGACAGCTAGGGTCTTCTCTGCGCAGATTCTACATAGTCTGCATGTCAAAAACATCCTGGAAGGAGATTGTCTGACCTAGGTCTGCTAAAAACACATCAGAGAACATAGCCATGGATTTAGATACAACAATAGTCAATTTATTTTTCTGAGATAAAAATAAATTTGAATTATTTCGTTAAAAAAAACAACCAGAAACATACTGACAGTAACAATGATTTTCACAAAAAAAAAAAAAAAAAAAAAAAATTGGCAATCTAAAATATTCTCCCCTGTATATTTTGTCCAACCATCTAAACTGCAGAACCTGACTATATGATAAATCATTTGAATAACAAGTCATTTCACGTGAAACTAACATCCAGCAATGGAAAACAATCATTTCTTTATCTGTTTGCTCTATAAAATATCATAATTTGCGGGGTGAGAGCAAAAATAAGCTATGTGCATATATATGTATAAGCACTTAGCCTATTAATTTATTATGGATCATTCACGGAGAGGTATGAAAGCTTGCTCTCTTGAAACAAAACAGTGTCAAAATATGTCATAATAAACAGCCCAAGGAACTGAATACTAGATCACATTACCAGCAGTTTTAAAGTATCAAATCTCACCACCTTTATTTATTCCAATTGGTTTCAGTGAAAAGACTAAAAAATATTCAAGAAATATAAATGAAAATTATATCATACACCACAGAAGATCAGATGTTATCATTTCATTGTGATTAAAATGGTCATTATTGCTTTTATGGGTAGTGAATATTTTCTATGACCACATGCACTGAAATATAACATGACCTAAGATCCGCCATGTTATCCCAATTTGATCTAATAAAAGTCGAGATCATACCGAAAGTAATTTCTCACAATGAATGGATTTTCTTATTCCCTTCCTTGTTTAAAGATAACAGTATTATAAAACATGGTCGATTATTCTCAATCTGTATCAATGTTTTGTTACGAATTAAACCACAGTTTCTAGTTCAGGTGCATATACTAATATCACCTGTGGTTAAATACACAAAAATACAGATAGACATTGATTATTTCATTTTAAACCAGATACTTATCATTTTTCATCTGTATTCTTTCTTGAAACATGGAACCTACAAGCCAAATTACTTCAATATTTGATTCTTCCTAAATATACAAATGACGATAATGAATAAATAAATATATATTAACTTAATATTACTTACACTTTTTTTTTTAGTTCTCTTAGTCTCGTTTTTTATATACGTATTTATATATCTTACTGTCCCCTGTAACTCGCAAATAAACATCTAGGTATCTCATTTTTTTTACTTAAATTTTGTAAATTATGTCATTTTGTTATGTCATCAACGCAAGCATGTGCGCACGCTGGGACATCTGTATTGTTGCGAATTTACACAGTTATTTTCTTTCTTTCTGTATATAGAGAGAATTGAATATGTGAGTTGTGTTAGAATTTATATTAGCACATGGGCCATTTCTTGGACAGCATGAGTATGACAGAGTTTGAATAAGTTTCTTCTAATGAGATAAATTTCATGTTGTAGCAAAGGTATTTCTACAACAGAAGTCAACATGCGCTGTGCTCAATCCTACAAGCAAATTGTGCACTATAAGGTTTGTTGAAATAAGATTATTTACAGTAAAAAAAACTGGCAGTGGTAAAATTCTTTATTTTTTCAACCTGAGCCCATGACATAGCAAAATGACTTGACTATTTGAGTTTACCATCGTTTCGACAGTATTTCAGTCATATAGCGACGTCCAGCTAATTACAGGTGGAGGAAGACCCTGAATGCAGAGAGGCATCCGGGTAGAACCACCGACCTACCGCAAGCCAGCTGGAAGGTTTCCTCACATGAAAATCCGAATGACCCTGCCGGCATAGCAAAATGCATTAATCTATAACTCATTTGTGGCTATCAGTAAAGAGACTCAAGATGAAGTGACTATAAAGTAATAAAAGAAAGCTGAATACACTTTAAGTTGTAAGCATGAATATGAATTAAGAACTTAGACTTTTTTCCTAGCATTCAACACACAAAAAGGTCCCCATGGTTAGATCAGTATCAATTGAAACAGATGATTTTAGATACAGGAGTAATAAGGTTGTGGGTTCAAAGCCTGGTTGGGTTAGTGGAATCCTGAAAGGTCAGAGGATTCCTTAACCCTTTCCCTCATAGAGGAAACCATGAAAAGACCTATGCGAACAGCATAAAACCAGATCAGCCTGCGAGTAACTCGCAGGCTTATCAGGTTTTATGCTGTTCGCTGCTCCTCAGTGGTCTGGAAATGAGGATTTTGTAATTAAATTTGGTAAGGTTTAACTTAGGTTTTCTGCAGATCAGGCTTTATGTGGTACCTATTGAGTGCGTCAAAATGAGTCTATATGAGGGAAAGGGTTAAGGACCCTTCCAGGTACATACATGTGGTTCTGGCTATATCCAAGGCTGATGTAATGGGAGTTTACGGTCATCACCACTGTATTTCAATCATACAGCGATATCCACAGAAAGACACTGAACACAAAGAGGCACCCCGTTGGACCACTGACCTACCATGTGACAGCCTGACAGCTTCCTCACATGAAGAACGATTATAAGTGACCAGACCAGCACCTCTCACTACTGTGGTGCATGTTTAAGAAATATTAAGTCAGCAAAAACATGTTTTTTAATCAATGCAAAAAAAATAATAATAGGTCAACAATTTACCAATTCCAACATTGCAGACTTAACCGTGAGTTAATTCTTAAAACATTTTGATTTTATGAGTCTACACAATTTTTCTATAGTTTATTTTTCAAATTTATGAACATATCTTAAACCTTACAAACTCAATAACTGGTTGGTGGTTTATACGAATGTAATATCTGACAAAATATCACAAGCTTATATTTTAGGCTCACACTCAAATTCTAGAATTTTAAGACATCGAATTTCTTCTTATAAAGAAAGCTATATCATATCTAGTAAAGATTTCCTTAATTTATTCAGAAATTTATTCAGAAAAACTGAAATGTTTACAGAACTTATTAAACATGATTTTAAAAAGTTGCAGTTCTTGAGTCTAATTAAGTCTAAAATATAGACTTACCATACTGATGAATAAGGGCCCTATTCATGTTAACCCTTTAATTCATTATGGACTCACTTTAACACATTGGCAAAGAGAGAAGACCCATATCAAACGGCTTCTTGCTGGAAATGTCACAGGTTCTCCTCTCTTTGCTCATACAATATTGTAACTCAGATTCTATATACAGTCTGCAGGGCAAAGCAAAATCCACTGTTTTAAATACCATTTAAAGTTTGGTCAATTAATATGCATAAAGTCATTAATTTGTACATGAATATTTATGAGATAAAGGGTTAACCCTTTCCCTCATATAGACTCATTTTGACGCACTCAATAGGTAACACATAAAGCCTGATCTGCAGAAAACCACAGTTAAACCTTACCAAATTTATTTACAAAATCCTCATTTCCAGACCACTGAGGAGCAGCGAACAGCATAAAACCTGATCAGCCTGTGAGTTACTCGCAGGCTGATCTGGTTTTATGTTGTTCGCATAGGTCTTTTCATGGTTTCCTCTATGAGGGAAAGGGTTAAACTTGAACAGATTCACTGAACTTTCCTTCAGACTAAATTCAAAATCTGCATGTCATTGGGTGACGTATGTACTGATACTGACTCTAGTGTCTATGAATTAATTCAACACCATGAGATCAATTGATCAATTAACAGAAAAATCAATTTGGATACTAGCCAATTAACAAAAACAACCTATCAAACTCTGGAGCTATAAAGTGTCAGAACAGAAAGAAGATATTGTGCCAAGTACAATGATAGGCTAACATGTCAGAACTGAATGTTAAACACGGTGTAAACTGTATTAAGTCAATATTTTATGGCTGAGTGTGTTATTCATAATAAGGTTAGATTTGATAATGATTTTACACATATAAATGAGAAATTGCTTCAAACGATAATGATTAAAAGAAAAAAAAAAATGAAAGAAACTGAAAAAACCCCCCAAAAAACCAACAAAAAAAAACACTCTAAAACAATGATTTATGAGAATATCAATATAATCATGACTTCATTTGAAATCATGCCTGTTCTCATTCATGTTAGACAAAAATTTAATGAACTTAAATGATTCTTGAATCATGATCTCTCTCTGGACCCACAGTAAAAACCGAACTAAACAATTGGTCTCTTATTTTTCTATATTATATTTCTACTATGTTTCTAACTGTAAAAGCAATAATATTATATTAAAGTGCCCTGGATACCAGAATAATCTTAATCAAAAGTTTTTAATCAATGGTTTTAATGTGAACATTTTTTATTGTGTTTCAAGTTCCTGTGATTTAACCATTTCATGTAAAAAAGGATAAATATATACATGTGTACAATGAATATATATGTATATAATTGTTATAAAAGTTTAATGTTCAATTAACCCTTTCCCTCATAGAGGACACCATGAAAAGACCTATGCGGACAGCATAAAACCAGATCAGCCTGCGAGTAACTCACAGGCTGATCAGGTTTTATGCTGTTCGCTGCTCCTCAGTGGTCTGGAAATGAGGACTTAAATTAAATTTGGTAAGGTTTAACTGTGGTTTTCTGCAGATCAGGCTTTATGTGATACCTATTGAGGGCGTCAAAATGAGTGTATATGAGGGAAAGGGTTAATATTGATAATAAGGTATGAGGGTTAATTAGCTAATTAAAATTAATGAGGCACTTTAGCATCTGTAATAACATAAATATTTAACTCTTCCTTGTTTATGTTTTTTTCACATTTTTAAGCACATGTATCAACATCAGCTAGAGTGTGGATAATAAAACAACACCACCTTATCCAGCATGTTAAAGTAACTTTACTATTGGGACAGAAATGGAAGTCCAACACATATTTTGTACAGAAAAGTTTCAAAGTCAATGAGTAAAGAGAGAATAAAACTTCATAAATCAAAAGATTTTATCTAAAGTTAGTTCCTTTCATCTTGATCAAAAGACATTATGTTAAAATATATAGCCCCTGAACCACAGTTTTCAGTGGACTTACATACCATAACAAGGTAATAACTGTAAATAAGGTCATTATAACCCAGCCTATAAAGTATAAAAATAAATATTACCAGTTTTACATTTGTCCGGTGGTAGCAAAATCCAAATTTTATCCTGTCTGAATGCACTGAATTCCTTAAACAAACCAAATACCTTGAGTGTTCAACTCGTGGGTAAAAATGTTTCAAGCATTTATACGCATATATCTTAAATTAGCTCATTAATGCAATCTCTTGCATTAGCTAGGTTTATCTGAGAAATTAGCCCTACAATGGTCAACATTCTAGGGCACTATCTGTATTACAAACTGACGCTTTTTCACACAATCAGTTGTACAAACGGTGCCCCCCTTTGCTCAATAAACCTTGTGATAATAAGGGGGTAAACTTTCCCTGTTGAAAATCTACACCAACTCTTAAACAAAGGTCTGTAATGCTCCCCTTTCTGTGTTTTTGATATAATCTTTAGTGGATCAAACGGCAGGTCTGGGGTCAGATGACAAGCAATCTGACACGTTTTGTTTCTGTCATGCTATCATTGTAATCTTTTGAGCTTAAAATCAGTGAAAAGAAAACATTTATTGTAATAATACATGACCTTATAATAAAAACACCTGGAATATCAAAGGCAGGAAAAAATAAAACAAATCCAAAGATCAGAAAGATTAATGGGGTGAATTCATATATTTACTACTGTTTGATGGAATGGTAAGATATGATCAAAGATTATATTTTGTTTTTTTAACCCTTTACCTAATGAATATTCATGAACACATTATGATTTCATGGATATTACTTAAATAAACATTAAATGGTACATGAAAAAATGATTTTTTTTTTTGGTCAAGCAGACTGCATAAAATCTAAGCTACATTATTATATTAGTAGAGGAGACCCTGAAAGAGCTGTCTGATCTATGACTGCTTTGTTTGTCAAGGTGACAAAACGTGTCATGAATATTCATAGGATATGATGACACCAAACTCTTTGTCACTCAGATGCACTAATTTACAACATGGTACACCACAGACAACCCAGATCAGACTGGGAGTAGATTTCAGTATGAAAAGTTTTCACAGTGTTAAATCCAATCTATCATAGTACTGAGGAATAGAAACAAGTGTAATACCTTTTCAGCCCGCCAGAAACCCAAAGCCTGATCTGGTTTAATACTAGTTGCAATATTCACATTCATTAATAGCTTTCAAGAAGTTAATTGGAAGTAACAAGAGGATCTTTGGAACACATGTGCCACCTGCTGAAGCATGACAGAAAAAGTGTGATGGACAGACAGTCAGACGGACGGACAGATGGACAGACAGATGACGGAAAAGTGATCCCTATGTGTCACCTCCCCTTACAGCAGGTGACACAAAAATATGAAATCCATGGTAATAAGGAGAAGTAACAAAAGTAATACCTGATCAACCTGCCAGAAACCCAAAGCCTGTTGTCACAATATTCACATTCATCAATAGCTTTCAAGAAGTTAATTGTTAAGGAAGTGAAAATATGAAAAACATTCTCAAAAAAACCCAATCATCTGTCATTATAGCTTGCACACACGGGCAAAATCATGTCTTATGTGGTAAGTCATAATGGTTCTCAAGACAGCAATCAACAAAATATGCATTTGTCCTTGGAATCAAATATAAGTGTTTTTTGAAAGACAGTGACAAATGGCTTCTGTCAGATGTGTGTCTTCATAACAATGTAAAAATCTATGAAGGAAAATATTGTAAAACATCAATTCCATTCTCATTAAATCCCAGCAAAAAAATATCTGTCAGATCTATCTCTCCAATACCAATACTGCTTGAAATTGTCATTGAAGTTTCAACAGAAGGTCACTGACAGACAATAAAACATAATATTTTAAACAGGATGATTAATTTTGTGCTATTCTTCCACCAAGACAACCTGCTGGCATAACTATCTTGCAAATGATTTTAGAAAATCTATACCTCCAGAAGGACATCCACATTGTAACTTCTTCATTTATCACAGCTAATGCATTTGTCCTAACTTTCTGTATAACATTCTATGAACACATAAATCTGTGACTTCTTTAAGCGGAACAGACACCAACCAATATGACAAAGTGATCCCTTTTAAATCATTACTTGGTGGTATATTAGCCAATATTCAGCCTTTTTCAGACCTCTGACAATTATCTATACCATTAAAAAGCCAGATCAAAGTGAGGGCAACACATGAACTCAAAAGTTTATCATATTTCTCATTTCAAGGCATAAAATGAAGAGCAAACAGTATAAAACCTGATCAGTGTACTTATAAGTAACTCACAGGCTAATCAGGTTTTATACTCATTACATGGCTCATTTCTTCAGAGTTTGTATGGAATAAAGGGTTAATGTCTCACAATCACAAATCGAGGGCTGGCCATGAAGCAGTCCAATCTTCTTCTATTTCTTTATGCACTTTCAACAGTTTCATGGGCAGCCCTTGCAATAAATGTCTGTAGTACTTACATTAGCTTTTTCCTCAAACTCGTCAAATTCCTTTGTGAGTTCCTCAACACGATTCACACTATCGCCGGTATCTTTCAATGTCTCCTCCAGTATATCCATGTTCTTCTCAACAGAAAACTGGAACTGAAGTCCGAAAAACATAGTTTTAAATCCACTCATAATTAGCAAGTTCAATTTCAACAGGTACCCTGATTGTTAAATTAACACATATTTCGGTCCATGGGTCATAGTGACCAAGTGGTAAGAGCATCTGTTCTATAATCAGGAGGTCACTGGTTTAATTCACTCAACATACTGATGTGCTCAGCCTAATTAATTGGCCCAGTGTCAGGATAATATGACTGGATGTGGTATTATGCCACTTATCTACGACAGCACTATATTTGTCTCCAACAAAAAGAGTCAACTGAAATCCTATCAGTCAGATACTAATCCTGGTCACATGGATTTTTTCATCTTAGGAAGTTTCAAAATTGGCTAAATATCATAATTAATGACAGGAAATAATTGGACATTTCCATCAATCATCTAATATGTAATCAATTTGTTTGTTAACCATCACTTATAATTATGTAGAATGTGACTTTGAAAGCCAAAAAAACATCTTAATTCAGTGGACAAAGATATTATCAAAGAATGTTAATTACAAGAGGCAAGAATTAGTAGGCTATTAATGCAAGATTGAAAAATAATTGCAATATTAAGAGAAAAAAACTTTCAAAAAGAATTCAGAAATAGAAAAGATCTAGTTTTAATATTGTTTCTTTTTTTTCTTTCATTCTTGGCATACATACTCTTAAATTACTGGCAATGAGAGAAATATGAAGAAACACAATCGATGATTGCCGACCTGGCAGCTTTCGATCAATAATCAATTATAATCGATCATCATCTAATCTCTACTTCCAATTAACTTTTGCATTATACTGACATTCCTTCTAGACAAACATTGTGAGTTATGCTGTATCTAATAAGGGCATCTATGTCAAAAATAAGATACTACTCACCAGCTTAAAGTCATCCTCAAACTTGCGCAGCTGCAGGGACTGCAGTAATTTGAGGTGGTGTTTGTTCCAGTAGTCCTCAAACTTTTTTTGTGTCTCCTCCAGCTGGATTATCAACCTACAACACATCAATCCTCATTCAATCAATCCATTAATCATTTATTCAAACAATCTTGCAAGCAAAAATTCTTAAACCATCTTAATCACTGATACCTCCCAAAGTCCTAGGTGAATGAAGTACAGAGAATATCACCTATAATGCTGTTTCAAGGGCCAAAACCTTTTTTTTAAATTAATTTTTTTAAGGCTCAGTGCTTATTTTTCTGATATATATTGTATGTATACATTATATGTATTAGCACATATTATGATAATAAATAAATTACTTACTAACTTATATTGGACTGTGGTATAATTATCATTACATGCAACATTGACAATTTATATATAGGGTTCCATGATATAATGGTATTGCCATTACAATGAAACGTGTGGTAATAGATCTACACTGTATGGCAATAAAATCAATATGAAAGTTAGATTTTAATTTTAGTCTCACATTATGGTCAAGATCTAAAATCACCCTCTGACCTGTCATTTGACCCACAGGTCAAAAAGTGATGAGCCAATAAAGAAGAGCTATCAATGGCATGGTATATAAACTTATATAATACACTGTTGTATATTTAACATGGATATCCTTTGTATAAGACATCTCATCTCTTATTAACCCTTTCTCTACCTTCTGGAGGGAAGAACCCATCCTACACATGAGACAGCGTATTTGACAACAAGACGGGTTATCCATTTTGGATGTTTTTCCATGTGGAAACCTCCATAACAGATAAACCCGTCTTGTTGGCAAATACGTTATCTAATGTGTAGGATGGGTTCACTTGTCCTGTTGGCAGTGAAAGGGAAGCAGCCACATTATGCTAAGTTTAAACTTTATTTATTTTACATCTTATCTCACAACTTATATTAATCACTCTCAGGACACATTGGTGAGAAGTGAAGCACGTTACCACTACACTATCCAGGAACCCATTATGCTAGAACATTAATAGCCTGTAATTTCTAAGAAATTTCTAAGATATTCCCTGGCAAATAGCTTGTTTATATATGATTGGAGACCTTGCAGCATTACCTTGTATCATCCTTTTGATTTTTGATATGACCCTAAAAGTTAATATAATGAGACCCCACAGCAAAGAAGAAATCAAATTAATCATATATTTAATCTATCAATTTAGCAATCTTCATATATATTTTCATCAATTGTTTCAAGACAGAGTTTTTCATACTACCATATTTCTGTAATCTCTTGCAGACAGAAAACAATCACAGTTTCAATATGTCTTACACTTACATCAAATCATTTTTAATTTATCAAATAATGCAATAGCAATGCTGGGATCTCACGTGATAAATGACTGACCTAATTTTCACAAGAAAACATAGTTTTGTGTGTGATACTGTCAGTAAGCAGTAGACCTAGCCATAAAAGGAAAATAATCGAAAAAGTAAACACTACGAAATCTTCTGAACCAAGGGAGGTAATTACCTTTCTACTTCCAACACATGAGCCACCTGTACAAGAGGCGTGCGCTCGTTCTCTCCCTTGATACACTTCATAAGCGTCTGACCATGGAACATGGCTGACTCTAGGTCCTCTAGAAGCTCTCTTCTTTGTGATGAATGCTCCTGGATCTGTTTTTCAGTCCCCTCAGCATCATTTGGAGTGCATGCATTCTCAAGCTTTCTAATAAGTGTAGTCAGACAGAGTGAGATTTTTTCTGTGTTACAGCTGAATTTCTCGACAGCCTGTATCAAGAATAACAAGGCTTTATCAGTTCTCTTGATTACAAGTAAATGTACTCCTTTAACCCTTTCCCTCATATAGACTCATTTTGACGCACTCAATAGGTACCACATAAAGCCTGATCTGCAGAAAACCACAGTTAAACCTTACCAAATTTAATTACAAAATCCTCATTTCCAGACCACTGAGGAGCAGCGAACAGCATACAACTTGATCAGCCTGTGAGTTACTCACAGGCTGATCTGGTTTTATGTTGTTCGCATAGGTCTTTTCATGGTTTCCTCTATGAGGGAAAGGGTTAAAACCTCAACTGAAAATCTGATTCAATGTAAGAAAATACTGATTCAATGTAAGAAAATACTGATTCAATGTAAGAAAATCTAATAACTGATTCAATATAAGAAAATACATGCCTGGATACTAGATATTAGCATGAAAGTACCTTGCATGCAAAACTTTAACCAAAATTTCTAAGTTAAAAAGGGGCAATAATTTGTAACATATTCTATCAAGAGTTATCTACTGCCCCAATCGCATGCTTGGATACTGAGATATAAGCATGAGAGTATCTTGCATGCAAAACTTTAACCAAAATTTCTAAGTTAAAAAGGGGCCATAATTTGTAATATATTCCATCAAGAGTTATCTAACTTGGTTGTCTGATGCCCCTAAACATATTCATAAACTTTCAAGTCAATACCATGAATGGTTATTGAGATATAAACTAGATAGTAGCTTGCACGCAAAACTTTAACCAAATTTTCTATTGCATGCAAAACTTTAACCAAAATTTCTAAGTTGAAAAGGGGCCATAATTGATATCAAATTCAATCAAGAGTTATTTACCTTGGTTGTCTGATGCCCCTGAACATATTTATAATTTTCAAGTCAATACCATGAATGGTTATTGAGATATAAGGTTGATAGTAACTTGCATGCAAAACTTTAACCAAAAGCTTCAACGCCGACGCCAACGCAATGGCAACTACAATAGCTCTCATATTCTTCGAATAGTCGAGCTAAAAAATTGAAAGAAGATTCAAAGGACATTTTGTCAATTTTGTACATGAAAGCCAGAAAAAAAAATTTAATCTTGAAAATTCTAACCCCGCCCCCTGCCAAAGAAACAACAACAATAAAAAGATATTTTCTAGAGTCCCATAGCTGTGGTTCTTGGTGTAGTTTTTAGTGTTTTCTGTGCAGCAAAAGAAACTAGGAAACAATCAAACTGCTTTCATTGATGTATGATAGTTTTCTTGTCATATCTTGGGATCAAATTTCAGCCAATTAATTTGTGTTAAATCAAAGTCATCAGGTTGGAACTATTTAGACTGCATTTTTGTCAGTTGGCCTGGCCTTTTAATGGTCATGCATAACATAAGATGTTCTTTTTCAATATCCAACTCACAGATCTGTTCTGTGTCCATTCATTAGCATCAAACTCTAGATGTCCGCCCATGTCAGAGGTGACACACTCCGGCTCCACATAGTCAAACATTTGGGCTGGCTCATCTATTGACACAACCTGCAGAAAATAAACATAAACATTGCAAACAATTATAAGAAATCATTACTGGCATACTGTATTTCAAAGATTCAGCTAAAATGTAATTAGGAAGAATTATGTGAATTTCTATAATAAATTGGTATAAACAATTATTATAATTATGAATATCACAAAACAATATATTTATGGTGCACTTGTGTGCCAACATGGGCAATACTCCCAAATTCATGTAGTATAATGTCATTTTAGATAAAGGTCCAAATCAATACAATATAATTTATTTGCAATACTCTATTCCTCATAATTTCTTTCTCTAACCATTTTTATTACAGTAAACATATTTAATACATTACCTCATGAATATTCATGTACAAAAACATTAAAAAGGTATATGAAACAATGATCTTTCTTTTCCATGCATGTAGAACAGAGAGGACCTAGATGAAACAGTCCTGGAAGAGCTATCTGATCTGGGCCTGCTCTCTTTACCGATTCATCAAAACACATCTAAATGAGATTTAGGGTTAAATGATGAAAGAAACCAATTATATGCCAGGCACATTATTTATGAACTGAAATTGTGGATTAGACACAAACACACATGCTGAAAGGTTCATGTATTCACATGCGCAAAATTATAAAAAACAAAGTCCTGAAGTATCTGACTCCACTTCTGTTTCTAACATTATTTCATTTCATGTCTGATTCATCCTTGAGAATATAAAGCAAGGAGTAAAATAAGGACAAAAACAGGATTGCAGATGAAAAAGATGCCAAAGAGGAGAAACATGTTGATGATGATGATGATCAACTGATGATCAGATAAATGTTGATGATGATGATGATGATGATGAGATGATGATGATCAACTGATGATCAGATAAAGGCTTGATGATGATGATGATGATGATGATGATGATGATCGATAAAGGCTTGATGATGATGAACTGATGATCAGATAAAGGCTTGATGATGATGATGATGATGATGATGATGATGATGATGATGATGATGATGATGATGATGATGATGATCAACTGATGATCAGATAAAGGCTTGATGATGATGATGATGATGATGATGATGATGATGATGATGAAATGATGATCTGATAAAGGCTTGATGATGATGATGATGATGATGAACTGATGATCTGATAAAGGCTTGATGATGGGTGTGAAGATGATGATGTGATGTGATGATGATGATGATGAGTAATTAATAAGTTTCTGAAATGATGGGATGATAATAATTATGGACATAGCAATGATGTCAATGGCAATTACAGTAGAAAATAAATATTCATGTTCAATGATCAAAAAACTGCCTTCAGTATCTAGTTTCCTGTGCAAGACACATCACATGTACGTATCAAAATACTCCACCTGTTAGAGTCATAGAATAGATATTCACCATGCTTTTGCATCATTTCAGAGATACCATTTATCTGTCTTCCACAAAAATGCTTCTGTTTACACAAGTGTAAATACAGCAACAAAGAGTGCTAACCAGACAGATAGACAGATAGATGAAAAAGCAGATCGACGGACAGAGAGACAGACAGAAATTTCATCTGAAACCATTGTATTGCTTTTCAACACCAGACGGATACAAAGAGTGTATTTCTGATAGTATAAAGACCAATATCCTGGCTGTGCTGGACACACTTATCCCTGGTAGATGACAGGCCTGATACAGAAGGGGAGACTGAAGTAGCAGAGAAACCAAGACAACTTCCTTGTATCATTCAGACAAAACAACTCACTCTGCGTTCTAAGTTTTCCTGCAACTAAGAGTACATTAAGTTCATAATACTTAATTTTTTTTCCCTTATTTTCAAACTTATTTTGTTGAATTTTCACGGACAAAAGAAAACACGAGGGCCATGATGGCCCTGGGTCGCTCACCTGAGAACTAGGAATTAGTGGGAGGAAAAGAAATATCAATATCTTATGATATTGTGGAAAATGGGCTCTGCCCTCTGCCAGCCATAAATTGAGTGAGTACCTTAGGACAAGAAGAGTTTTCAAATTTGTACTATATACATATAAGGAAAACGGGTTCCGCCCCATGGCGGCCATGTTTTTCAAGGGATCAAAATAATTCAAACAATGTTGGTAGAGTGTTACCTAAGGAACATCTGTGCCAAATAACTTTGAAATCAAGCCAGTACTTTTGGAGGAGAAGATTTTTCAAATTTGTACTATTTACATGTAAAGAAAACGGGCTCTTCCCTCTGGCGGCGATGTTTTTCAACGGATCAAAATAATCTGAACAATTTTGGTAGAGAGTGACAAAAGGAACATCTGTGCTAAATAACTCTGAAATCTTGCCAGTAGTTTTGGAGAAAATTTTCAAAATTTTCATATGCTTTTTTTCTTTCCGTTGCCATGGAAACCAGAGTTCTGCATGGAATCAAATTCTTTGAACAACTATGAAAGGGCTTCACCCAAGGAACATTCCTGTGAAGTTTCTTTAAAATTGGCCAAGTGGTTTAGGAGGAGATGTCGTTTTAAATTCAATGATGACGATGGATGCCGGACTCAGGTGAGCTAAAAATAAATGCTGTCTGCATGAGATATAGAAAGACACTTGTATAATACACAAATTCATAGATTACGATGAATTATTTCTAAAAGCAATTAACAGATAACAAATAGAGGACAATTGTTTGACCATTTTTGCAAAATCATATTTCCTTTCATGTGTGGTCCGAAGAGACAGTACAGTGGAACCTCTCAGCAGCAACATCTGCTGGAGTCACAATAACATGTTGCTGCCGAGAGGGATTGCTACACAGAGATATCCACTGGTGCTGAGGTAAAGCTAATGGGGGAATAAAACTGTTGATGCTACATGTAAGAGGTAGTCATTGTTCAGAAGTGCTGTTTTGTGAGCTTTTATTGTATTTCACAAGTGGTGGACCCATGAAATACAGTATGTATTTTATTATGACCACAAAATACAATCTTTCAAGAAATCAGAAAATGTATTTATTATTTCATATTATTCTATGCCTTTTTTCCATATTTTTTTCCTCCCCCTTTTTAAACAACTCTTTCTTGCTTATCTGACGTTTACCATGTTTTATATGAAAATGTTTTGAAGAATTGATGTAAAACTATTGTAACTGTTTCTTTGTCCATATAATTATGTAATATAACCATAGTTATTTATCAAGCCATGAAATGGCTTACTATAATATTTCTATTTTAATTGAATCATTGAAACTGTTTTTTTTGTTGTTTATTTTAGTAATCCAGACATTTGTGATTCCAATGCCCCTGACCCAACAAGCAGCTGCCAGACTGACTTATCTAGCACTTGTTATCAGCTGCTACAGTCTGCTAGACAGAAAATGACATATCTTTAAATTAAAGCTTTATAAAGGTAAACTATCATATCAGAATTAATGCCTAAATTTTATATTAAATCAACTGATTTGCATGTAGAAAAAAACCCAACTAAGAACGAAACATACTACATAACCTTATTTAAAATACCCATGTATCCCCACCCCATTTTGTAGAGAACAAAATGTTTGTCACCTGCTGAACCATGACGGACAGACAGACAGACAGACGGACGGACAACTGAAAAGTGATCCATATGAGTCACTTCTGCTTACAGCAGGTGACACACAAATGAGACAACTATTCCATGAACTAATATTTACTTAAATGCATCCAATGCTTGTACAAACAAGATTAGACTTAATCTTAATCTTTGAATGAAACAAGATCCAGAACACGAAATGAACATCTTATGATGCTGAGGAATTTACACTTAATTTTGAGTAAATATGTTTATATATGTTTGTGTGTGGGATATATGAGGTTTGTTAAGCTGCAAACTTTAATTAAATGAGTAAAAATTGCAAAGCCCTGGGGTGGAATGGTATTTTGAAACTTCAGTACATTTGATTCCAAATTTGAAAATTCTTTAAGTTTGGCACATTTCCATTATGCTAATTGGTAACAGCTTCTTCTTTATATTAATGTCTGTATTATTCTAGCAGTCTAATCAGTTGCAGACAGAAACAAAACTCTTTCATATATCATAATGCAAAATTATTGTACATTTAATTAAAATTGATTACTTTCATATAATCAGGAAACATATGCATATAAGCATTATAACTTTCTTCCTCAAAACCATTATAATGCTAACAAATAATCTACACTTGAAACCGCATGAATTAAAGTTTTTAGTAAATATTTTGGCAAGGGTAAAAATGGTTTGTGCAGTAAAATATTTAGTATTTTCTTCCAAATCTTTATAATTATATACATAATTTGAATAAGTTTGCAAGGGTATTTTCACGAACTTATCATGCCTATTGCCCACAAAATGAAACTAGGGCTATCCCTGATGGTGATAAATACCCTTGCTACATTGCCTTGACTCAACAATATAAAAAGATATTTAACTTTTTGTAAGACACAGCACAGTGTGAGATGATGGCGTGTAACAAGACAACATGTATAAGGTACTTGTGAAGCGTGGGTATAACAGAATTTACAGCCCTGCAAAAAAAAATCAGAAAAAAAAAATAATCTTACGTTACAGTGACTCAAAGCAGGACAAAAGACAGGAAAAATATATAATGAGTGTGCTTACTGTATATTCCAGTTCCTCCTTGAATTTTGACCTGTAATCTGAAAATGCCCTCTGGAAAAAGCCATGTGGCTGTAGCAGGAACACAACTTGGATGTGGCAAGGGAAGAAACCCTGCAATAACAGGTCATCATGATCAACAGCTGTGTTTGGTTGTTAGTACAGGTTTAACATCCCATCAACATCATTTCAGTCATTAGGAGAATCTTGCCCACATGAGGCAGATATATGGTGTTGAGTCAAAATGACATTATGCCCTAGACAAGTGACATGCCACCACAACCTGTTATATTATCCTGACACTGTGCCACAGGTCCTGGAACTCTCCTTAAGTACTGAGTGCCAAGTACAATGGAGACGTAACACTACAACTTTTATGTCGCAGCTGGATATCAAACTCATGACTCCCTGGGTACAGGATTGATGTTTTAACCAATTAACAAGAGACTAGTGAATAACTAAAGTTTATATCTTAGAAACAAATGGTCACTCCCTTTGCTGACTCTATCTGACCTTATATGTTTATTCAACAGTGAGCATGGGAAGTTCGAAGAAAATGTAATTTGCTTTAACATCCAAACAACGCTGTTTTTGTAAACTTAAAGGACTTCAAACAGAACTGCCTCAATATGGTATGAATGCGGTATCACACTGCAGATAAGGGGCATACTAGCACATTCAGTCATAATATCCTTTCAATGTTATGGCTGTACTTGAACCATCTAGTTTTATGTCCCATGTGAGATATTTTCTATAAAAATATATTTTTAAATCAAGAAGAAATAAAAATAATTGCTCTGTTTTTTTTAAAAGCCTAATGCACCAATGTTCAATCACTATGGCAAACCAGGTGAGTGGTGTGTTATCGCTGTACATGATTTGGTAAAGGAAACTTGACGTACCGAAAATCTCATCAGGATGGTCTTGACGGAACCCCACCCACTCTGCCGCCTGTCCACCAGTAAAACAAACCCCAGTTGAGCTTCATGCAGTCTGAAAACACAAAGAGAACATCCAGAGGACTGGCTGAAAAATTGTTCCATCTCCTTCTATTACTATATTCACTTAGAATAATTTTGTCCTCAACCCTCAATTCTGTACAATACAGTCAGTAGTTTATTTCACCTTTCTACGCTAAACACTGATGCAGACTGGTTCCTGTCCGGTAAGAAACTGTAATTATATTCTTTGGCACAACCAGAACTGTCACTTAAGGTGATTCATACCCTGGCATCCCGCCTTGTCTTCGTGTAATGTGAGTGTAGAACGGACTGGACATGACACAGACATAATGGGACGGGACTGGACATGACACAGACATAATGGGACGGGACAGGATGTGAAGAGATTGCTTCCTATACAGCCCTACTTTTATGAAGCATACAGTGTAGCTCCATTATAATGCTATACCAAAGAGTGTTCTTTGAATGACAGACAGACGAACACACAGACGATGGAAAAGTGATCCCTATGTGTCACCTCTGCTAACAGCAGCAGATGACACAAAAAGTCATGTACTTGGGTCTAATGGACTGCATTGCAACTATGCGAAAATGCATCTTAAATCACAAGATAAAGATGGACTTTGTGTAATTATGTAGCAAAAAGTATTTGTAGAATGAGGGTTTCATGAAAAACTCTGGTAATTATATATAAATATAGAAGCAGATATAATAGTTTTGCACTTAGCCCATATGTTGAAGCAGTTTGTTTCCTAATAAACATGAAAAAGGAAGTCTACCAGTAAATTCACTCTGTGCTTTTAAGACCTGGGTCAAATTCCACCAACAATTCTAAGCACTATGTAAAATTAAATACTTAAGGGCAAAATTTCATTTGTCATTTTCCTTTAATAAAAATACCCAAATATTTCATTTCTTAACAATTATTGGTAGTTATTTAGGTAATAATTTACTTTAGCTTAGTAACGTACTTGAATATTTCATAATATAGTAATGGTGGAATGTGTATCTACCTAATTTAAGAATTCAAGTTTTACTTAGCACTAAGTATTGTTGGTGGAATTCAATCCTGCTTGAATCACACTAACAATACTTACCACTAAATAACACTTAAATTCTTAATTAAGATAGAAATACATTCCACATTTCCTACGAGCCATTTTTAATGGCTTCCAGTATATTTGTAAAAACTTATAACATAATTATGGTAATCATTTCCGTCATGTGACAAGTATTTTTATGTATTCCTAGTAAAAACATCATTTAACAAGAGCATCACATGTGGATGCCAATGCTCATCTGTTTGTTTGTTTTTTTAAAAAAAGGGGGGGGGATGAATTTAAGTCAAAAGGAACCTAAGAGTTATGGCCCTTGATGAGAATCTAAAAGACAGACAGAAAAAAAAAAATGGATGAATAATAGAAGCAAGAATATGTCTGATCACAATGAATGCAAATTTTACCAACATGAATACTTATCAGTAAAGATGATTATAGAACAGTATAAAACTTGATCAGCCAGCAAGATATTCTGTATTTATTTCTACAGAATGTGCAAATAAACACTGTGTATATAAAAATTTGCCAATGTACACTAAAGAGATTTCACTGATTTTTTTTTCCATTCATATAACTCATATAATTATACATTTATGACTATATACCATGAATAAAACAGAGTAACAATTAATGTAATTACGGCATTTATGTACCAAACCAGTATGTCAAGAATGTGTATATGTATGAATTGTTCAATACTTCATCCAGCTTTAGTAACTACATACGACCCATATGTTAGGGAAGGTTCTAAATAATGATGTTTGTTTTGTTTTGCTGGATTTTAAAATGTGCCATCAACAGAATTTCAGTTATTTGGAGACTATGTCTACTTAGTGCTGCAACACTGCAGTATCATGCTGTAGACATGTGGCATGATACTTCCCAGTAACAACCAGTCCTGGAAGTACCCTTATATGCTGAATGCCAAGCAAGTGGGCTATACCAGTACCTTTATTTTAAGACTCCTACATAATTAACAGACGGGCACTGTGATCCAGTTATAGCATGCCTGACTGTGGGTCTGAAGATTGTGGGTTTGAGTCCGGGGCAAGAATCACATGACCTTCCCAGGCACAAAGTACTGGTCCAACCCAGGAACCATTGAGAAGAATTAGCAAAAGCACAAGAACTTGGTTCCTTATCAACAAATGAAATAAGGTTAAACTATGAAGAGTTCCTCCTGAATTACACATTGTAAATTCTAAGGTAACTTCATGAACTACAGCAGAACCTTGAATGAGTCAATTTTTTTGCTGTGTAGAAGTTAAAAAGAAAATCCCAACATTTTCCCCTTCATACAGTCAACCCTGTCTTAAGCAGTCGTCAAGGGAACGAGAAAAAGTGACCACTAATAATAACAGAGCTAAATGAAGGTTAGATATGTAACAAAATGCTATAATTTGGTAAAATTAATATAACCGCAAGTGCAGGTTGACCGCTTAAGAAAGGTGGCTGCTAATACAGGCTCAACTGTATATATAAGGTTGAATTTTTATGTGCTAATTTCTGAATGTGTAAAGTTTTTTTGCGGTCTGTACATAATGATTTGAGTACAATTTTACCATTAATAAGTCAAAGCCCTTTTGCTCTTTTCACAACTTCAATTGCAGAATAATATTTTTCTCATCTTTATGGCTGTGAAGAAATTGACGATTTACCTGTATGACAGGTGTTTATTAGAACAAAAACTGCATCTTTTAACAGTTTCTTATGCAATTTCTGTGTGTGAAATCAATGCTTTAATTGTAATCAATATAGGTGAATAAAATTGTTGGAATTTGTTTCCATCATGGATACTTCTGCTGATCAGGTTAGCAAAGGAACTAATACCCAAACCGGGCAGCTGGATATCAAAAGTTTAATTATTTACTCTGTACCCAATATCCATCTTGTATTTGTGTTGTTTTTTTTTTTGCATATCTTGCTTGTATATAAAAGTCAAGTACCAATGTCTCAAACATTTTTAAGTCAGTCCTTTCAGCTTTGACTTATTGAAGTGCTACTGTGCATCAGGTAACCAAATGTCACATAATTTAAATGTCTTTTGATTCTGTATTTTGTTTGTATTCGTTTTAAAATGTTCAGATTTACATTGAAAAAGGATTGTTTCTATTCACTCTTTTAACTAGTATTTTTCTTAACTGCATTTTTCTATTCATTTCATTTTTTTTTTTTTTTGGAACTGTTATATCAAAGACTAAACCAACAGATTTGTTACTCAAAAAGCAGTGAAGGAAATCTCATCTACTCTCTGTGCAACCGTGATATTGTGAGAAAAAGCCAGTGTGCTTGTACTTTCAAATAAGGGAAGAAACTATTGTACAGAGTTGTGTAAACTGATCAGCAACTTTCTGGCTATTTTTATCCTTTAACCCTTTCAACTCATTTAGACTCATTTTGACGCACTCAATAGGTACCACATAAAGCCTGATCTGCAGAAAACCACAGTTAAACCTTACCAAATTCAATTATAAAGTCCTCATTTCCAGACCACTGAGGAGCAGCGAACAGCATAAAACCTGATCAGCCTGCGAGTTACTCGCAGGCTGATCTTGTTTTATGTTGTTCGCATAGGTCTTTTCATGGTTTCCTCTATGAGGGAAAGGGTTAAGATATGTATCTGGCCAGGTAGCTCAGTCTGTAGAGCATTCGCCCTGTAAGCGAAAGGCCCTGGGTTAGAGTCCTGCACATTTTTCTCACCCTGTGACATTTATATTAAATATATTCCCAAATGCATCAATCTATTCCCTTCAAAAGTATTAAATTCAATTAATGGGTGTTTTACTATCACTTTACACTGAACCCTTGTTCTGGCACGCACCTCCCACAACTTGCGCATAGAATATTGTGGTTTTGCCAAGTAGCTTATCTCTTGGTTTAGATCTTTGGTTAAATATACTTACACAAAGAAAAGAAAAAAAACTTGCTACTTACTGTCTTTGACACCAATATAAATATTTTATCTTTGATAAAACAAAACATGGAATGCTGGGATACTTACGCAGGAATACTGCAGAGGTAGGTGACAACCTTTTTATACTCATCTTCCGTTGGCTCTGGTGCGTTTGGACGGTCCGGAAATGTTATGATAGGGGCGCCATTTTTAGCCTTAGCTCCTGCATCAGAAACATATTGGTGCAAATATAAAATCAATGCTATTCTTTTTTGAACCATTTAATTCATATGTATATAGACTCATTTTGATAAAACAGAGGACACCCAGATCAGACAGCTCCTTCCAGGGTCCCCTCTAACTGTTTTTCCATACAATATTGTCAATCAGAATCTACACAGTCTGCACAGCAAAGAATAATCCATTGTTTCAAATACAATTTTAAGTGCAGTAAATGAATATTCATCAAGGTCATAAATGTGTACATGAATATTCATGAGGTAAAGGGTTAAAATGACTAAAGTGCAGTAAAATTATGGTAAATACCGTACAAACAGGCAGATTAGCCGCAGCAACATATTAGGCGCACCTTACTTTTCAAGGTAAATTATTTGAAAAAATAAATATATCCCTTATCGCATCGTACAAGATGAAATACTTTTTTCAAATTCATGGCATCGGACATATCCTGTTTTATTTATATGGAATAAAATTACGAAAGACAAAATTCTCCCAATTAACAGAAATTACGTAACAATTGCCACCTTTCACTTTTCTCCTGTACATAAAAAGGTCCAGTAAAATCAATTTATTTATATCAAAAGTGGCTTCCATCATGTTTTCCCGTATATCCATTTAAAATAATTTTTTGGTTTTAAGACTTTATCGTTTAATGGTAAAAATTTTACTTCTCAGTGTTGGAAAAAAAAAGCCTGAAAACCTGTATATCATTGTATAAGGAGTTACCCCTCTGGAAACCAGAAATATCTGGAAAAAAAGGTGCGCCTAATCTGCCAGCGTATATGGTAGAGGACTGAAGTAGAAATATAAAATCCTCAGATTATCATGAGACTTGGACAATAAAGATATCTAGTTTCATGGAAAGTAACTGGGCTTGTGTTAGGATTAAGCAATATATCTGGGATTAGGCCTGGTATTTGGAGAACCATTCCCCAGACTCTATTACCATTTTATCTTTCTTCATGGGGTGGTTACAATTCACGAGGAACTGAAGCATGCTGATACAGGAAGAAAGAAGACTAGAAGAAGCAGCGATGCACCCAGAACTAACACAATCATCATCAGCAACAACAATAACAATAACAATCTGAGCTGTTGCTAAAAGGCAATTCAAATATTCATATAGTTCACTATACATCCAGCAATCCCAATATAAGACACAACCCCAAATTTCATTACAATAAACTAATTATTTTCATTCCTGTGCTAAAACCTAAATGAAGAATGAGATTTTGCTATGCAAGTGCACAGAGGCAGATGCTAGCCACATTTCTATCAATTATAGATAGAGTCTCCCATACACGGCCTGTGGAATCGCTCTCCATTCTCGATCAAACCGAGTTCCAACTAGAGTAACACTGACACAGTTATTGATCAGGCTAATCAGTTCCATCCCAATTAGCAGGTGCTTGTTCTAGCAGGTGCTTGCTCTAGCAGGTGCTTGCTCTATCTTGCTCCATAATACTTAAGCATGATGTTTTAGTGGTTAATTGTTCTTTTGAAGGGCTTTTATGTGGGTTTTGACCATTTTATACTTAAACACACTCATCCACCCAAAGTTAGACTGGAAAGAAACACCAACGAAAAAATAAAAGAATTCCCTGACTCAGGAGAGGTTGCATATTGTTGCTGTTATTTTTGTTTGAATAAACTGAGTAAAACCAGAAAAATCAAAAATTTTCGTTGCAAACTGATCTGGTTTTAACAGTGATCCCCTGAAGATTTGTTAATTTCACTTGAGGTGGGTTTTCACATGGTTAGAATGTGATCCAATATAATGCGCAATCTAGCTTAGGACCAAACCTATAGCATTATCATGGAGCTGTACCCTTTCACATATCTATGGTTGGCCTCTTTCTAATTGCACTTAAAATATTCCTCAATATAATGATAAACTTACTAACATTGGCGTGTGTTCAGCATGCCAAACCATATGAAACCATTTGCTTACAGTCAGCTATGAAACTGTCTCAGTGTCATAACCCATGATTTTCACGTATACCTATGTACAGCATTAGATGCATGTTTACAGTATCGTTGTCTTAAGACAACTCCATATGAATTATGACCATATGCAATAAGTGATCTGCAGTAAACCACAGACCTTCCAAATTTAATTGCAAAACCGCATGCAACCCGTTGCTTACAGTCAGTTATGAACACACACCTGGACTCTCTCAACTCCATAGCTGATGTAAGCGACCGGTTGCATACGGATCTGCATACGGAACACACACCTGGACTCTCTTGCTAGTGTAGGGTCCTTGTATTGAATGTAGTACCCTTGGTTTAACATCCCAATAAGAGTTTTTCAGTCCATAGGTGAGCTAGAATAGTACAAATAACATGGCACCAAAACGCCCCGAAATGAATATGCATATCGGTTTATCCAGTGAAAAGCTGTACAAACCGCCAACAAACAAATGAACGTGAATCTTGCTTTCAATAGTTACCTTAGTTCAACAACCTCCAATAAACAATCTGGGC
>CM037793.1:24736837-24786837 GCA_021229015.1 Solen grandis | reverse complement strand
GGGGACATACCTGTTTTGGTGTCAAGATACCACACCCAGTCACATTATACTGATAGTGGGCCAACGAGACCTGGAACTGCGGAGTACAAATTACTGAAGAATACCATTTTTTAACAATTTTGATCAGATTGACACTGAAGAACAATTTTAGTCTCCGAATAATTAAAATCCTGTTGGTGGGACATCAAGCCAAATTCAAACAAACTATAAATCCTGTACATATCTGACCTATCCTAAATGCAAAACAACTGTACAAAAACATTAACCCAAAAGAAATACAAGGATCACTGGGGCCCAATTCGGACAACAAAACATAACAGCTTGTTCATAAACAAGCCAGTGACCTCCCATAACTAGATTAGTAGGTGAAGTAATCAATCTTCCTGAGAGATGTTTCATCCACACCAACTTCTCTTGTCAATATTAATCAAACTAGTAATAGTCAGATCAGACACATCATCCCAGATCTGTGGAAAAACTATGATCTTGTGATGTAAAATGTAGATATATTCTACTATATTCAAGGCATTTGTACTGAATCAGAAGGTGTTGAAAAAATTGTTATTTATTCAGTTGTTCAGAGCACTTCACCTTTCAAGTGTTTAGCAGTGAAAAATCCTTTCCATGTCTTTCATAGCTAGGTCAACTGCCCACAAACAGTATCACAAACATAACCTTGTGTAAACCAGGTCATCCATTGACTACCTAATATCTCAGTGTAACTGTTGGATAGCTTGGAAGTCATTCTGAATACAATTTTAACACTAAGAAGGTAAGGTATATGGGCTGTCACATATAATTGTTTTACTCTGTATCACAGGACTTTATCCCCCCACTACGCCAAAGAATACGGGTTTGAGTATGAGCTGGTACAGTACAAGTGGCCACGCTGGTTGAACCAGCAGAAGGAGAAACAGCGTATCATCTGGGATCTTCTGTGTAAATCTGGTCAAATAGATCGATTACTTATTATTCTTGTGTAGCTATAATTGGAATGCCTGTAAGACATACATGGAACTATTGTAAAGGGGAATTGTACTGAGCTAGGAGATGTTGAAATGTTTTTTGTTTTGGTGTTCTGAGCACTGTATTCAGTGACAACCATGGTTCAGTCTGACTCTGCAGCATCTTGCTGGGGATGAAAGACATTATCCTTCAGTGAAGTGTTACCAGATCAATGGGTTCCATTGGATCTGGAAAACTATGCTCCACTATTGAACCTGATAACCATGATTTCAAGGACACAGCATATTGCTAGGTATGCTAATACGAAACACCTTGTAACTGACACATCTGTGAGGCCTATCCGAGAATTTTGTAACATTTATCATTATTTATTCTTCCTCTATTGTGTTCAGCTGTCTCAGCCTCAACCAACCTTACCTCATAATATGGTCACTAAACAAATCTTCTCACAGCATTACTGGTACAATTTTACGCGATAATTAAGTTTAAGAGGGGGAAAAAAGACAGAGCACAAGATATAAGTTCATAAGATAAACAAATAGAGGTAGCACTAAAGGTGGTTAATACCACTTCATCCCACCTTGTCTTCATGTAATAACTGTGTGGGACAGGACATGATGTGACTGGGTAGGACAGGATGTGATGTGACTGGGTAGGACAGGACATGATGTGACTGGGTAGGACAGGATGTGATGTGACTGGGTAGGACAGGATGTGATGTGACTTGGTAGGACAGAATGGGACAGGACTAGATGTGACTGGGTAGGACAGGATGTGATGCGACTGAGTCGGACAGGATGTGATGTGACTGGGCAGGGCAGGAGATGATGTGACTGGGTAGGGCAGGAGATGATGTGACTTGATAGGGCAGGACTTGATGTGACTGGGTAGGGCAGGAGCTGATGTGACTGGGTAAGACAGAATGGGACAGGATGAGATGTGACTGGGTAGGACAGGATATTATGTGACTGGGTAAGACAGAATGACAGGATGAGATGTGACTGGGTAGGACAGGAATTATGTGACTGGTAGACAGAATGGGATAGGATGAGATGTGACTGGGTAGGACAGGATTATGTGACTGGTAAGACAGAATGATGATGATTGATAGGACAGGACGTGATGTGACTGGGTAAGACAGGGATATATGATGTGACTGGGTAGGACAGGAGGAGATGTGACTGGGTAGGACAGGACGAGATGTGACTGGGTAGGACAAAATTTGGACAGAACCCAATGAGTATAGTTCCAATATAGCACCCACTTCTGAATAGTGGGGTTATAATGACTGACTGTGTGATTCTAGTGTAACATTCACCAACAAAACAAAGTTAGGTGCTGATGGGTTGCCTTGCCTGGAACTAAGCATTTACAAGTAGTTTCGTAGTTTTTCATTGTAAACTAAGTCAGTATGGATATTGTTTCCAGTTTTGTTTGAAATAGGACAAGATCTACTCACCTGAGATGAAGGCAAATTTGGTCTGTAGAAGTTGTGCCACGTCAAGGACACTGTAGGGACACGCCTCCATCCCCATACCATCGCCTGCAAACACAAACAACACCCTGAGAATAGTATCAAGTAAGTACCATCATAACTCTAAGCAATGACCCACCTTTTATATTTCCGATGCCCAGAGGTTGTGATTCTATAAGCTCAGGTCAAAAATTCAGACTTTGCAATGTCTCTGTCCTTGACCTTGTGCAAACTGAGTAAGGGTCATGACACAGTTTTGTACCTTTAGTCAAAAGTAGTATTAGAATTAAGAATGTGTTTCTTCAAGACCTTGTGCCGAGGCACACTGAATATGGACCATACTGAAACCCTCGTCATAGCAACAATAATGTAAATACAGGCTTTCAACTTTTCAAATGTAAGGAGGTTATGGACAAGACACACATTTAGTACACGTATATTCAAAGCCATGACCTTAAGCAACAGACATAAGGTCATGACATATTCCTTGGCTATTAAGGAAACTTTAATTTCTATTTCAAGCTTTTTTACTGATTTGTCTAAGATATACAAGGTAAGGCCAGAAAAAAAAAAATCTGTTTCTGGTCTCGACCAACCCTCTTTTTTCACAGCCAACCCTTAATTTTCTTTACATTTCCGCCTTTTAAAAATCATTCCTTTACATTTTTTTTTCTTTTTGCATCATTCGGAAGGGGAAAACCAAACGAAAAATATATCCCACCTACCCCTTTTTTTCTGGCTTAAGTCCAGAAACGGAACTTTTTTTTTTTGCCTAAGGAGATAGAAATAAATTAGTAAACACAACTTTACCTGTTACCTTGACATCATACAAATGATTTTTGTCCTGACACTAAAAAAACTCCGCATCATGCTTTTTATATTTTTAGAAAATCAATATTAGATTTCTGTCAGTGGCATGCTGCTGATTGTACAACAGGTCTGGTGCTCAGGTGCAGATCAACATATCATGCAGCAGACTATCATAAAGCAGACGTCAAGTTTCATGTCCACTCAACAGATATTTGCCCTCTGTATTTATAGAGAGAGAGAGAATCCCAACTTTGTCTTATAGGAATCAAACATTGGCTGGACACAAAGTGGAATATACAAATGAACAGAAACATTGTTGTTTCTACTTCCAAAACCAATATCTGAAGAGATGTGTGTAAAATAACAACTGTGAACACATAAATATCTTAGCTAATAATGCTTTTACGGCTAAAACTGGTTGCAACTGTCAATGTTAATGTACCATTCTAAGTACTTTTGCAATCTATTGCTCATCAAGTTGTCACCTGCTTAAGCAGATGTATTACCTTTAAAGGCAAAAGTTATCTGGTATGTGGCTTTGACCGAAAATTTGCTGCATTTAAAAAAAAAAAAAATCCACCTTTTTATATAAGGATTTTCGGTCAAAGCAACATACCAGATACCTTTGTTTAAAGGTGGATACAAAACCTTTATTTTCATTTTAGCGTTAATTTTTTTTTTCCTTCAAATTTGGCACAATTTAAGAGTTTTTTCTTTTTTTGTTTATTGGGTTTAATGTCCATTCGACAGTATTTCAGTCATTTGGAGATGATGTCTACTTGAGACAGATATGGTGCTGCCACAGTCCTGGATTTACTCTTATATGCTGAGCGCCAAGCAAGGGAGCTATACAAGTACCATTTTTTACCACTTTGGTATGTCGTAGCTGGGGATGTTTTATTTTTTGAAAATAAATACAACACATAAAATCAAGAACCCTCATAATTATATAAGAAGAGCTCATTACTGAGAGGATTTTGCTCTATGACTAGTTACGGCTAATTCCCATTGAATTATAGCCTTTAAATGAATAGAAAAGTACCTCAATTTTAATTATCATTAAAATGAAAAAAACGTAATCTATTTATAAAAGTTCATGTTCATAATTTTTGGCTGATCTGTTAGTCAACCTTCCAGTTGATGGATACAAGTTGTGAAGACACGATATTAGCTTCCTGTTACACACCACTCCCTGGAAACAGGGATGATTGGTTATATGCACTGAGAGAGAATAAATAACTTACTGCACTCTGCAGACTGGCTTAACCCTTTCCCTCATATAGACTCGTTTTGACGCACTCAGTAGGTACCACATAAAGCCTGATCTGCAGAAAACCACAGTTAAACCTTACCAAATTTAATTACACAATTCTCATTTCCAGACCACTGAGGAGCAGCGAACAGCATAAAACCTGATCAGCCTGCGAGTTACTCGCAGGCTGATCTGGTTTTATGCTGTTCGCATAGGTCTTTTCATGGTGTCCTCTATGAGGGAAAGGGTTAATTGCCTAGGATGTCCCAGTATGATCATACAGATTAAGGAACCTCTCAGTACAGGTGCACAGTGGTTAGTATGGAGTAAGACCTGTCGCTATTTCCACCATCCTCACTTAGCACTAGGTAACACTTAAATATTTCAATTAAGTTTATAAATGCATTCAATTCATTCCCGCTACAAGAAAAATTCAAGTACCTGACTTATTTAAGTTGACATATAATCTTAATAACTTACAATATTTAGTAAGAAATGAAATTATAACTGGAAAATAATACATGCCACACTCTTTTTATGTTAGCATATTTTGATGATCATGTTAGCATAAGCATATGCATAATAATTAAGTGAAATGAAATGGATCTACCGTAAAGTGTCATGTATAGTGTGCATCCATGTATAGAGCGCACCCTGACTTTGAGATTCAAAACCTTGGAAAAAAATTCTTCCCTTCTATAATGTGCATCTCTTTTTCATACAACAAGGGGACTGCCATTTTGTTTTGCCACGGTGACTAGAATTACCACTGAATGAAAATAGAACAGGGCAAGATGGAGTCCAACAAAGTGATTCCTACACAACCCCCACCATTACCATGTTTGGTGGAGGTTTACTTAGTCCTCCCCTACACCTGTCTCGTAATTTACCTCCAATATGCCATGGTGACTTATCACCAATAGAATGCAAGGCCTTCAGCAAACTTTTTTTCAGTGATGCTGATGATGACGTAGATGAAAAAGATGTCCTTTTATACACTGGAGATCCACTGGATTTCAAATGTCTTAAAATATCCAGAATACACATCTTAGTTTTTGACTAATCAAATATATCCTCTGAAACTATACACAATATAAACATAATCCTTTTTTTTTTTCCTTAAAAAACAATAACCCTGTTTATATTCAAAGTCTCCTATGAATGATTCTGGGTTTTCTGATGTTTATTGACAAACATCCAGTTGCATGACTGATAGCATCTATTTGGTACACAAAACATTCACTTATTTATATTTGATGAGGTGTCATGGTATCCTTTTTATTAAAGACAGGAGCTCCAGGACAAGGAGATCAAAAAATATTTCCATGTCACAGTAAGCCAATCAAAGAAAATTTTAATCACAAATGAAATTTAGTTGTTGTTTTTTTCCAGCTGTTTTTATATCCAGTATTTGACTGTATTCCAAATGCCAGAAAGTATTCATTTTCCCCAAATTTAAGTAATGGTAAGAGACAATAACATTGTGTTCATTCATCATCAACATATGAATGTAGTTCTATATCCACACTTGTAAGTACACCAGTTATACATGTTGAAACTAGAGATATATAGACAAAAACAACTAATAGGAAACACAGAATTTATGTATATTAAAATAGCTGATACTTTGTAATAAATTCAATACTTAAATATCTATTTTGTATTTTAATAAAAACAGAAGTATGTGTTCAACACAGATTTTGTCTTCACAAATGAAAGATTTAATTACCTGAAAATCAATACAAGAGAACTTTAATTAATCAGCGACCAGTTGAAGGCTATATAAAGGCTTGCATGTAATTTGTTATCAATCGAATATTTAAATGAGGAAATAGACTCGTTAATTGGCTGTTTGATGTAGAACAGACCTATTACATTTGTAAACGTTGTAAATGGACTATGTTTTGCTGATTAAACCTTCAACAATATATCATATACTTTCACAAAAAGCTGAAACTTAACATGATATACATATTTATACAATATGAAAACCACAATTGAAATCCAAATAATGAAAACAAAGACTGTGAGTTATATAAATATTGGATTATATTTTATATATGTCTATGACTACATCAAACTAAATAATGCTTTGTTCTGTTCTTTAAAATTTCATAGCAAACTGTACCTTTTTATCTTATGATATACATGAAGTTGACAGAAATAAAATATTCATACCCCCCACCCCATATCCCCCCCCCCCAAAAAAAGTATAATTATGAGTTTTTGTAATTCTTAATTGAAGTTTCTTGTCACATTATCAAAGTATGAATGTCTCAATGTCTCAAAGTGAAAAATAAATTATATACAATGTTGAAAATGCGTTGTATTCAAGTGGTTATTTATTTCAGTATTTTAAATTGAAAGACAATAAAAAAAAAAAATTATTTAAATGTTTTCAAGACCAGTCTATTACAATTCACAATTGATCGAAGCTTGGCTATCTATTTACAGTTGTCATTGCCTGAGATAAGATATCTAAATACAGGGAAAATAAATGTTGTTTTTTTCTATGCAAATGTAAACATTGGCGAAGAAATATAGCCTGACATTTCCAAGGTTGGTACCTTGAGGACATGAAGTAACTAATTATAGTTACATTGAATAATGGTTTGAGCAATTTTTCACAGACCATGGTCAATTCAGGATCTACAAAACAGATGGGAAAAGTTATAAGCTTAATATTGTTACAAAAAAACTATTTCTTTCCCATAAGACTATCGCTGTTTTATATAATATATAGTGACACATGCATATACAACAACAATATACACAACATAATATATGACTATTACAAACCCACAAAAAAAACAACAACAGATGCCATTTGCTTAAGTGTCACTTTCTAAATTCAAGCTTATCACAAAATTTAAATATTAAGTGAATGCAAAGTTATTCAATATTAAGTACTTAAATACTGAGAAAGTCAGAGTCTGCGATTAAAAGAAAACAGAGAATCTTTAAGAATGTATCATGCCTGGGCTTTTTTACCCTTCTTAAGCCTGTTATGGGCTAATTCCCCAAGCCAAGTAATCACCTTTTTCCCCAAAAATGTCCTTCAAGATTCCCCTTCCTCCGATAAAAATCCCCATCAAATTGGAGGAGGAGGACTCTGCTTTTGGAGAAACCTAGGGTACTATATTTCTAAAGCTAATTTAACCTTATTTACTTTGCTGTATTGTTGTCTTGTAACATTAAGGCTCGTTTCCAGTGTGCAGAGACCAATTTAAGATTATAAATATGGTAAAAAATATCTCCAAAATTGTAGAAATTGCTTTTTTTTCTCCCCACTAAAAGGGCTAGGGCGCCTTCCTCAAAACTGGAAAAAGGGCCCTGCATGCATCCTAAAAAATGATATGCTCTTTCAATGGATATGGCTGTATTCATCACATATGATGAAGAATCTATTTTGTTTTATAATGTACTATCTTCTGAATGTGTTCAAGAATGTTGCAAAACAAGAAGTTTACTATATCTGCGCCTTTCCCAAACTGGAAAAAGGCCCTGCATGCATCTTAAAAAATGATATGCTCCTTCAATGGATACGGCTGTATTCATTATCTATTCTGATTATAATGTAGTATCTTCTAAACAAGAAGTTTACTATATCTGCAATTCCAGAATGAATTTACTCTCTGAGTCCGAGGTGGAGATATATATCCATAGTTATATGATAAAATGACTATGATATATAGTAGGTACTGGAGAATTGTCTGTCTGGGTGGTAAGATTGTATTCTGGAAGTGGACAGACTAACAGGATATCACTCGTATCTGACAGCATGGCACCCTGAATAGGACGACAAGTCTTATCGGATGGAATGTCTTAAATCATGGACTTTCTGATAAAGGCAAGCACTCTGGCAGCCAAATATTGCATGATGATTTAACTTGCTGCCAAAATACTGGGAGGTTTACATATATCATTTATTGAAAATGCATCTTGATTCATCAAAAAGAAAAGAACAATCTTGTGTGATAGCGTGTATTTGTAACTTTTTTCAAATAAGAAAATTATTGAATTAAGAGTTTCCATTAATGCTATTTTTTAACAACACCCTGGTTATGTAAATGGTCCTTGTAACCATCTTTTCCTGGAGTTAACCAATCCTGACAAAGGACCTTCAGCTTAAAGTCTGTGGGCCTTTGCTGTGTCTTTTTGTTGTTGTTGTAGATTTATAAAAAGTTGTACATTAGCAGTTACACCACCATAAAATGACATTCTATTGCATAATTATTATTTTTTGACATTTATGACATCCAATATTCGCAAGCACCATCAACGTGACTAATCAAATATGGACTCCGACTCCCGAAACACTTTGTAATCCAGCCGTATGTCCAATTATCCTTCAAAACAACACCGGCCTGATCCTGCAACCACACTTCAACACCATCACAAAACACCTTCCTTTCATCTGTATACTCATCATGGTTTTCATGAATACATGTGAGAATATTGCAGTTTTCTGCTTTATACCACGTCACATATTGTATTGATGAAATTGTGGCTTGTTTCACCTCATGACAACAGCTGTTGATGCCTGATAAAGGAACACTTCATTGTTTTTGCGTATCTCCATATCATATGACCAGCTTTACATACATCTATAGAGTTGTCTTTGATGAGCACTTTGTTGATAATAAATGTGTTCTAGATTTAAAATATTTTAAAGGCTGCCATTTTGGACTGATAGCAAAACCAAAAACAAATAAAGAAAGTCATAGAACCAAGATCTGAAAAATAAAAACAGTACTACACACAAGAATGACTTTCATGCTCAACTGAAAGAATAGCATTAAGGGATTTGAGTTTAGCCTAAGATCATACTTTTAAGTATTTTGGAGAGCTTGGGCCCAGGTTGAAAGTGTAAAGATTAAGAATGTCAGTGATTTTCAATAAAAAATTCAGAATTTGACAAGGAAGGCCACATTGTGTATATCAAGGTACCAATAACTCACGAAATGGGAAAAGGATGTGTGAGCAACTTGGTAGCTCAGCTGTTAGAGCATTCCCCCTATAAGCAAAGGCCCTGGGTTTGAGTCCTGGTCTAGCTGCATATTTTTCTTTGAGAAATATATACAAATCGAAACTGTCAGATGGATAAATAAATGAAACTTATCTTTCTGACAACTATTGTATGAAGCATCAAACCTGTTTTAATCAACCAGTTCAAAGGTTCTACAAAAGACATTATATCCCTTAATATCATATAAATGTATTTTGATACCTCTGTAAACTGAGCAGACCCAGATCAGATAGCTCCTGAAAGGAGCACAAACCCTGAAAATGTGATCTTGACCTTTGCAATGCAGACCCAAAATCAATAGGAGACTTCTACTTGCCATAAGCAACTGTTGTAAGACGTTTGAGAACTAAGGGTAAATTACAAAAGACCAACATGAAATATCAACAACATGCCAAGGTATCAGATGTAACATAATTCCTTTCATACTGGAAAACTATGAAAATCTAATTGAAATTAGACTGTACCCATCCACTGTGCATTACACAGGTCTATTTCAGTGGCTTTTTACTGCTGTTTGAGAGAAATAAAACCCAGGAAATGCACTATATTAGGCACCGCCAATCGAGTATCATCAGGAACGACAAGAACCAGGCCAAGATAAGACAGGCCTGCAATGAAACAAGCAGAACCTATCATCCATCAGGGTCTGGATGAAGCAGTCCCTTCTGAATGTTTTAGCTACATCATTCGAAATACAACCTCAAGACGCTGGATCACTTCACAATGAATATTTATAAACCTCAGAGTTGTGGTGTATGAGAGACCAATAAATTCTGGACTTTACCGAGATGATCTTTTTGTTTACTCATGGAGTGTATATTGGAAACGACTGTCTTTCTCTAATGGTTCAAGTTTAAATTAAAGAACTGGAGATGGCAGAGCCCATTTTTGATATCTAAGAAAAGTGCAAGGTCATTTTTATCACACTGTGAAAAAACACAATTATGCTTCATGTATACCCTTATGTGGTCTTTAATATATTTTATAAAGTTGGATGTTTTGCACAAAAATCTTTCTGCAAAAGTATCCAAATTACCAGCCTTTTACCTTTATGGATGAAGACAAAGGTTTGTGCCATTATGCAAATGAACCTCTCTGTTTCTCCTTGAGTATGTTATATGACTAAGATTTGCATATATTGTTATGGTGAATATGATTGATTGAAATCAATATATTTATAGGTATTAGACAATACTTTGGAAAGTGTACACACATAAAAAGTTTTCAATCGTAAAATTCAGTGATATTACCTGGAACAGTATCTGGGCCTTCCGTTACAGTGCTAGTAACCGTAACAATGGAGTCATTGTGACGCTTACTGTCTTTGTACGCAAGTAATAATCGACGGTAGTCCTCTTCTCCACCTTCAGAATCACTGGTTGTCGTTGTGCTACAATATCGATATCGCCGAACTATTTCCGGCAAGAGGTAAGCTGTCTTTTCTGGACTCTCGTCGGTGAAGTCTGACGAGTACATTGAGCTGGATGGTCTGGAGGAACGTGACTGTGATGAACTGCATGACTCCAGGCTTGGAGGACGTTGGAGGAACTGTGGGTTATCTAATGTTGATCCTTTCTTTTTGAAATTCTCCACAAAGTTTTCAATTTCCTTTTCTATTTTACAGGCTTCAAGTCCACTATATCTTTGGCCCCTAACACGATGGGGACGGGACCCACTTGTGCACATATTTGTTCATTACATAGTTTGAGGTGAACACTTTGACATGTGCCCCCTTGACATATCTTTCATCATTAATATATTGAAATGATTACTTAACTTCCAGGCTGTAATCGTTTTAACTGTTTAAGATTTTTTACACATCTGACAGTCTTGTCATTTAGTACCTGCCTTAAATCCAAATTTAAATTTTTAAATACCAAATAATAATCAATTATTATAGGAATAACAAGAATATATTCTGTAAACCATCAGACACCACCTGAGCCATGACAAACAAACACACCTCTCTTACACAGTGCCTCTCCAATGAATGACACCACTCTATGGTTTGGCAGACCCTTGGGTATAATTACCATTTATTAAAAATAGGAATTCTAGCTTAGAATCAATTAAGCTAAATGGATGTGTCTAACAAGTACAGGACGAGTGTGTACATTATTATAAACAAATAAAGGATAAATACACAATTAAGTCATGCTTTCGTGATTACCATTTCCCTTGACTACCTTAATAGCTTTCATATGCTTCTAGCCATAGAAATTTATCATTTATCCTAAAATGAACATCCTTCACATTAAAATATCCAGAAATATTACAGCCATGAATGGCATCATAATCTTGTTTTATATTTATATCATAGTTTTGCATATCAGACAGGAAAATGTTCGAGATGTGTCTTCATTTTGCAGCGAAGTTAGTTCCATTATAATGCTATATTTGGTCTAGGACCAGGGAACACATTACACTTGGCTGCATTATATCTTAATTAAGTCTGTTCTTCACAAATCACATGTTCTTCACAAATCAAAAATTAAAGATAGGGATCCATTGATGGACCATGTTCAAGTTTAAAGGGAGCGAGGTCTAACAGTCCAATCTACATGGCAACTAATTTTTTTTCTGTATTTTCTCTTGTTGGTTTTTAGTTTACAAGACCCTGAATTATCAAGAAAATGGCCGGTATACAACTAGTACGAACCCAGATCAGTCTGGAAGGTATTAACAGAGGAATCTGTTTTAATACCAGTTACTGGTAACAGCCTCTCGAATAGAGCATTTGCATCCTAATTTAATATCTAGCATATAGAATGCAGGCTGGAAACCAACTTACACCATTCTGCTCACATAAGCAACTATTAGAATGTAAGCTGGGAAACCAACTCACACTATTCTGCTCACATAAGCATCTATTAGAATGCAAGCTGGGAACCAACTTACACCATTCTGCTCACATAAGCAACTATAATCAATCACGCAATTAAAAACTCACACTATTCTGCTCACATAAGCATCTATTAGAATGCAAGCTGGGAACCAACTTAAACCATTCAGCTCACATAAGCAACTATAATCAATGACTAAATTCAGGACTGCTATAAACAGAAGTACCTTAAAGATAAGATGCTGACAGTCAGTCTGATCTTGTTTCTCTGTGGTGTCACAATGGAGAAAAACTGATATCCCAGTGAGTATGTAAGTAAAGGATTTTATTGAAAGTGGATAACACTTTTAGCCAAAAAAAACAAACAATCTCCCATAACATTCATATAAAGAGGTTGAACAAACAGATTTTGCATGACCTTGGTGCAGAGAAAAAATGCGCCTCAATGATTAAAGATTCAGTAAACCCTTCAAGATGATGTACAATTCCACATAAAAGCTGTGCAGGATGAATGGCCTGTGCAAACTTGGTTGGAGCAACATCAATAATGCAGCCACTAGTTCTGTTTGAAGCCAAAGTATTTGATTGCACTGAAGAAGCTTCAGCACAAATGTGCATAGGTATTCTCAAAATTATACCTGATAGAAAAAAAAATCACAAATCTCTTAAAATTCAATCTTTTCAGAGGCTTCTTAAGGGTTAGATATGCCCTTCAGCATTCACAATAGGAATCACAGGCAACTTTGTTTAAATGATCCCTTTAAAGTTTTCATCATGCAGTCAAACAAAAGCTAAGAACTTTTTTCTCATATTTTTAACAATTTCTCTTACCAAAATGTTCTTATCGTTTTCATTACTACCACTTTGAGTATTTCATTAATATGACCTGTTCAACCAAAACAAAACTAGATAAGCCTGTGTAACTAGCTCAAACCAGTTCAGCCTGTAAGCAACTAACTGCAAACCAGATAAACCTGTAAGCAACTAACTGCATACCAGTTCAGCCTGTAAGCAACTAACTGCATACCAGATAAGCCTGTAAGCAACTAACTGCATACCAGATAAGCCTGTAAGCAACTAACTGCATACCAGTTCAGCCTGTAAGCAACTAACTGCATACCAGATCAGTCTGTGAACAACTAACTGCAAACCAGATCAGTCTGTGAACAACTAACTGCAAACCAGATCAGTCTGTGAACAATTAACTGCAAACCAGATCAGTCTGTGAACAACTAACTGCAATCCAGATGAACTGGTAAGCAACTTACTGCAAACCAGATAAGCCTGTAAGCAACTAACTTCATACCAGATCAGCCCGTGAACAATTAACTGCATACTAAATCAGTCAATGAACAACTAACTGCAATCCAGATAAGCCTGTGAGCAACTAACTTGTATTGCAAATAACTTGTATTGTATTGTATTGTATTGTACTAACTGCAAACTAGATAAACCTGTTAGTTTAAACCCTTATCAGACTGAGAATAATTCATTTGCAAGTGACAGTTGACAAAATCAGTATCCATGCAGTTGTTGCCTTTTGTTTGTGTTCGCACTCAGGCGTACTGTGCATGGTGCTGCAGTTTTTGACAGAGAATGCCTTTAAGACCCAGTACCTCTGCCTTCAGTTCTCTCAGACTCTTTGTCAGGGTTGCCCTCCCTTAGCACCTCCAGACAGGTGCCCCTACACACAGAGACAGATGCAGATACAAGGGATATCGTATCTATGCAGTGAATGCTCAAAACAGTAGTCTAAACCCTCTGCTGCAACAATGTCTGATTTTAACATTATACCAATTCTTCCCCAACAGGAGTAATAAATACCAATTCCCCCTCCAACAAAACCTTTTATATAATAAATAAACAACGGAGGGGCTTGTTCCCAGTGAATCAATCCATTCATGGTACATGGAACAAGGATTTAACAAAAGCCGTGTCTGACCTCATTCTCTTATAGCTCTTCAGAGCAAAACAGGCAATTATGAAGTATTAAATCCCCCCACTTCTGGTTGCAGAGGATGATGGAAGATGGCAAAGCTCAAAAAGCGGACAGTTAATAAAACTTTTGGTTAGTGTCAAGACTCAGCCCTAGTTCTCATATAAAATGCTAGGGCTGGAAAATCAATGGATAGTCTCAAACAGACCATGGTTTATTAGTTGGATTTTATGTCTAATTACAAGTATTACAGTCATCTAATATTAAAAAAAAAAGTACAAGAAAGACTGGGAAAAATACAAAGAAGATTATTATATGATAATAATGAGAAAGAAAAACTGATGATGATGATGATGATGATGATGATGATGATGATTAAGAAGATGAGCCAAAGCCCTACTTTCCACCAGTTTGTTAAGACCACAAAAATGTTCAAACCATTCCAAACAGCTGGGTGCATTGATTTATTCATTATATACAATGTTATGCATTCAATGCCCCCTTTAGGATTATCTAGCTTTGTTTTCTAAGCAATGCATCAATCATTCATTAAATCTACAAAGAGTATCCTAAACCTTCCGAGAATTCCCAGAGAGCCATGAAAATATCATGTTTTGTTGCATCAATAAATTCTGCTTCACAACTGAAATAAATTAGATAAATCTGATTCAGATGGCAGCCTATCATAAACATCAGCAATTACTTGCAGCATTTACCTCCTTTGTGTTACTAAAATAAAAAAATATGGCATTATCAGTACTGCTTGAGGCATCTTAATCAGATTGTGCATGGTCATAGAGTTGTTGCATGATGCTGTGATATGGCCCAGTACCTCTGACTGCAACCCTCTAGGTTTATTACCCCTCCCTTAGCTGCTGGCCAAAAGACCTACCCTGGAAGCACAGGGGGGCAAAATAGTAGGGCTAATGAGAAAAAAAAATATGTTAAAAGCAAATTAATGCAAAGTTTTAAATATTACAACCCCTCCTCACAAAAGAGCCTTTGGTGATAATTTGCCTGGGATAGATCAAATATTTATGTACAAATTTATGACTTGATGAAGATTAATTTACTGAACTTGCATATGAAACAATAGATTTTTCTTTGCCATGCAGACTGTATGTGCCAACAGTGTCTGGTTCTGCTATGTTAGTGTCAAAAGGTGTCTAAATAAAGTAAATGGTTTATAATGATTGCATAATAATTATATGGGTATAAATTATATGAGGTGCAAGGTCCAGTCGTAGCTTACAGAGGGCTGGAAAATTATTTTGGCCCTCACTCGTCCTGCAGGACGAGTACATGAAAAATTCTACTCGTCCTGCCAAAAATTTACTCGTCCTGCAGATTTCCTTTTTAATGTAAAAAAAAAACAAACACTTTTAAAGAACTAGTTTTATTTCAACATTACAAAATGAAATAATCCTCAGTATTAATCTTTATAATGAAAAAGAATGTCGTTTTCCATTATTTTCAAATGCTAATGATTAAATGAATATAAGTATGAGAAGTAACATCCTGAAAATTTGTTGAAAACGTTAACTAAAAAAAAAAGAATCTGTGATTAAAAGAAGCACCACATTATGACATAGTTAAGATTAAGTGTAGTCGTCTATCTTACTAATAAAGTTCAGTATGCTGAGGTTTTTTTCATTTGCTTTATATACCGATTTTTCAATAGAGGAAGTTCCAGGTGCCATTTCAGCTTTTTCATGTTTCATGCATTTGACATGTCCGAGGCTTTTACCATGAAATTTAAGGGTTTCTTATCTAAATTTTTCATGAACACCCTTAACCAGTGACGAATCTGGATCATTTAATGAGGGGTACTTCTTGCAGACTCGACAAAAAAGTGCGTTTATTTCATCATCGTACTCGGCCCATTCAAATTCAGTCAGCCAACTTTCTTTCATTAAACGCTTTCGTTTTGTCTGATCATAGTTTTTCTGTGATTGTTTTCTTTTTTGTACATTTTCTGATGCCCTTTCAGAGTCACCCCCGCCTTGTGATTTAGTTTGATTAACCCAGAAATATGTTCGTATATCAGTCATTATTTCTGCAGACGACACCGGAAATCAATAAAAGCGTGTAAATACCGGATCCGTAATATTATGTGAAACGGGTTCCTACTGCGACTTATTTTTTATTGAAATATATTGAACCTCGGAAATAATATTCTAGGACATGCCGTAAGAAGTTATTCAATATGTTTTAATTATTTTACCTCACGCTTAAACTCAGGATGACATGACAAACTCGCTATACTAGTGCCCTGATAAATAGACAATACCCGGGAGCCGCATTATAGCAACGACTATTGAAAACTTCCGGCTTTGTTTGAGATTCACTCTTAATGTGTTTCGAACGTTCTGAATCTGAATTTAATACGTTGTAGATACAACGGTAAGGAGAGCTCTGCTCGAGCGGTCGGCAGTTTCGGTCAGATTTAATTTTTTTTTAAATTATTGTGCATGATGAATGAAAAATTCACTCGTCCAGACGGACGAGCGTTTTTTGAAATTCACTCGTCCTGCGAGATGATTCACTCGTCATGACGAGCGGACGAGTGGAATTTTCCAGCCCTGTTACATGCCTGTAGATCTGAAGGTCGTGGATTCAAACCCTGCTGGGGGCGAGAATCTTACATGACGTTTCAAGGTGCAAAGTACTGGTCCAACCAAAGAAACAAATGTGGCATTAGCCAGGAATGTGCTCTGTGTATGTAGAGGAAAAAGATGAGAAGAGAAAAAGAATATTAGATTATACTATCTGACTGATAATCATATACCGAGCCCAACCTTCTGAAAACCCCTTTTTTTTAATGAGATTGCCCATATTTAAAACAAGAAATATCTTTAAAAAGATATTCGGCGTAGGATGAAAGAAAAACGAGATTTCCAGTCTTCTAGAACATTCCGAGGAAAAGCGCGCGAAAGACCGACGCACAACAAATTTATTACGCTCTAGAAATAGTTCAGTATTTTTTCTATGAAATATACTTATTTATAGACGGTAATACAAAAAATTATATCTGTAAATAGGCTTGATTGATATTTGTTCATATCATTATTGCATATGACAATTATGATATAAAAGCGTTATTAGTTGTTTTGGTTTTGGCGAATTAATTTTCAATGAGAGCATCTCGGCTGGCTGGAAGAATTCAATATACATAGTAATTAAGGGGTTTCATGTCATAACACGGTGGATTCTTTTTTGTTGTTTTAAATCATTTTCACAAAGTAGCATTCCTCAATTGATGGAAAAGGATTGTATTTAACTTACTGAAAATACTTTCATGTTTACATCAAAAAGAAAAGTAATAACACCAAGCTGAATGATATACACTAGCTGCACCCCTTATTTACAGTAATTTTATAGTCCATAACGATGCGTTAACCAATAACAGGAGTCCTTTTATTCAGCTTAGAATTATTTACCGCTGTTAGCGTACATTTGATTGGTTTAAGATGCGAGTTGAAATCGAAATTATACAGCTACGCCGAAAAAAACTAAACTTTTATTGTTTGTGACTTTACACCTGTATCAAAATGATAAGATAATTCCTACTACCCTCCGTCAAAGCAACACAAAAGTTTACCATGCATTTCTTTCTCCTTACATAAATATACACCCTGTCAGGACACTTAATTAGGGTGAATAGTAAAGAACCTTAAAAGGAAAAGGAATCTAGATGAGTTACAATTGCCAAGTAAGCATAAGTCTGAATACAAACAACGTGATATCTAACCATCATGTTGATGATGGTGAGCTACAGAAATACCACACACCAAGTTTTTCAGCTCAGTTCAAATCAATGCAAGTGCTAAGTATGGGTCTGATTTCATAATTGTTAGCCAGTGGATTCTCCGTCACTTTGATTGGCACAGAGAATTTTTCAACTATGGCTCAAAGCAACTAACCATCACATGAAACACTGAAAATATAATCATGAGAACCTTACTTAAAGGGTGTAACGATTCATCGATGCATCACGACATACTTTGTCCTCGATGTTTGCATTGGAAAGAAATTTTAAATGGCAATATATTGTGATGCAATATAGATTTTACCTTGTGATGCATTGATATGGCTCGACAGTATTGCAATACACGAATAATCTTACACATGTGATATAAACATATGCTGCCACTTATGTCATTTTCCCAAAAGAAGAACTTAACAGTATTTATGCTTTGCTCTTGGAATAGTTGATAACCTGTGTTTTGGAATAAATACTGTGAACAGTTAAAGAAGTTTTTATATTATATATTCAAGTATAATGGTAAGTATCGTGATACGCATTACATCGCCACTTAAATATCGCAATAGGCATTGCAAATCATTTGCTTCTACATATGTATCGTGAATGCATCGTTTGAAAAAACAAATAATGTGATAGGTATTGTGACAAAAAGAAATGTCAATGCACAGCCCTAATTCTTACATAATTAGACAATACAAAGTCCATTAAAGACATAAAAGCTGAAGTAGGTACACAAAGTACAAATAGGATGTGAAGGTCTGGTACACTCTTACACCAAAGTACTATGATGCTAAAATGTTAACACACATAGAACATAGCAGGATATATCAAACTCTTCGGTATATCTAACTTTTTATTTTCTAGCCAGATTATCTCCCTTTTACTGGTACATATTCTGTATATTGTTGTTGTTGTTGTTGTATTGGGGTTTACCGTCGCTGCGATAGTATTTCAATCATATAGCGATGTCCAGCTAATTACAGGTGGAGGAAGACCCCGAGTACACAGAGGTGCCCGGGTAGAACCACCGACCTATCTGTATATTGAATTATACACACACACAAATATTACCACATCCTGAGGAGTTCATTATAAAAGGTGTTTTGAGGGTACCAGTCAAACCCTCAATATAGTTTATCTAGATACAAGCCAGAATTATAAGAACGTATGTAAGGAGTATTCACAAAGAATGTGACTTACTCACTGAATTCTTGATAATCAAATGGATAGTAACATCAGTATTTAAAGTCTTTTGAAAAATGAAAAAAATATGGAGAACTGTTAGTTCTGTAATAGAACAAAATGCAATAAAACCTTGTTTATTGGTGTTTTGGTCCAAGTTGAATCAAATTATGACTGATAATCAGGGATACTGAGCCCAGTACAAGCCTTAAAACAATCAAGCCCGCGACCTCCATCATTAAAATCTGTTACCAAGCCATTACACTGCTGTTCAAAGAAGCCACAATGTCTTTTTTATGCATGAACACACATCGATTGCCATAGCAACTGGTGCTTGCAAAATGAAGGGACTGATCAATTCTGTCATTTGTTTACGGGATGGAAAATGCATCACTGACAAATGTAACCTGAAGAAGATGAAAGTCAGCAATACAGAGGTCTTTGATTGCAATGGATTTCATGGCAACAGCTGTTCTCAATTAGCAACAAGAGAAGCATGTGTACTGGGTAAAGACTGAATAATGCTTCCTTGTAGATCTTAACATTTTTAAATGCCATTTTAATCTTTACAATCATTTTACAACAAAAAAAAAGGTAACATCTTTACACATGATGGCCTTGCTTGCATGAAGAAAACCTTGTACAAAACAGCCCATTGAGAAGTCAAGGAAATGTATTCAACATTTCAATAAACAACACTTAACCCTTTCCCTCATAGAGGACACCATGAAAAGACTTATGCGAACAGCATAAAACCAGATCAACCTGCGAGTAACTCGCATGCTGTTTGGTAAGTTTAACTGTGGTTTTCTGCAGATCAGGCTTTATGTGATACCTATTGAGGGCGTCAAAATGAGTCTATATGAGGGAAAGGAGGTTTAACTGTGGTTTTCTGCAGATCAGGCTTTATGTGATACCTATTGAGGGCATCAAAATGAGTCTATATGAGGGAAAGGGTTAAGCCAGTCTGCAGAGTAAACCTTACCAAATTTAATTACAAAATACTCATTTCCAGACCACTGAGGAGCAGCGATCAGCATAAAACCTGATCAGCCTGCGAGTTACTCGCAGGCTGATCTGGTTTTATGCTGTTCACATAGGTCTTTTCATGGTGTCCTCTATGAGGGAAAGGGTTAAATATGCTGAACAAATTTTTAATGAGTAACTTTTAATACAGGGAAGCAAGTTTATTTTGGGACTGGCTGAAAAATAATTCCATTCTTGAGTACATGTTGGTCAAAGTTGGATTTTTGTGATAAATGTCATACGATGGAACTGTTTTTAGACTGGCAACTGCAGAATCTGTATCACTTAAGCTGTGCTTAAAGTAATGCATCCATGTAATGCAGATCTGTGCTAATGAGTAGAATATGAACTTTAACTGATTTTCATGTGTTACACTATTTTCATGCATTTTCATTTACAATTACTTTGCACTGGAAACATCCATTTAAAGTGTGAAAAAAAATATCATTGACTTTAATGAAACAGGACCTAATTTATATACATGGAAATACACTTTTGCGAAAACAAAGCAGCGTTTTGCATTTAAAAGTAGTTCGCACATATTTTGCATGATTAATAGTTTCAGCCCTCTAAAATTCCTCCAAGCTTTTCTTAACTTTGAAAAAGAAAGGCAAACATACTCATATCTTAAAATTATCAAAGGCCTTGTCAAATTTATATACATAATTAACAACAGACAGAATTCTTACGTATGCAACTTTTGAATAGCAAAGCGTCAAGGCACTTGGTTTATTATAAAACAAAGCGCAAGTTCAGCTGACTTACAAGTGACTAGAGTTGCAGGAAAATGTGCTAAGTTTTTGGTTACGCCACTGAGTTATAATACCTTTGATTCTATCCTGCTGAAATGCTGGGTTTAGAATTATAGCTCTTTCATGAAAACCCTGCCAGCAGTCTCTCAGTACCTTAAGTGCTTTGTATACCATTTCTTAGAGACAGATTAAGCACCAGCTTTATTTGTTTTCATAAATGTACTATTATTTAATTTATGTACCTATTTTTCAAAGGTAGACAATAATATTTTCCTAGGTTGAAACATTGTCAATACCTAAAATTCTTGATTTAACATTGATTTTAACAAAAGGTTTTACATTTGTTTCAAGTATATACCTACTAACTAAAAACTGCCTGTCTGAAGACCAAATCCACTTACACACCTTTGTGAGCAAAAAGGGTCTGAAGCCAATCAACCATGGATGTAGTTCACAGATACCATGGTAACCTCCTCAGTCAAGCTCCACCACTCTTCCCAGGCCATACAAGTGATCAATATAGTTAATGACCTCCGACAATGTACCGCTGTAACGCGATGACCAGTTCAGTGACGGTCACAGATGAATCATGGTAAAGTAGACAGGCATCATGACCCAACCTCCAACACTAGAGAGCTTCAGGAAACCTCTGATGCTTGTTGGGCTACACTGTGTATCGGAAACATCTAACACGAACCATTAATTCCTTTATATAATATATAAGGGAATAGATATTCCTCCACCATCAGCCACTTTCAGCATGAATGAAGATATTGATTGGATTATGCTGCTGAGTTTGTTGATAAAACATCAGCCATTCAACATGCAGTTTAGGATTCCGATAAACTTATTGGGGATGAGTTTCCACTGCTTGCAAAAATGTAAAGCCTCCCCAAAGAATACTTTAATTGGGAAAATTCTCCAGCAAAATTACTAAAGCTCATTTCAGTTCCTGTCAAAACAATTCCAATGTTAGACTGCAGGAACTGATAAATATAAATAGTCATATTTGATATATTCAAGGACATTTTGATCTTAAACCAGTCTGTTATCAAACATCTACAATCAAGTGCAGCAAGCAGTACACATCACCTTTAAACATGCAGGTGGTATTGAACTAAATAAACTAATTCAACTCTTTATCAAACGTATGGATCATGGGTCAAGTGATCAATAGTTGTAAGAGTTTAAACTTTTTTATTTTACGTTTATTAGGAAATGAGTTCTTACAACTTATTCTAATTCTTTTAAATGGTTCCTGGATTGGACCAGTACTTAGCACCAGGGAAGGTCATGAGAAATTCTTGCCCAAAATGGGGTTCAAACCTGTAGTCAGGTATTTTGCCACTGGACCACTGTGCCCTTGAAAAATTCATCAAGTGTGCTGGCTTTGTCGTATTAGTAGAGAGAAATAGAGGATGTTTGTTTAGAGTGGATACGGGTTATATCACATCGAGTAGTGATACAATTTCATATTTTCATGAGCATGTAGTACGAGTGAAAATTGTATCACTTCAAGATGAGATATAACCCATATCCACTCAAAGCAAAAGAAAAATTCTTTGTATTTTATACTAACGGATGCTACAGTTGCTTTATAAGTAAAAAATGTAGTTTCATGTATCATCACAATGTGGGATATGTATTTTATCTCACTGATGGAACATAGTATTTCATCACTTAGCATAAAATAAGATGGAGTACCTTGTATCAGTGGACGTAGTCGGCCCCTTTTCAATGCAAACTATTGACCCATTGCCTATGCCAAGTAAGTCCCCCCCCAACCCCTAATTTTCTTGTAAGCTAAAATATCACTGCCATCTATATCAGGTTAATTAATTTTTGAGTCAATGTTAAGTAATGAGCAACTGACATACTTTATTTTGGTTTTCTTGTACAATGCACATAAAGTAATTCCAAAATACTTGATCAACACATAAATAAATACCTTTTTCCCAACTTTTTTATGCCTTGAATTTGACAATGGTCTTTAAACAAGAGCTGTCAGGGCACTCAACTATTCTCAGTGCTTTATAGTATAAAGAAAAAGCCATGCTGAATCTTCCAAGGGCCATATATCTGTGAAAATACATGACAGTGTCTGCTCTTTTTACTCATTGCATTTATGTTGCTGAACAAGTATACAAGTATCAAAGCAGTAACATGACTTGAAATATTTATGGGTGTACTTTTATATAGTCACAAAGGAGAATAATTCAGTAAAATTCCATGCTAGAGTTATGGGTCTTGGTCAGTGAGTTACAATTATGATCCCAAATACATTTGTAAAGTTTCAAGTGAAAACCTTAAGTGGTTGTGGAGATATAAGAAAATAGAAAAACTTACACATAAAACCTTAACCTTGAGTGTTACGCCGATCCAGAAGCTGACGCCGACACCAGGGTGAGTAGGATAGCTCTAACTATTCTTTGAACAGTCAAGCTAGAAAGGGGCCAGAAAAGGGCCTAGTTGTAGTTGGAAGGGGAGATAAGAAAAAAAAGTAGGAGAAAGAAAATATTTAAACTTCACATGCAGATTGATGGAGGCTTTAACCCTTTCCCTCATAGAGGATACCATGAAAAGACCTATGCGAACAGCATAAAACCAGATCAGCCTGCGTGTAACTCGCAGGCTGATCAGGTTTTATGTTGTTCGCTGCTCCTCAGTGGTCTCGAAATGAGGATTTTGTAATTAAATTTGGCACCTGTTCAGCGAGGTTTTTTTTGTCCTAGGAAATTTTGGTTTTTAAATACTTTTCTTTCTCAGAGAGTTTTGATGTTAAATAAGGTATACAATTATACAGTAGAACCTCTGAAAAAAGTACCTCTCAAAACCGAAAGCCTCTGAATACCATACTTTTTTTCCCGTCCAGAATCAGCTATTCTTTATTCTAAATTAACTTTACCTCTGCAAACCAAAACCTCTGAATTCCGAAAACCGAACAAAGTTTTCTGTCCCAATATATTCATTTTTTCTTAAAGTTACCACTGGAAACCTAACACCGATCGGCAAACTCTACTTGTAGGTCCAGACCATTGTATAACTGTCAAATTTAGTGTAAATTGGAAGCTACACCTGAAGTGACAGGTGTTGGTGTATAGCAGTTAATCAGGAATGTGGTCTGTGATTTTGGGATAGATATAATCTAATATTGTTTATATGAGAATCAGATCTCAAATGTTGATTAATTTTTTTATGAGATATGGATTTTTACAAAAGCAATTGAAAGTGAACAAGAGAATCGGTAGAACCGATGGATGCTCCCCGAATAAATGCTAAATAACAAAGGGCAATAACTCCAAAATTATGCAAAAAAGAGTTGAGGTTCTTGTACACTACACTTCTCCTTGATGAGATCTATCTACCTATGAAGTTTCATGTTGATACCTCTTATACTTTTTGTGCTATGCTCCGGACAAAATTTAAGTATGAAAAATAACAAAGGGCAATAACTCCAAAATTATGCAATACAGAGTTGTTGTTCTTGTACAATGCACTTCTCCTTATTGAGATCTATTTACCTATGAAGTTTCATGTCGATACCTCTTATACTTTTTGTGTTATGCTCCGGACAAAATTATGAAAGACAGACAGGACAGACGGATGGACAAAGCGGCAACTATATGCTCTCCCTTCGGTGAGCAAAAAAAAAAAAATCTGCCCACACACACACACATACAGATGTTGATTTTCCTTGCTAGCAAATCTGCCATGCTTGCATTGTGATATCAAATAATGAAAGGAAAGAAATGGAAGAGTCTGGCATGCTCAAGTGGCCATGAATATGCAAATAGCAACTAAATGCCATCATTTCCTGCATCTGCAACCTGACTTCGTCTCACTGGGTAGCGTGTAATGTCCCTCATTTTTCATACTTCTCTTGTTCAATGATGCAATTTTCTGTACAGATTAATTTTAGGCATTCGAGCCTATGAACATTCAAAAGGACACATAATGGTATAGCATAGGGAAGACTGATCATACTGACAGAAGTTTCTTTCTTTCCAAAAGTATTTCGGACATTTGGAGACTATGTCTACTTGAGACAGATATAGGGCTGCCACACTGCAGAATCACACTGTAGACATGTGGCATGATACCAAACCCAGTCACATTATCCTGACACCAGGCCAACCAGTCCTGGAACTACCCTTTATATGCTGAGCAACAAGCAAGGGAACTATACCAGTACCATTTTTCATGACCTTGGTATGTTGTGACTGGAGATCAAACCTATGACCTCCTGATTCTGGGGCCACCAGGACTGGCACTAGCAGATGTTTCCACTAATGCTGACTCCAATTCTCAAAGTATTAAATCTAATCAGTATGTTACACAATTGACTAAATATTTGTTTGCAGCAAGTACATGTGCATCGTATGCCATCAATAAAAAAATTGCTGGTAACTGCAGTTGCGCGTCACTCACCAAAATGGCCTCTACTTAATTTTTTTTTATCCCTTGTGATGGCAGATTTTTTTTGTCTGTCTAGGTGATAAAACTTACCTACCCACAGATAAAAATACTGATAGCAAACTGACAATTTTTTGATAATGGCAATGATCAGGGATATATATGTTTATGCAAAAATGTATACTTACATTTATATCATTTATCAGAATGTCCTAAACACACACAACACAATGCTTAAATGTTTTCTTATGTATGAATGATAGCATATATGTTAAAAAAATAATTCATTTTAATTAGTTGTTTATGTTGAATGTGATAATATTGGAAAGTGATTAACAATTTAATCTCATTTGTGGCAAAATTTAGGGCATGTTTTTCAGGCATCTTTAAGAATTACATATAGAATGTTAAATAAATACAGCCAACCTTATAAAATGCTATACTTAACTAACTGTATTATACAGGACAATGCATTTTTTTTTGGGGGGGATGGTATAATACAACAATGAATTGGGTTGATTATGAGATACATTTTTCTATAAATATAAGATGATATTAAAATAAGAGATGGAATCACTGATAATTTCAACTGTGCTAATATATGCTTTCATCAATTTGTTTTGCATGATTTGATGACTATTGCAAGAACTATTCATATACTGACATTAATATGTTGCTAAACACGCCCCCCCCCCCCCCCCCCTGTTAATGACGGGTGTGGTCTAACTTTGATGACTTTGCGGACTTTCATTTTAATTTAAGGTAAAAGGAAACCTTCTTAACCCATTCATGTAATATTAATAATTTTGCGGGGGGGGGGGGGGGGGGGCTCATTTTTGTGGTTTCCATGCATGGTTAAACCCCTTTAACTCATTATCTTATTTAGACTTGTTACAGAGTAGATCCAGATCAGAGAGCTCCTTTCAGGGTCTCCTCTGTTTCCTCATTTAATTTCTACACAGTCTGACATGCACAGCAAAGGAAACTCTGTTGCTTCATGTACATTTGAAGTTGTGTAAAATATTATTCATCAAGTCATGATCTTGTGTACCTGAATTCATAATGTTAAAGTTGTCATTTGTTGAATATACTGCGAAACAGAGATATGCGAAAAGATCCATGAAATTAAAAAATAGAATTAAATGTATTTCAAAGAAATTTGTTTTAATTAAAATTATGTTATATAAAGCTCACAATTAATAATGATAAGAATCAAACACACAAACGGAATAAAGCTTTTTGCTTCCCCACCCACATTCCCTTTTAACAGCATACCTGAGGAATTTTTTTTTAATGAAATCTAGTAAAACAAACAATAACAAGAGCCCATGACAGCACTCCACTTTTCTAAGTGCTAGATGATATTATGTTAACTGATACAAATCTTAGTGTCAACATATGTTGAGAAACTGACCTTAACAAAAAAACTTAACCAACCCTAAAAAGGGGCATAACTGCCAAAATGAATACTAAGGTTAACTACCCTTTTGAAATGGGTTCCATTTCTGAAAGAGGACAAGTATTGCAAGTTTGAAGTAATTATATCTGCTGCTTTTTTTTTTTTGAAAAAAAACTTAACATACCGAGAATATTCTAAGTCTGACAATGCAGACAAGAAGGTTATGGCCACAGTTCAACTTTTTTTCTCTTTAAAGTGGCACTAAAAAAGTAATTGCCTTACCATTTTAATGTCATATCATACATGCGTTCAGCTAATGTATTTTATTTATTTAATTATCCATAATGGACAATAATACAGTCAGACTAATGACTGCCACTAATGTAAATTACATTAAATTGCACATAATTATTGCTTCAAACAATAATTTCTTGTGGCCTTGAATTTGTGCAAAGTGTCTATATTGCCTTAAACATGTAAATTAGACCAACATGAAATAAAATTTCAGCAAAACACGATATTAAGACCAATTACAGAGCATAACATAGACTTGAGTTTTATACATTATATCTCCATAGACCCAAATAATAAATTCTTTCAGCTTTAATTTTGTGCAGAACTTCTGATATCAAAATATTTAGATATTAAAAGCAAACATAAAATAAACAGTATAGACAAACTAAAAGTGAAAACAATTTCAGCACTTTGTGGGTTTATAGGTTCCCTGCATATTGCTTACAACATTTCCTGCTTTCATTTGGCAAGCCATTGTCATTGATTCTTACAAAAGCATATGGTTTTAACAGGATCTGCAAGATCTGAGGGACTTTGATCTTCATTATATAAAGGCATAGACTGATCATCATGTCCCACAGGATCCATGGTGAAACACAAGCTTTAGAACTCTAGTTCTAAATAAATGAAACTGCGGATAAAATAAAAAAAAAGTGTTCTTTGGAACACATGTGTCACCAGCTAAAGTGTGATGGAAAAAGTGTGACAGGCAGACAGACAGAAAACAGAGAAGTGATCCCTATACGCCATCTTGTGACTCAAAATTGAAGTTGAGTTGAGCTAATATAGTATATACAATTAAATCCTTGTTGCACAGTGCCATTTTTTGTAGGTTTTTTTTTTCTATTTCCTTTCAATTTCACTTTCTGCAATCTTCCCCATTCTTCAGGCTATTCCACATGGTTTTTCTCAAAATCAAAAAATTAAACAATAACAACCAACTTTGTTCCTCATATAAAAATTTAAGAATCAATGGCCACGCAAGACTGCAAAGACATAATTTTCATGCCGTTTTTTTCTTTGTGTCCGGATAATTTATCAGTTACATATCGTAATTCCATTTAACAGAATGATCGGGTATCTAACACATAAGTTCCTATAACCCTTTCCCTCATAGAGGAAACCATGAATAGACCTATGCGAACAACATAAAACCAGATCAGCCTGCGAGTAACTCGCAGGCTGATCAGGTTTTATGCTGTTCGCTGCTCCTCAGTGGTCTGGAAATGAGGATTTTGTAATTAAATTTGGTAAGGTTTAACTGTGGTTTTCTGCAGATCAGGCTTTATGTGGTACCTATTGAGTGCGTCAAACTGAGTCTTTATGAGGGAAAGTGATAATTAACTATGCAAGCTTGATCTGAAATCATTAGCTGCTGTTATGTATCTCTTACTTCTCAATGGTACTCTTTTGACGCACTTTGTACCCATAGCCTAATCTGCAGAAAACCACAGTTTACCTACCAATTTAATTATAAAGTCCCAGTACAGTGATACCTTGCACTGAGGAACAGTGAACAGCATAAAACCTGATCAGCCTGCGAGTTACTCGCAGGCTGATCTGGTTTTATGCTGTTCGCATAGGTATTTTCATGGTGTCCTCTATGAGGGAAAGGGTTAAACTGCAACCAAAATAAATTAAAATCAGTACAGTGATACCTTGCAAGATGATCAGGTTCTAAACTGTATAAAAAAAAAGATAATCTGTTTCAGTCTACAGCAAAAAGAACCTAAAATTGGGAAAAAAAATAATTGTTTAGTCTACAGAAAAAAAAAAAAGTAATCTGTTTCTAGTCTACAGCAAAAAAAAAGTAATCTGTTTCTAGTCTACAGCAAAAAAAAAAGTAATCTGTTTCTAGTCTACAGCAAAAAAAAGTAATCTGTTTCTAGTCTACAGCAAAAAAAAAAGGTAATCTGTTTAGTCTACGCAAAAGAGTATCGTTCAAGTCTACAGCAAAAAAAAAAGGGAATCTGTTTCTTAGTCTACAGCAAAAAAAAAGTATGTCACTACAGCAAAAAAAGTAATCTGTTTCTAGCTACAGCAAAAAAAGTATTGTCGTCTACAGCAAAAAAGTATTGTTGCTCAGAGAAAAAATAATCTGTTCAGTTACACAAAAAGTATTGTGGGGGAAAGATTTTATAAGGTGGAAAGGTAAAAAAAACTTTAGCTCAGTTGTTAAAAATAAAAGGGGTTTTTTTTAATAAAACAAAATGTAAAAAAAAAGGGGGAAAGATTTTATAATGGCGGAAAGGTAAAAAAAACTTTAGCGTCAGTTGTTAAAAATAAAGACTAGAAATGGAACCTTTTCTTTGGCCTTATTAAACACAAGAAGATGTTGACAGCATTACTTTCAAAATAATGTTCAGTTATGCATAATATTTTTTTAGGAGATCTGATGTATGCCCACTGTACATGAGCTACTGGTATATTGGCTTGCTTTAATAGATTTTGGATTATCAAAACTAAACCCGCATAGTTGTATAATATATAACAAAGCAAGCATCAGAAAAAAGGTTTTTCATGAAAATTATTGTTTATACAATCAATGCACTGAATAACCCTCATTATAATTAAATTAAAAACAGTATTAATTTTGATCTACGGTATGTGTTAACCCGCATTCATTTTTCAAAGTCTGAACAGCTTAAAATATAATAAATTTACTGCATTATAGTTACAGCTTTTGTGCAGTCATCATGCAAAAAGGAGAGATAGAGGGCAAGTTCAGTAAATAAGTACTCATCACACATATATGTAAATGAATATTCATGAGATAAAGAGTTGACTGTATTACATGTACAAAACACAAGTATTACAAAAACTGGAGTTTCCTAAAACAAAAACAATGGAGTCCTACCATGAAGTAATTAAAGGCAGTCTTTTTGCCAAATATTCGAGTCCAGAGCTAAGTGGGAACCCTATGTATTTGTGTAAAATGTGACATTCTACATTTGAATAATAGAAAATTTATCCCAAATGGGTGGAAAACAGAAAAAGTGTCAAGGAGTTAAGAGAAATAGCCCATTCTTAATATCTCAATATCTAGCTGACAAACAAGATTTTCCATTGCAGAGACTCAAACTTGACCTTGACAGACAGCCTCATACTTAACAGTGTATGCTAATTATTTATCCTCAGAATCTGAGACTCAAACCTGCAAACATGGATGAAATAATGTGATAAATTTTCAGGGAATAGTCAGGTTTTATAAAGATATGGCTACATGACGCTCTTTAGTGATAAGTATTTTAATAACATTACTCTCACACACACTGAGGCACTGTTCACACCAACTCACAGTTTACATACACCCAAAAATTAATTAAAAAAAATAATGCTGCAATTCATTTCTACTGGAATAAAATACAGTAATATTATATCTACATCCGTAAATGCTGGCTTATGCATGTAAACACACTGCTATAGAAATAATCCGGTTGTTTAGCTTCAGATGTATATATAGATCCAGTGAATGTACGTCTATTCTGATCACAGTAGGTCTTGAACAGCACTTTCTGACGTTCACTTAAATAGAACATTAATCCTTGTCGAGTCACAAACACTAAACCTTGAGCAACAGCAGAAACAACACATCAGCTATGGGTAGGAAAACACACTATCACATTCAAAATCAGAGTATGACGTCTGTTTCTGATGTGCTGACTTCAGTTTAGATCATTTGAAATTCCAATAAAAGCAACGAACGTCTCAGGGAAACTTGAAAAAACCCTGGCACTGCGCCGTACATGGATTCATCAATAACTACAAACTGCTTGCCGCGGATCATGGGAATATTGATTCAGAGATCACACAAAGCACAACCAGGCAACAGCAGTGGCTGGCAGTCAGCAAGGGGAGGTAACTGTACTGAACCTGATCACACACAGGAGAGGTTTTTGTCAAAGGGGAGAAACTCTTGCAGGGATGAATGGAGAAGGGCATAATTTATTAATGGGAAGCTGGTGATTGTTGTTTTGAATCATGGAAAATGAGGTGATAATCATAAATTCTTGATTGACTTATATATTTGTATGAACTGTCAAAACAATTTAAATCAAAGAGAGAAAACTCTGTCTGTCTTGTATAAAGACCACTCCTACATAAAGAATCATGGTTATAAATATATCTTCATTTTTCCCTTCCAAAATAATATAAAGGAAATTAAGACCACACACATTGAGTTCTGGCACAATCAAATGATCAAATCTGCAGTACTTATGACGTGAGAGGTAGAAAAAAAAACTGATTATCAGGAAGAATAAAACTTAATATCTATACACTTTTTTTTACGCTAACTGATAAAATACAGTGTTCTATCAGTGATATAAAATCCATATCCCACAGTGTGATGATAGAGATCTGCTGGGACTACTTTTTTTTTTACTTATAAAGGAAATGTAGCTGCAGTAAGCATAAAGTAAAAAAGAAAATATGTTTGTTTTGAGTGGATATGGGTTATATCTCATCTTGAAGTGATACAATTTTCACTTGTGCTAGGCACTCGTGAATCACTACTCAATGAGATATAACCGATATCTATTCAAAACTAACAAATATCCTCTATATATGTGGCCCACCCATTATAATGATATAACATAATAAAGGAGAACATGGGGTCAACTAGTCTTGTCACAAATGATTGTTTTAACCAATAGCTATTTGATCACGACAAATGAAAATGGGAAACTTAAAAATTTGATTTTGTTGTTATATTGCCATCTTATAAAAATACTTTTGTTAAATAATCAATCTACATGTAGATAGTGCATGTACAATTCAACAACCATTCATATAAACTGTTCAACAAAATTGTCACAACAAACTTTTATTAACCCTTTCCCTCATATAGACTCATTTTGACGCACTCAATATGAACCACATAAAGCCTGATCTGCAGAAAACCACAGTTAAACCTTACCAAATTTAATTATAAAGTCCTCATTTCCAGACCACTGAGGAGCAGCGAACAACATAAAACCTGATCAGCCTGCGAGTTACTCGCAGGCTGATCTGGTTTTATGCTGTTCGCATAGGTCTTTTCATGGTGTCCTCTATGAGGGAAAGGGTTCTGTATATTTCAAATTAATCTATGTACCGTATATGGATACATCATTCAACTTCCTGCTCAGCACCTGTCACAACCATTGTCTTACCTGTACAGATATTTTGTACTACTTCCTGGTATTATTGCAGACCCCTCTGTGTGTGACATAATGTTAATTTCATATCAAAGGCATGCAAACATCAAATTTTATGTTTGTTGGTGATAGGTAGGACAGAAAGGAAGTGTAGTGGTACATTAGCCCTCTACCACTTCAGGCCACCATTAAAAAAATGTTTGTTTGTAGTGCCCTGACCCTGAATTCCAGGGGTGGGTAGGTAGGAAGTATCTTTTTTTTTAATTTCAAAAGATAAAAGTATAGCTGAAAGTGCTCTTCTTTACTATGGAATAGACATAATAAAGATCAAAACAAGAGGGCCATAGAGGCCCTGGATTGCTCACTTGAGTATAGGGTTACCCAAGGAACATCTGTACTAAAACATTTTGAAATCTGACAAGTAGTTCTGAAGGAGATGATTTTTAAATTTTCATAATTCATTTCTTTCCATTGCCATTGCAACCAGAGTTCTACATGGACCAGTTTATTCTAGGAAATATTGTGAAGGTTCACCCAAAGGATTATTCCTGTCAAGTTTAATAAAAATCTGCCCAGCGGTTTCAGAGGAGATGTCATTTAAAGTTTTCACTATATACATATAAGGCAAATTAGTCCTGCCCCTGGTGGCCATGTTTTTTTACGGATCAGAATAATTTTTGCAATCTTGGTAGATCATCTGTTCCAAAATATTTTTGCCAGTAGATTTAAAGGTGATTATTTTTAAAGTTTTCATAATTTATTTCTTTCTGTTACCATGGCAACTAGAGTACTTCTACATAGATTAGTTTATTTTAGCAACTTTTGTGAAGGTTCACCCAAGGATCATCCCTGCCAAGTTTAATCAAAATCTGACCAGCATTTTCAGGAGATGTTGTTTAAGGATTTCACTATATTCTTATAAGTCAAATTAGCCCCGCCCCTGGAGGCCATGTTTTTTTACAGACTGGAATAATTTTAGCAATATCGGTACCCAAGGAACATCAAGGATCATCCCTGATAAGTTTAATCAAATTCTGTCCAGCGGTTTCAGCGGCAGCGGTGTCGTTTAAAGCAAATTGGTGATGACACACGATGGACAAGACGGACACAGGGTGATCCTAATAGCTCACCATGAGCACATTGTGCTCAGGTAAGCTAATAAAAATTTACAACTCAAAGACGAAAAAAAAAAATTGAGTATGGGCTATTTTGATGGGTTAGGAATGAAATGACCTAAGCATCTAGTGTTCATCCTGAATGACTTCCTAGCTATACTTTTATGCATCAGACTTTATTTTTTTTATTTATTTATTTTTTTGTTTGTTTCTTTTATTCCAATTCTGAAGAAATATTTTGTAAAGACAATAAAGGTTTCTTTTGTGTACTCAAAAACATATCTGCTTCCAAAGCTGAAAATTATAACCCCTTTTAAAACAGTTTTTTGTTAGATCTAGAGCTATCAATGAAACAGTTTAATACACTCATAACACCACCACAGTCACGGGTGTCCTTGTCCATACCATAAACTCATAGGCATAATATCTAATTTTAGTAACAAGTGACCTTGATCCCATCCTGACCCCATACATCTAAAAAGAAGAAATGAAGACTTCTTCCCAGTACTGTTTTTCAAATGGCTTATTAACCCAGCAAAAAAAAGTAAAAAGAAAACAATAAAGAAAAAAGAGAGAGCAAAAGTCAAAGCAAATAAACTAAAAGTCTCACCAAAAATACAAGTACAGCACATCTTGTTTACAATTAAGATTTCCAATGATTGAACTGCTTCAGAATCAATACACTTGTAATCAAGTGCAGTCCACAATCACCATCATGCTTTATCAGTTGAGGGAGTGGCCCTGACTGATGACACAGGAAACAACCAGGTGATCGCACATGAAGGAAATAAACATGATGAGGCATTGCAAATAATGTCAGACGTTGTGTATAGTTTTGATGAGGTAATCCCCTCCTGTTTTCATATTATGATTCAGATGTGATGGACATTATTTACTTACAGAAAAAATTTAAATGAAATGATAATGTTTGCAAAACAAAAACAAAACAAAAAAAATGTTCTCACCACAATGCTTAAAAACCTGCTCTATTTGCAATCATTCCTTGTACAATTATGGGTTGTAGAAAAAAAAAAAATTTCAGTTCATTTTTGGGGAAGTACTGGCATTGCATGGCCTTTTGAGGGGAAATTTGCATTATATTTTGCCATATTTGGGATTTTACATGAGGTTTCAAATAATTTTACTGAAAGGAAATTTGGATTACTATCAAATCATTTATTTTCATTGACATTAAATTTTGTGGAATCTGTGATTAAGTCAATTTCGTTGGTACATATATTCGTGGCCATGTTCAAGAAAACATGAGGTCTATGAAATAAACTATTTTCATGGGGTTAAATATTCATGGATAAAGTCATCCAAGAAATCAATGAAAATTAGTCCCCCACAAAAATTAATGATTCTACAGTATATTGGAGGAAATAGCACACGTCACACACACACTATCAAATTAAAGAAACTGCCCAAACTGTAATTTTTCAATCTTATATATTTTATTTCTACATCTACAATGATCCATGTCACAATTTAGGTAAAAAATTTGGAATTTAGGAAATACATAATGTATTATCATATCCACAAGTTTTAGTGCAAATAAGGTATTTTTTGCAAATTTTAAGTTGAAAAGGGGCTACAGCTGTGTAAAAAATTTATAGATTTGTTCAAAATCGAAATTGATCCTCATTTTATTGGGATTATCATGTGTACCAACTAAGCAATATTCAAATATGTTGACCCGTTTGGGAGTATTTGAGCGGACATTTACTTAGGAGGTGTTTTTTTTTTTTTAGCAAATTCTAAGTTGAAAAGGGGCCATAACTTGGTAAAGAATTTATAGATTTTGCCCAATTTTGAACTTCACCATCATTTATTTTGGATAAACAAGTGTACCAACAAAAATTATTAAAATATGTTAACCAGTTTGGGAATTTTGCAAAAGGTGCCATAACTGTGTCAAAAACTTATGGATTTTGCCCAAAATTGAACTTGACCTTGATTTTATTGGGATAAAGATGTGTACCAAAAATTATTAAAATCTGCCAACCTGTTTCGGAGGTATCTTGAGAAAACTAAGTTTGACACACCCACCAACCTGCCTGCCCACCAAACGACATACCGCTATGTAACAGATCTCTGAGGACTTCATCCCAGTAAGCCAAAAATGATAAAAAATCTTTGATTTTTACATGATAATGTATCCTACTGAAAGTTCTGTGAAAAACTGTGTGATATTGGATGTTACATTACAGATAATGCTGCATACTCAGTGACTTGGAAAGAATTTTTTTCAATGGGACTTAATAATAATGGTCCATCATTTGCTAAAATCAATGGGACATTTTCAAATCTAATGGGACATTTTTAACTATTGATGTGAAAAGTTTTAGTGGGTTAAAAAGGAAAACTGCTTAACATCAAGTTTTATTTGGTTATAGAACACATATACTTGTGGTAAGTAAATAAGAACTTTTCACATAGTCTTGTTAATAAAGAACAGTATCTTCAACAACCTGAAGCAACTATAAAAACACTGTTAAAATAAGACATAGGCTAAATACGATCTAGAAAGAACCCAGCTCATTATTTGGAAAAAGGCCTGATTAAAAAGTTCTAAGCTAAAAATTCACCTCCTAAATCTTAGTTCCACTTTACTGGATTTTTCTAGGTTTATATTTGGTGTTACTGGAAGGTATCGAGACATCTTGAGGGTTAGGGGATGGTTGTGTCAATGAATCGGACGAAACTTCCCAAGGGGGAGATGAAGCAGAGTTCGTAACTTTCTGAGAGGGAGACTGCGATAAATCAGCACTTGACGCTGTTTCATTATTATCACTTACAGTTTTCATATAATATCTGGATTGTGGGCCTAAAAACGATAAGATGGATGTCTAACTTTTGTTGGTCAGATCTTTCAACTTTTTTTTTTTTGAGGCATTCTTGCTCTTTTCAGATGATATTCAATGCGTCTACCATACGAAATTGAATGTAACATCTCGGACAAGCTTTTTTGTTGTATTAACCGAGTTTTCCGACTGCGTAATTCTATATGGTTTAATAAGCGTCCAGCTCAGTTGCCTGTATGATATCTTATCTTAATAAGCGTCTGAGAATATGCGGCTTACTCAGCAAAAAAGCAAAATGAAAATGCGATTCATACTTAATGTATTTCGATAAGAAAAAACAACAATAAAGATTATGATTCAATGCATATTGTACTTAATGTGGTTCAAAGTGAAAGAGACAAATGGCGCACAGGAATGTGAGAACAATGGGACATTTTCAATTTTAATGGGACTATGGCGCATGGCGCACGGGTTTCCAAGTCACTGCATACTATGAGAGTGTCATAATTATCAACACTTTTACATGTATGATTTAACCAACTCTGGATTAGAAGACTTGAAGATGTTTTTTGAAGCTAATCTGACCAGTCTACAGTTTACATGTTCGACTGATGGATGGTACGATTTCAACAGAAAAATGACCTTTCATCTTGCTTGTACCAACCTGGAAACCCCCCACTTCATCTATAAACGAAGATAAAATAATAAGGAAGGTTTGTTTTTTTTCTAATCATTTCAATGAATTCTTTACCATAAAAAAATAATCAGGAAGATTACGTATGTGACTGATTAATCAGTTCTTAGTGGTAAGAAGAAACACTTCTAGTCAGATGTTTTTTTTAAATCACCATCACTTGGACAGTCATACAGTGATGTCAAGCTAATTATTGGTGAAACATTGAAAGACCCCTGGGTAGGACCCCAGTGCAGGTAACTGAATAATGACTAAATCAAACCAGTGACTTTTTTTACGTTGAATGGGAAACCAGTTCTTTCCCTCACAATGGTTCAGGGATTTGCATTAGTGCTTTGAATTGTGCCTGGGAAGGTCATGAAAAATCCTTTCACCAAACAGGGTTCAAACCCACCACCATCAAATCCATAGTCAGGAATTAAGCATCCTTCAAAACTAAATCAAATGTTACCACAGTTGCATAGCTAAAACTCTATGTTGTTTTATTTGTTTGTTTATTGGGTTTAATATCCCACTGCCAGTATTTCAGTCATTTGGAGACAATGTCTTTGAGACAGATATTGTGCTGCTACACTGCAGTATCACGCCATATACATGTGACATGATACCACATCCGGTCACATTATTTGACACCTATGTTGTTTTAACCCTTTCCCTCATATAGACTCATTTTGACGCCCTCAATAGGTACCACATAAAGCCTGATCTGCAGAAAACCACAGTTAAACCTTACCAAATTCAATTACAAAATCCTCATTTCCAGACCACTGAGGAGCAGCGAACAGCATAAAACCTGATCAGCCTGCGAGTTACTCGCAGGCTGATCTGGTTTTATGCTGTTCGCATAGGCCTTTTCATGGTGCCCTCTATGAGGGAAAGGGTTAATGATAATCCAGAGGTGTAAAAATCCTAAAATTATAACTCACCCTTCCATGCATTTACCATATTTGAGATGGTAAAATCAAGAAAAATACAAAGAAATATTTCTTAGTTTTCACTCATCCTACACTAGGTTGACACTAGCCAGGGCTGAGCGTTTTCAACTCTGTAATCAATAACAATGTGTTTTCCCCTCCTACTACAACTGAGTTTGATTCAATCTGCCTATACAACAATTAACAAATAAATAGAAGTGAAAGGCCAGATAACAAGATGTAAAAATAGAATATTAAGGTGATAAGAAGAGAATTGTACAATTTGACGGTATATCCCTGTAATGCGCTACAAATAAATATATACATTGATATCTTGCTCATGTTGTGTACTGGCCACAAGGAAGGTTTATGTGTCATGTCTCATTTGCATGAGTATTGAGAAGGCAGGTGTCAACAATTGTGCTATAAATAGTCATGACATTATCAGTGATCACTGGACACTGCTCTCTGTTCAGCCATTATTGATCTTGATGAAGGAAACTGGTTATCTTGGGATTCAGCTAGAAATCAGACACCTATTCCTTGTAGAGCAGAGGTCTTGTTCATGCAGGGAACCAGTAGATATCAGATGCTTTTAATATTCAAAAGACACATAAGTGGGAAACCAGCCTTTAGAACACCATGCTTAAATAGAGGAAAATTGGCCAGAAACCAAGGAGCTGTCTGATAAACTGGGTAAATAAGCGTATCAGACATGTTGCTCTTTCTTGCAAACTCTGCTTCCTTCAGATAAAATTCTTTAGGAAAGAAAAATCTAGAAATAGAATTAAGCTATGTATAACTTAGGCCAAAAAAAATAAATATATAAATTGTGTGTCTCAAAAAAGTAAGGGTAGGGATTGAGTTTTTTTTTTTTTTTTTTTTTTTTTTTTTAAAGTCCAGTCATAAAGTGAACAATCACAATTTCTTAACAAACAATTTGGCAGTCCAAATTCAGGCCACTAAAAACTTTAGGGTCAGCGTTTTTTTACCGGGGAGGGTCGGGTTACCTGCAACACAGATTTTTTGTTTAGGCCTTACCATTGTTTGGATCAAGCTAGATAAGAACTGAACATAAAAGCAGAATTTAATTAACAATCTAAGTATTTTTTACATAGTTAACATTGTAACTGGTTAAGTCCAATCTCTTAAAAAGTAATAGTCTGTTTGACAGCCCATTTTCCTTTCATCAATTATGTGATGAAATATCCTGAGGTAAACAGTGAATTTAGGGGGAAAACTCCATAATTATATTAAAGGACATTTTCAGATGAGAGAATGATCATGAATCGCCCCTGATAAAAAAAAATAAAAAATAAAAATAAACACCCTGGCTTGTCTGATTGTTTATTCATTTGTTGCTTGATAATTATGTATTCAAACTGACTTACAGGCTATCAAATTATCAGGAAGCCAAAACATCCCGAAATTAATATACATATCGATTTAACCAATCTTGCTTTAAAGAATTACCTTACTTTAAAAACCTCCAACAAGCATTTGGAGCAGGGATATATCTGTTCTGGCGTCATGTCAATTGCTAAACTGAGACAAGAGGTAGTCATGGTTGACCTGGTTTACACAAAAGAACACATGGGTTTTATTCGTGATAATGTTTGTGAGCAGCTGACCAATGAATAAGAAACTGGAGAGGTGCATTGTCCACACTATAAATGCAGTAACCCATCTAAACTTCCTTGGCAATAAAGTTTTTGACCCTGGAGTTTATCACTGATTTGAGATCCCCTGTCCACCCTCCCCCCCCCCCCCCCAAAAAAAAAGACCCCCCCAAAAAAAGACAGCCAATATGGTGGTTATGAAAGATCATGCCTCCAGTATGGGATTCAAACCTACAACCCTTGGCTCTATAAACTATGTCATGTAATAAATGATCCAATGCTGGCTTAAATCACATTTGGGATCAGGAGGTCATAGACTATATAACAAAACAAATATTTTAAAACATAGTAAATTTGTATGACTTATAGACTTGGTATAATGATGAGACAATGAATGATATCATAATGCTGCTGATGATCCTTCCATAATGAATGATCATCAGTTGTTGTGGTACTGACCATTGGTTTCACAGAAGAGGAATTTTAAAGTTTTTCCATACATACGGTGAGTAAACAAGTGGACTCCCTAGGGGCCTCATTTTTCACGGGATAACTTTAATTTAGCAATACGAAATGTGATGCAAAATCATTAAATGCATCTTTCTATCATGAGTTTTTCTCATAAATCATATTCAGTTTTTCATATTCACAATAAATGCATATTTTTCATAGGCTTCAATGTTAACTTATATGCAGATTATATCCCCCAAATTCAAATAAAACTTGAAAAAAATATTGGTGAAATATTTTCATTTTTGAACGTCTTCAAAGTGACATATGAAATATGGCTGTTAGGATTGGAAGACCTTAAAAATTAAGCTAATAAAAATTGGGTAACAAGCAAGTCTGATTAGGACCACAATATCATTTGATTAATCTAATCATTGTATTGGAGATTAATATAACAATGGACAGACAGATGATTCAATACTGACAGCCCTATTGATTGGTCACATATAACCTTTAAAACCATATTCTGAGGAAAACCAAGCAGTGCAAATACATTTCATACCTGTATAAATATTGAACTTGGAACTCAATGTATTGACACACACTAGTTTCTAGCATCAGGCACATGTTGCTTATTATAATTAGTAATGCAAATGATTTTTTTTTTTTTTTTTTTGTGAATAAAGACTATTTCTATATCAACTTGCAGGGAATCAGGTAATTCCATACTGTGAAATAATTAATTTTCGTGGGACACTTATTTTCGTCAATTTTGTGGTGAGTTTTATCCACAAACATTAATCCCCAAGAAAACTTGTCCCTTAAATAGACCTCATGTTTTCTAGAACATATATCCACAAATAAATGTACCCACAAAATTCCCTTAGGTTAATAACTGGCAAAATTTAATGTCAACGAAAATCAATGATTTTAAAGTACAGTGCAGTGTCATAATAATTCTATATCTGCAGGTATCCAAATGATGAAGTCGTGTAGATCCATCAACCTACAACAAACCAACTGAAAGGCTTTTTCACATAAAAAAATCCAAATAACCCTACCATAATTCTAACCCAAAGCAGTGAGGGCCTAAGAGATAATAATTCAGTGACTAAATAATCACTCAGCCACAGAGGCCCCCAGAAGTTGTTTGAATCTGCAACCATCAGGTTCAGAGTCAACATTAATGACCACTGTACCTTGACACACTATTATAATGGTATTAAGAGTAAGAAACAAGTAAGGTTAAACTATGGTATTTAGAGTAACCAGTAAGGTTAAACTATGGTATTTAGAGTAACCAGTAAGGTTTAAACTATGGTATTTAAGAGTAACAAGTAAGGTTAAACTATGGTATTTAGAGTAACAAGTAAAATTAAACTATGGTATTTAGAGTAACCAGTAAGGTTAAACTATGGTATTTAGAGTAACCAGTAAGGTTAAACTATGGTATTTAGAGTAACCAGTAAGGTTAAACTATGGTATTTAGAGTAACCAGTAAGGTTAAACTATGGTATTTAGAGTAACAAGTAAGGTTAAACTATGGTATTTAGAGTAACCAGTAAGGTTAAACTATGGTATTCAGAGTAACAAGTAAGGTTAAACTATGGTATTTACAGTAACAAGTAAGGTTAAACTATGGTATTTACAGTAACCAGTAAGGTTAAACTATGGTATTCACAGTAACCAGTAAGGTTAAACTATGGTATTTACAGTAACAAGTAAGGTTAAACTATGGTATTAACAGTAACAAGTAAGGTTAAACTATGGTATTTACAGTAACAAGTAATGTTAAACTATGGTATTTACAGTAACAAGTAAGGTTAAACTATGGTATTTACAGTAACAAGTAAGGTTTAACTATGGTATTTACAGTAACCAGTAATGTTAAACTATGGTATTTACAGTAACCAGTAAGGTTTAACTATGGTATTTAGAGTAACAAGTAAGGTTAAACTATGGTACTTAGAGTAACCAGTAAGGTTAAACTATGGTATTTAGAGTAACAAGTAAGGTTAAACTATGGTATTTAGAGTAACAAGTAAGGTTAAACTATGGTATTTACAGTAAAAGTAATGTTAAACTATGGTATTTACAGTAACAAGTAAGGTTAAACTATGGTATTAAGAGTAACAAGTAAGGTTAAACTATGGTATTTACAGTAACAAGTAAGGTTTAACTATGGTATTTACAGTAACAAGTAAGGTTAAACTAAATTTAGAGTAACAATATGGTATTTAGAGTAAGGTTTAACTTGGGAATATTTAAGCAGTGATTTTATCTTTCTAGGTCAACGATATGAATGATCATATACCAATATCAAGACTTAAATATATATAGCTGTCAATCAATATATTGATTAAAATAATACCGTCTGTATCATAAACAACTGGCAAAGAGTCTTACAGAAAAGAAATTGTGCCCTCATTTTCATTTTATGGACATAATACTGCCTCAATCTGTAATCTCTCTGACATCAACTTTCAGAGTCACCATCATAATGCTTCTTAATATTACTGGAAGATACATGATCATGCAAAACCAATGTACAGCCTCAATTATTTCATGAAAATTGCTTCAAAAGATGCCTTTCAGCATAAACCATACAGAGATAAAAGACTTTTACCGAAAATCAATAAAAAGTCTGATAATGTCAAATGAACTTTGAAGATAAATCTTCATTTTATTTAGATACAAAGGTTGGTATAATTTTGTACTAAATAAAGTTTGGCTCTTTACTTCCTATATATGAGTTTTTTATGCCTTGGCAATCAGTGCAGACCTAGATTAGACAACTTCTTCTAGGGGCAGTCTGATCAAGGTCTCCTCAGTTTGCTAATATAATATTATACATAGCTCAGACCCTACAATCTGTAAGGCAAAGAAACATCCATTAATTTATACACCATTTAGAGTTCAGTAAATTAATATTCTTCAATCCTAAAACTGTACAAGAAGTAATTTAGGTTTAAATGTACAATACAGTGGAATTCTGAAAACTGGAGTCCTTGACGGAGATTTGATAAAAAGTTTGAGTCCTCCATTATAGTTATTTAAGAAAAGCTCAGGAAACAGGAGTATGAAACATGTTCCTTTTGCAAAATATGATATTCTATTTTAGGATTTGATATTTTCTATTTTTGGATTTGATATTCTATTTTTGGATTATAGATATCCCAAATAAATGGCCCATCTACTAGCCACACATGACATGACTTCTACTGTACTCAAACCTGACCATGGTAGACAGCCGGACACTTTTCAGTTTAATTATCAGTTTTATAACTAAAATTCTGCATTGTGACAGCAGGAAAAAAAATCTTTGTTTTATACACCCATTAAAGTTCAGTAAATTAATATTCATCAAGTCATTAATTTGTATATGAATATTCATGAGGTAAAGGGTTTTCTTTTACACAATACCTTCCAATTACCAGTAACCTGGGGGTAAACATGAATATTCATGAGGTAAAGGGTTTTCTTTTACACTTTACCTTCCAATTACCAGCATCCTGGTGGTAAACATGAATATTCATGAGGTAAAGGGTTTTCTTTTACACTTTACCTTCCAATTACCAGCAACCTGGGGGTAAACATGAATATTCATGAAGTAACAGGTTTTCTTTACACTTTACCTTCCAATTACCAGCAACCTGGGGGTAAACATGAATATTCATGAAGTAACAGGTTTTCTTTACACTTTACCTTCCAATTACCAGCAACCTGGGGGTAAACATGAATATTCATGAAGTAATGGGTTTTCTTTACACTTTACCTTCCAATTACCAGCAACCTGGGGGTAAACATGAATATTCATAAGGTAAAGGGTTATCACAACATGGGAAGCATATCAGTAACATCATGATGCCCAGCTCATTACAGGTGAAGATTGCCCCAGGGAACACAATTTTACTCTTTATCTCAGACACCTGGGCAAAATCACTGACCTCTCACAAGCCAGCTGGAAATCATACATATGGAAGGTTGATTGATTAAAAGGATTATTTCAAATCCATTTTTTTGTCTGCTCTGTTTACCCATCTTTACCAATGACTAAATGTCCATATTATACACTTTAAAATTCTACCTTTTACAACATTTCCATTAACCCCCTGTAGAGCTAGGGGGTTTACTTCCCAAAATTGGACATGCAACATACCCCAAAATTGTATGGATCTCTATATGCAGGGGGGATACAAAGTTATTGTTAAGCAATTAAAACTCATTGGGAACCCTGTTTATCAACTGATGATTATACCACTTCTTCCTACTTAGAATTTACCCTCCAGACCTATTATTTTATGCTACATTAAGACTGTCAATAACAGCCAGAAATGACTGAGAGCCAACCATATAGTCTGTACAGTGTTTTACTGCCCTACCTCAAAACTACAGCTGAGTAGAGAGATGTAAAACCTGATAAGCCCGCCATGCATTTAGTATGCCAAAATGTATGCATATGTATGCTTACAGTCAGGTATGAAGCTATCTTATTGTCATAAACTATGATGTCCATATATACTTAAACAGGTATAGTTGCACATATACAGTATGGTATATGGCCTTAAGACAACTTCAAAGCTGGCTGTAAGCAAATGGTTGCATATAGTTTGGCTTTATACTGAATAATAGCCTGATCTAGGGTTCATATTGATACATAATTTTCCTTGTAGTCAAATTATTAATTTAACTATTATTCTCATTGCTTTTGTCAGAATTCATGATGATAATATTTCATAAATAAGGAAAATAATATAGAATTTGCAAGATTCTATTGCTGATGACATGAGCTATCCATGAAATAGTGTGCTTAACTATTCCGCCCCTTATTACTAGTTAAACCAAATTTAGTTGCAAACAAAACTTTATTTGAGATTTCTAAGATCAAAATAACTATAACTTACAAATTATAATCATGTTGTATGCAAAACTTTTGTAACAAACACGGCCCGGCCCGGAATTGAACCCGGTCCGCCGGCGTGATAAGCCATTGCTCTAACCACTAAGCCAAAGAGTCGACTCCCTGATGCAGTTGTCAGAGATTGAACTTATACCCGTGACGACGCATCGTCACATTACTTCCCCCTCCGAAAAGTCTCGACCCGAGACTTGGCCTGGGAAACACGTAAACACGTGGGTAAGGCAACTCCGGTCTGGCAGTTAACATTATCCCACTTCTGACACCAAATGTAACAAACACGGCCCGGCCCGGCCCGGAATCGAACCCGGTCCGCCGGTGTGATAACCCAATGCTCTAACCACTGAGCCAAAAAGTCGACTCCCTGGGGCAGTTGTCAGAGATTGAACTTATACCCATGACGACGCATCATCACACTTTTAAAACAAAAAATCTTAGTCCATTGCAATAAATCCAGTCAAAAATTATCTGTCTTGATAGTGTGATAAATAGAAATGGATAGCATAATAACATGATACATTGGTATTTCTTTTAAAAGTAATTGTTAGCTAGGATAAATTACTAGAGCATGGTGCATAACCATATTGGCAGCCTCTCTGCATTCGCACAGGTCATTCTCTGCTATGAACAAAATGCGCGATGGACAGAGAGCTGTGGTCACTTTAAACAAGTGAGTTGCTTAAAATTAAGTATTGTATGGAACATAAGAGTATCTTTGCTGTGTACATGCTTGTCTACTTTTCAACTATCAGTGACTGCACTCCAAAATTCGGACAAACAGTTCAGTGATGTACCAACATGGATCACAAACTGGGCACTTTCTACAGGCTTAAGAGAGTTATTGCTTTAGTTGCATTCATAAAAGAAACACTGTACATATTCTTGTATGTATAATCTCCAAAATATACCAATAATTGGCCTATATTTATATAAATTTCTTGTGCATGTCCAAAAAAATCAATGTGCCTTGGTTGTTTTCATATTTGATTATCATAAAGTTGAATGTTAAGATGTTGCAGTTGTGCATGGCCATGTAAAATTATATTCCACAATATTGATAAACAAAATAAGAATAGAATTTGGCAGAGATCAATGTCTGTGTGTTTGTTTCTTTGACTGTCTGTTAGCTAGAATACTTTACAATACCTCATCAAGTGTTTATTGATTTTTGGGGTGATCCATCTTAAGATATCCTTTTACTTTGTTATAACTGTCAAATAAACTGTGATGCAAGGATTCTCCTTCCTGTGAAGGGTACCTTTAATTAATAACTTTTAAAGGATTAACAACAGTCTTAATATAAACCATATTCACACACAATATCAAAATTCCATACAAATTGAATTTCTAATAATGTGACCTGTGATGATGTTGACCTATGGGAATACTTGATGAAAGTTTTTACTAGCTATCACAGAAGATGTTCAATGCCCTGCGACATTACTATGTTGTATGATCAACAACCCTAACCTTGACCTTTATACAAAACTTTCACATCCCTTTGAATACAATCAAAGTTACATTCTTTTGAACAATGAAGTGATGATTTAATTTCATTTGTTTATGATAAGCTGCCTTCACGTGTGAGCCATCAATTCCTTCCTTTTTTTTTTATTTGTTACAGTGACCTTGACCCTTTTTGTCTCAAGTTACAATCCCTTGCTATTTTTGTTACACTGAAGAACTGACAACTTTCAAGCCACAGTTAAAAACAACTGCACTATATGTAATAACTATAATAAAAGAAGGATCAAGCAAAATGAGGCATGACATAAATTATAAGAAAGTGGCGGTAAATGTTGGGAAACTTGTTCTATCTTTGGAGTGTCCACATTCCCTGCAAATACCTCACATCCAGTACAATATATAGGAAGTAAACCAGACTGTTAAAGGCACATGTGCCTATTACATTTTTTTTAAATATTTACACAAAAGATGAAAATCAAAACATGAAAATTTTCTTAAAATTTACATGATTACAGAGACTTATACTAGACAATTTATGGGAGAAAATTTGGGGGTCTACATTCTACTTTTTGATTTATCTGCCCCTGAACGTGATTTTTTTGCTCTTTTCTGTCATTTTCAATATGGATTTCTCAATGTTGATTTGTATGGAACCTTTCAGTGTTAGCAGTAACAAATCATCTATAGTTAAGGGAATGTTTTCCTTTCATACCCAGGCAAACTGCTGACAAACTCTCGTGATTTTCAGTGTAAATCATGTCAACAATTTATATCATGGTATTCCAGTGTAGCTATTGAATAATTTGATAATATAATCTGAATAAATCTGTATACATTGGAAGGGTCAAATTGGGGATAAAAAGAAGTTCAAGTGTGTGTGTGTGTGGTGGGGTGTTAGCGGAGAGGCTGGAGGTACATGGGAAGGGAGGAAAACCAGGAACTAATGTAATCAAGCATTTCCAAACTCAGTACCTGATGACTTCCATGTACTTCAGTGGATGTCATACTTATCATGAGGAGAACCCATTTATAATTTTAATGAGTCATGAAGGGAGGATTGTATTAAAACAGAAAAAGATAAAAGGATCAGTCTTCGAAACCCTGCATGTTTTCTTTAAATCATTTACCAATGCTTTGAGGTCTATCAGGTGACCAACATAAAAATCTGATCAGCCAGAAAATAAATTCATTTGTTAATCAGGTATTTATATGGTTTGTGTAAAAAAAATAAAATAAATCTTCCAAAAATGGTTACACTAGCTGTAAAACTGTTTCACAGTGAAAATAGTAAATAGTTCTTAGTTGAATGGTCTTGCATGGCTGTTGTTTTGGTTACCTAGTGCTATTGCAGTATTTCAGTCATAGAAACATCCAGTTGATTAAAGGTGGAAGAAGATGCTGAGTGCTCAAAGGCACTGATATGTAAAACTACCATCCAATGGAAGGCTTCCTATGTAAAACCACCAACCAATAGAAGGCTTCCTTAATGTAAAACCACCAACCAATGGAAGGCTTCCTGACATGTGAAATCTGAGTGACCAGAATGGGACTTGAACTGACAGTCCTGAGGAGCTAAGCAGTACTAAGTCAACAACTATAACCACTTGGCCATGGAGGCCACATCAGTCCTGCATGTTGAAATATCACATCTGAGAAGTAAAGGGTTCCTACACAACCTGTATGATTCTAATTGTAATATGTAACATAAATACACAATTTTAAACATACATGTAAGTCTATTAGAGGACAAATAGTTATTTCTGCACTGCATATGAGTGAAAATGGTTAGTCACAGTTATTTTTATTTAAAATAGATTTATTAGATTTAAAATAAAACCAAGAAAAAAATCATTGCCATTTTTTCTGACACCAGATATTTATGTAAGTTAATAAATAGACCAAAACCTTCACATGGAAGAATTTTGTGGGTAAAAAATGTTTTGTATTTACCATCATTTTCTTCTGGCGGAGTATCCATATAAGCCTGAAAGCCAAATGTTGCAATTAAATATCTGCATCTTCAGCTACTTGGGTTTGATACCAGGCCCTTTTTTAACCGACATTTCATGATCAGCGGATTAGTATCCACGATAGAGTTTATAGGAGAAGTTTATATTCAAATGATACATGGCATCTACAGTGATTAAAAATAAAGTTTTGTTTTCATATACAGAAAAGCCTAAGAATATTGAAAGATGCTGGTTTGTGCAATTTGCACCTGTCATACAGGTCGCAGTCAAGGCAGCAGCAATGGTGTGAGAAATATTATCCCACAATTTAAGTTTTGAAAAAGCCAAAGGATTTTGACTTATTTATGGTAAAATGTTACTATTCAAATTACTATGTACGAACAGCAAACAAACTTCAACAAAACTTTGAAAAGAAAAAGTGATGAATTTATGAAGAAAAAGAAGACACGAAATGACAGAGTGCAGTTTTGAGATAAAACATTGAGTAAACAGACTAATGATGAATTATATATCTATACAGTGAAAATAATCTACGAATTTCTTCAATTGCATTAATGAATATGGTCCCAATGACCAGAGACAATTATTCTTAATGGCCAGTGTGGGCATCACCTCCATGAAACGGATGACAACATAATTATATATATCCAAAGTTCGTTTCATTAACTCACCTGTAAAATTTCACTTGGTGAAAAATCAAGTTAGCTGGTCACAGACGGTCAGGCTAATACAGTTTCGAGTCCGACTTCACTTAAAAGTTAATATTGATGTTGGTTATCATTTGAAGTCAGCGTTTGTTTCTCATGAATAGATACCTTATCAGGTAAACATACAGGTAAATCATCACGAAGTTGAAATACTCAGATGTAATTACGATATTTGTTACTCCCTTTTTATATTTCTAATAGCTGGTTCGATCTAAAGTCCATGTAAATCACAGCTAATGTCGCCAATGGACATAGTTTGCCCCCACTGCACATTGATGACAGGTGGGTGTCCACTGTTAATATTAATTAGGTCATAGGTCACACCAATCGCAATTTTTTCATTCTAAATGCTATAACGAAAAAATGCAAAGTACCCGAATATCTACCTTATAAATTTGGGTTGTACCTTCAGCATACTACTCTACTGTACATTGTTAGGCAGTGTCTAAAACGTGGACGACTTACACGGAGACTATTAAAACACAGAGCAAATGTTAACGAAATGTGATCGGAAAAGATGGCTACTTTTCGGAAGAAAAGCTACTACATGTAGTAGCTGGTTACTTCTACCAGAGATTTTGTAGATTTACGGACACTTCGGTAAATTACAAAGTCGGTAAATTGATTTTATATAGTAATTGGTTCCGACAAGAAGCTGATTAGGTAAATATATAAGGTAGGTGTGAAAAATGATCATTCACACCAAATATTAATAATCAACATTATGATTGTATCTACGAGTATTACATGTATTAAGTTAAATGGAGCACAACAGATGTCTTTCATAGATATTACCAGACGGCGGCGACCCGCCGTCTTTATATAGTAGCTGGAAATCCCAAACAGGCCTTGCTGACCTGGCTGATTTGCATATTTTCCACCGTCGATTTAACTTATACCTCTGAGAACTTAGTGCTTCTCCATGCAATGGGCTTCTGCACTAACGAATACGAGTGGAATATCATACCCGTAACCGCTTTTAATGCGTTTTTGTTTGTTGACATGTTTGCTCTTACCATTATTTTGCACTGGAAAATCCATTTTAAGCGTGTACAAAATATCT
>CM037793.1:24697266-24736737 GCA_021229015.1 Solen grandis | reverse complement strand
TTAAACACCGGAACTTTTCCAGATGCTTGGACTAAGGGTAAATCATCCCAATACACAAGAAAGGTGACAAACTAAATGTGAACAATTATAGAGGTATTACATTGTTAAGTAATTTTGGAAAACTTTTTACATGTGTACTTAATCAGCGAATAACAAAATTGTGTGAAGAAAATAATGTTGTTTCTGACGCTCAGTTCGGTTTTAGAAAAGGAAAGTCTACAATCGATGATGTTTTTTTTCTTCACTCAATTATCAAAAATTATGTTAACTTAAACAAACGTTTGTATTGCTGTTTTATTGACATGAAACGATGTTTTGATTCCATATATCTCAATGCGCTATGGTTAAAGTTGTTTAAATCAAATTTAGATGGTAAATTGTTACGAATAATACGTAGTATGTATCAATCAGTTAAGTCTTGTATTAGACATTGTAACAGCTATTCAGATTACTTCAATATTGCAGTAGGCTTGAGACAAGGGGAGATAATATCCCCGATACTATTTTCTTTATTCGTAGAAGACTTAGAACTGTTTTTACAAAATAGAAATGATTGTGGTATTGCTTTACATGATATATGTCTGATTTTATTGTTATTTGCAGACGACATGGTTATTATTGGGGAAACCCCTGAAGACTTACAACACTCACTAGATCGTTTATACAACTACTGTAATACCTGGGGCTTAGAAGTAAACATAATGAAAACAAAAATTGTAGTTTTTCGCAAAAGGGGTGGCACAAAAAATAATGAGAAATGGATATATGCAAATGAAAATGTGGAAGTTGTAAATGATTTTAATTATTTAGGCGTCACGCTGAATTACACTGGCAATTTTAACCTTAATACCCAAACATTGTATGGTAAAGGTTTAAAAACATTAAATACCCTGTTGTCAAATTTAAAAAAGTATGAATGTAAACCAAGAGTAGCTTTGCAGTTATTCGATGCTTTTGTTTCATCTGTTATCTCGTATGGTTGTGAAATTTGGGGATTTTCTAAATCTAAACAGTTGGAGATGATACATTTGAAGTTTTGCAAAACTATACTTGGTGTTATACAAACAACCTCTAACTGTGCAGTATTGGGTGAATTGGGTAGATACCCGTTATACATAAATAGATACGTACGAATTTTAAAATACTGGTTTAAACTTAGGGAAAGTGATGATATAATTATTCAATCAGTCTTAAAAGATGCTATGTTACAAATTGAAAATGGTAACATGAATTGGTTTGGTGAGGTCAAAAACCTTCTGACACGATATGGGTTTTTTGACGATGTACATGATATGAACGTGATCATTTATTTTGTTTTAACAACGTATTAAGACAATATTTACAAATGGCAAGGAAATGTCCGTGAAAATGGTGTTTTAACGTATATAGAGCCTTAAAACTTCATAGAATTTGAACCATTCTTAGATAATATTGAGTCAAGAAATCTTAGAATTGCGATAACAAAGTTACGTTTATGTTCTCATAACTTAAGAATACATACTGGTAGATATGATGGATTAGAGCGACACTTACGTCATTGTCAAATGTGCGATTCAAATGAAATAGAGGATGAATTTCATTTCATGTTTATTTGCAAATCATATGCCCAAATAAGACAAAAATGTATCAAACGTTATTACAGAATAAGACCTAATATGTTCAAACTTATACAGCTTCTTAATACACAAAACAAATCGGAATTAATTATGTTAAGCAAATACATTTAAGAATCATTTAAGCTTAGATATACCTTATTAAAAATATACTTTTTCATGGTTGTATTTTAAACATTGAGACGCAACTGTTCCAACAATCATATCTTTATGAACTTGTTCAGTGGTCATATATCTATTGTTGAATTGCAATAGTACTAATTCCGTCCATCCTTTATATGATAAATGAACATATGTCATATTTATATATTGTGTTCAAATGTATTTAAATGCCGTTCACTACTTTGTATAATTGTGATTTTTAACACAAAAAATGTAAAGTTTACGTGTAATAAAATCTGTTCTGTTCTGTAAAAAAAATCCGTGTGTGTTAATTTTATGCTGACGTTGTTTTGAGCTAAATATAGAACGAGAAAGCCACAACTTGTATTTTTCTTATAGAATCTTTCTCGTAAATAACGCATTTCTCGAGGTGTGTCGGGGATGAAATTGACACAGAGGCATATACGGTGTATGTGCATTTGGATTTTGCTCTAACAATTATAAAATACTGAGACTTTAAATCTAATGTTGAAAAATCTGAATAACTTTGAAAAGTTAAATAGACCGACCAACATTTACAATCGATACGAATTTTGTATCGTAGCACAGTATCTTTAATCATCATTTTGGTATAAATGTATCTTTACGGCGTGCATGTCGGTCAGAACCTTAAGATTCATTTTGATGACGTCAAACTGAACATTGAATGCCAAAATAATGTTATTTATTAAACATGTGTATTATATAGAACAAAGAATGGTTAATCGGGGCATTTGAGTGATAATAGCCCCGTCTAATTGATAATTGTCCTCGGCCTAAAGTCCTCTCGAAATTTTCGTATAGTCAGGGCAATTATCATTCAAATGTCCTGACTAGCCATGTATTATTCTATAAATAATTCATGTAGATTAAACAGTTTGAATTATAACTTCTGTTGTTTGTTTTTTAAATACAAAACCCATACTTAATAAAGGCATAGACGCATTGTGAATAAGTATATAAAACAATTTCAATTAATCAAAGGCATTATAATTCAGTGTGACCATACCACGTGATATATGACGTCATTTTAAGCACAAGGCACATTTTGCATCGATTCGAAAAAGAAAACTGCTGTAAGTTATTTATTTCTTCACCAAATTTTATGGCATATAGCTCATGCGAAGCGGAAAATTGTAAACTACATGAGAGTCCTAATGATTCTTTCGTCAGATATTTAGTATTTCCAAACGTTGGGGAAAACAGTATTAGCGATGTGCTTTACGTGTTAGCAAACAAAATTTCACGAACACGGAATGTTTTCCCGAATGTTAGGAAAAACTGACAAAAGAATCACTGAAACCTATGTGTAGGGCACAATTTTCCACTTCGCATGAACTATATACCGTTATAATTTATAAAGAAATAAAATACAACAGTTGTTCCTTCTGAATCGATGCAAAATATGCTTTAAGCGTTAGCTTAATATGGCGTCATATACCACGTGGCATGGCCACACTGGGAATTGATAGCCGAGTGATAAGTAGACTAATGTGTAAGGCTAGTTTATTGAAATGTTGGTCTAGTGTCGAGAATGTGTGATATGATATTCTATCACGCCCCTTGTCTTTGCTCGATATCGCAATGATGCAGCACGATGTACGGTTCATGTATGCGCATAATAATAACTTAAATACTGTTGGTGGATGCTGAAGACTGTCAAGAAAACCTGTATTTTATTTATTTACCTTTTTTGTATTTTGCTTTTTGTGAGGTTGTTTTTGGGCATGAAATAAAAAACATATATTATCGACTTACTTAAAGCGTTTAATAGCCACAACAAAGCATGTGTACAAAAATGTAAAAGAATGTTCATGATAGTAGAATACAATGTTTATACCATACAAGCATAAAGAATCGTTAAAACATAATTTTACTGTGTATCCAGGTCTCTAAATTATGAAAGTAAAAAAAAATCTCATAACAATCGTACCTAAAGTAACAACAACTTAAAGACGCTTCTTCTTCTTTTCTTCTATTTCTCTCTCTCTCTCTCTCTCTCTCTGTTTTCTGCATAAAATTGCACACAATTAAAGTTCTTAATTTAAAATCACCCATGTTTACGTTGGGAACACATTATTTTTACATATGATTTGAGCCTTTTGACACCTTTTGAATTGACATGTATAATATAATAAAATTGTTACTGAGCCCATTTTTTAGTTTGGATATATCCAATATAAAGAGATATGTGAAGAGAGAAAAACAAATTCTCCGTTTTTCAAAACCTAGAAACTATTAGATCCGCCAGTCCTTGGAATATTGTAATATTGTAATATTGGCTCTAAAACTGCTGTATAAATTGATGGATTTTCATAAAACTTATCACGATAATTATAATGTCTTTTTAATCTAACCATTTTAATTACTAGTATTACATATTCATATTAATTTAACACAGTAATCAGCTTGAGGTTAAACTAGGACTAGAATGAAAACTTTTGCTTGTACATATATTTAATCAAAACCGTGTTTTTAACGAGGTATAAGCATATAAACTACAACAGGTGCATGCCTTGACGATTTCAAATTTGATCAGTTATGTTCGCGTTTCGGGAAAATGTGGAACTTTGGGACGAAGGCAATGATGTCTTTGTAAGATAAATTTCAACGATCTTAATATTTTGCGTAAATTGTTCTCACCTTTACGCACATATTCCTGAATACGCTTAATTGTAATTAAAAAAATATTTAGATGTCATTTCAAAGTCATATTTGATTTTTCTATAAATATGTTTTTAATTACAGAAAATGGATGCAAACGTTATAAAAGAAATTGCCTAAGATGAATTCAACACAATTTGAAATGTAAAGTTATAAATATCACATTTTTAAAATGTAAAACGTTTTCAAGTTTTTAAACACTGCATTATATGGCCAAAATAAAACAAAATGTGAATATCTTGTTGATTTTTGCGATATCATGTTTGCGAGGAATACTTTGTTGTTGTTGTTGTATTGGAGTTTACCGTCGCTGCGATAGTATTTCAATCATATAGCGACGTCCAGCTAATTACAGGTGGAGGAAGACCCCGAGTACACAGAGGTACCCGGGTAGAACCACCGACCTACCGCAAGCCAGCTGGAAGAGGAATACTTTGAAAGGGAAGTACGATTGTTAACAAGATAAGTGAATTAGGAAAAATGGATATGTAATTGAACAACATACAACTAGTTAGCAAATTAAAAAATTTTTTTTGTCACGCTGACAAAAAAATTTTATTATAATCATATGAAACTTGTTTTTGTATATACAGGATCTTACATGAATTACCATTGTATATTAAACATTAATAAATAAGTTCATGAAAATGTTTTGAGCGAGCGAACCCAAACTTATTAATTTTACAACATGAGAATAATTTCAAACAAAAGTTGAAAATAAAGATTTGATATGTTTATTCCTATACATCATCAACATAACAGTAAATAATACATATGTTTTTCAATCAATGTTAGTTGCGTCAAATACATTTAATCATCCACTTTGTTCAACACAGTATGCATATAAACTACAGGTGAAAACGTTATAATTATACGACACCGAACACAGCTGTTTATGCATTTTTCATATGATGAAATATTTTGAATCAATTTATTTTCTTCAGATAATATACGAAAATGTTTAAAATTCTTATCATATGAATTGAAAAGCATTTTCAAACACGTACACAAGTACATGGGATATTCTATGTACAATGAAATTGAAAATTCGTTCCCCCTGTATACTGCAAGTATTGGTATATTATGGCAGATTACGTTTAATCTGAGCAATAACCATAGACCGAGACTGTTTTTACTTAGTTTAAATATACGTATTTGTAAAACAATAAAAGAAATCTGACAAAAATTCAAAGCATGCATATACATGTACATGTAGTAAATATCCGTCACATATAAAGTACATTTAATGGCTATTCTAAACATGATATTTACAAATCGTTTATTTGGTAGTATTAACAAACATAACATGTCTTACAAAGATTCCAAATACAGATATACATAATATGATAACGAAAACATTCATGAAAGTAATGTATAAAATATCTAAAAAAAATAAATGGGCAAACGTTCATTCTTCCCCGAAAACATTTCTTGAAAAGCTAAACAATAACTTGTTGCAATAATATAGTTACTATTTTGATCTGATACATATTCATTAAAAAAGAATAACATTTGCTGCCATGGCATTATTTTTCATGAACATAATATCAATGTCATTTTAACTTAATTATACACTTGTTATGACTAAAATTAATACGTGTATGATCAAGTAAAATATTAAACTATTAACACAATTTACAGGTGATTTCCGTTTTCAAATGAATAAAATAAAACGGTCAATATCGGACTTTAAAATGTAACAACTATACAATAATAAAATCCATTGCCTAATAGTTACTTTCATTTTTATATATAACAAAGACGAGTGTATCCTGTGTTCGGAACGTAACATTATGTGTCTAGCTCTGCCATAAATATCTGAGCGTTCAAACTTGACCCAATGTTCAATCTAGACAGGAGATAGAAGCTCAACAACAGAGTCAAGTGGTACAGCGGTATGTTAAACACAACTGATTGAGCAAGCACAAACCCAGGCGATGGCTTGTATCAACTGAACCTATCCTACTTATTCAACTGCACTGGACGATGATAAGAAACACCTTATCAAGACCAGATGGTTACTTGTCTCAACTGACATTGTCCAGTGGTACCGCTCTCGCATATCTACGTAATTTCGAAAATCCTGCCAGGAAAACCCCTCGGAAACCAATGCATCAAAGGTTACAGATAATCTTACTTTTCAAAAGAGCTGTATGCATTTTTATGTTTATATCTTGCTCCGGAATTACAAAAGCCTCCTATCTTAACTGACACGTAAATAAACCTATTCAAACTATTCTAGCAGAAATTGGATCATTTTATTACAGCTTTTAAATCGAATTCTCGATATGCGAAGTCTTTCTATACAGGCTTAAAATAACTGGGTCAATTATGTTATTAAATATCAAATGTAGGAATACTTTATACAAACCACGTTTTTTAACTGCTTTATCCATGTATTGACCTTAACGAGATGACCGTACAGTATAAAGAATTTAAAACACTGTCACTAGAATCGCATACACCTGTCCCCTTATGAACCAAGATGTAAATGGTTTTTTAAAATTTCATTCCGCTTTATTTCTGCGTTAAATGTGTCTTTTGGTGATAACTCATTATATGATATATTTGTTGAAAACCAGACCGACCGAACCGTAGAAAGTAAGTCAAAGGTAGCACAAATGAGTGCAATGTTACGACCTCCGTAATCAAGCGATGCCAGATTCCGTTCCTTGCCATGTTTCAATGAATGTAATGTTTGAAAATAAGAAGAGACGGATTCTAGCGGTCCTTATGCTCGTGGTTTATATCTCTCGGAAAGACATCTATAGATGTTCTGTTAACTCTTGCGTCGTCTCGTAAGGCTCTCGCGAGAATTTGCTCTGCCACATTCATAGTTATCTTTAAGCTGTCTGTATTTTGATTTCATGTTTCTTTTCAACTATTAATAACTACTGTTGAACCAGACACAAAGTGTTAGTACATCATCCCCACAATGTAACAAAGATATTTAATAGAGTCAGTCTGTTGGTGGAAAGTTAACCATCAAACACAATGATACATAATTGCATACAATACCTTATGCCAAAGTAATTGTCTTCTGTAGTATGTATCGTTTCAATAACGTAATTATACTCTCACTTAATCCAAATGAATGCAAATTCGTTTCGGTCCCAAGAAACTACGTCGTATGTCTGTTTTGTCTCTACGTTAAAGGGCAACCAAGCACATCAAATCTCAAGCTTGGATGATTGTTGAAATCCAGGGCATCAATACGGACGCACACTGCCGCCACAGGTCCCGGCAACATGTTAGTGACAAGAGTGTTTTGCTCTGGAACCAAATTCCCAGTGAAGTTCTAAAAGTAGCCAGAAACAAAGTAAAACAAGAGCACCGCATGTGGGTGCCAACGCTCTTTTGTTATTGCCAGCGTTAAATATTTTTGTTAAACACTTTAAAAAAAGTTGACCTTGGAAAATCACAACTGTACATAAAAGATGAAATATCATCCCCTTTATACTTGACCTTTTACCTTGAAAAATGACCTTGACCTATGCATAGAATATATACAACACAAAGATGTTAAATTTGTAGACAAAGGCAAATCCATTGATTTTTCCATAATCAACACAAAACCATAAAATTTGAAGACAATTTTAAAAGAAAAAAATATTTACTTTTTCATCTGTGTAGGTAGTGATCATGAACAAAATCACACATGTACAGGTTCATATGATGACAAATCAGTATACAAAGTTTTAAAAAATTATTGAAAAATGACAGAGAAATATATGTTATAAAACTTGTCCAAAGTTAGGGCAAAAGAAGAAAGGAAGGCCAAGAAAGACGAGGTATATCTGAACAGCATCATCAAAATAAATATGCATACCAAAATTACAAGTTGTATGTCAAATAGTAAAGAAGTTATTGCCAACGTTAAAGTTTTTTATTAAACAGTAAAAAAAATGTCAAAGTTCAAAGGTCAAGGTCAAAAGTCCGAAAATTATCAATGATTGCAAGGTCTAGCCACAAGGCAAGGAATTTACATGTGAAATAACAGTGCACTGTTGGTAACAGTCTGAAATGACAGGTATTTTAAATTTTCAAAAGTAACAGCAAAGAAAAGTCAAAGGTCAATAAGTGAATATGCATAAGTCTGGATAGGCCTTGTCAAGATGCATATGCATAACAAAAATGAAAGATTTTTACTGAATAGTAGAGAAATTATGACTAACGTTAAGATTCCGGGCGACGACAACGACGGCAACGCAGAAGCCGGAGTTACGACAATAGCTCGTATTTTTTTCTTCGAAAACACACGAGTTAAAATAATCGCTAGATATTCTTCAGTAACATCGGACACGAAAAATCGTGTACTAAATTCTTAAACAGTTATGCTTCTGAAACTGCAAAATAACTATTGTAAAGGGTGTGATGAAACAGTAAGCTGACATGTAATTCCTTTGATATCAGAATTTCACGGTATTACTTGTATCCTCTATGCAATGATTCCGTTTCGTTTGTGCATACAAATATATTCAAATATAAAATTTGAATTAACACAAAATTACACGTAAAAATTGCAGCAATGTGCATGATGATAAAAAACTGATAGAGTTCATTAGAGAAGACAATACAAGAAAAAACAGGATATACGCACCACTTCATTCCCAACGCCATCTTGGATTGTTTGCCAAATATTTCCACAGTCAAGATTAAATCTAACGCTGTAGAGTGTTATCCTCTGGTCAAAACAACATATCGGTATGGAATTATCACAACAATCTGGAGGACCGCCGTAGTAGCGTCCTTGTGTCGTTATCCCACTCACTATCCTAATCGCATCGAACTGTACCTATAAAATCATAATTTGTTGTTGCTTTATGTAAATATTTTTATTCGCTGTGACAGTATTTCAGTCACTAGCAACATCCTGGTAATTTGTAAATGTTCATTACGGCTTGTCCTACAAACATTTCGTGAAACTGTCAAGCAAATAGGTGGCAGTTCCATAAGGCGAGTCAAAGGCAAAGTTGTATGGCATACGTGAACTATTTTAAATATATAAATGTATACGTTTGCAATAGGTTCAAAGTATTTAAATATACTTTTAATAATAATGACTGAGATGTTGGCATTTTTTTCTGAGGAAGGTGTGAATTTACGTTAATCGGGTGTAGTATCCCTTGTATTTAATACAGTTGTTTATAACCAACCTTTCGTGCCAAATCCCTTAACTCAAAAGTTGTAATATAGTTAATTTTTGTTCATGTTATACCCTTATCAATTATCAACTTCATAACCCTTTTTTAATTAGCATGTTTGAATGCTTCAAAATTTATAAAAAATAAATATGCAGTACAGGACTATGCAAGGCATTCGCGTATAGATAATGTAAAATTGATCAGCATCGGGTTGCGGTGACTCAAAAAGCACTTCCTTAATTTTAAACCTGTATATTTTCATTTAATTGCTAAACATGTATGTATTATTATTTGTCCATGCAAACATTCACGTTTTGTGCACGTATGCTAGGTGTGCATGCAAGCTTGCATGTTTTTATGTACGTATGAATGGTATGCATGCACGCTTTATGTACATATGGAAGGCTGGCCATGTGCACCCTATATACCCTATGAACGTATTATAGTACGAGGAGCATTTCAGAAGTAATGCAACTTGGGTAATACTAAGCGCGCGTTTGATATGTTTATATTTATTTACTTATCCCCAGAGTAATCACCTTGCTACATACACAAAGTTTCAAAAATTGTATTCCAATTTTAAATGCATTTTCATACTCACTTTCAGGTATACACAGCATACACTAATATACAGCAGATCCCAGGGCCTGTCGTTAATTTATTTTTCAGTCTATGGAACAAGAAAGAGTAACACTGGGCTATGTGTGGGCAATGGGGTGCATGTGGAAGAACTTGATCTCTTTCTTTATTCGAAAACGAGGTCACGGCAGCAGACTTATGAGTAGGGGCATTGTCATGCAGTAGAGAAAGGCGCTTAAACCCGGTGTTTGGACCGTGTTTCAAACATTGTCTTTTAAGTTTCTTCAACACTTTATACATTATACAATAACCAGGTCGCAGACTGTCTAGCTGGTACAAGTTACATAACTGGACTACGGATATCAAAGAAAATAACAAACATTGTTTTCTTGACACTCATCAATCTTTTGGCAATTAAGGGGTGGCGACATTGTTTGGTAGACCATATTTTGCTGTTAATTTTCCTAGTAGGCTCGAAAGAGTCTCATCTCCTCTAATATTGTTAGAAAATTGTTTTCTAGAATATTTTGGAAACAGTTTGAGCAGTTTTCTGGCTGTTTCAAGTCGGACACTTTTTTGCTTGTCCAACAGTAAATGAGGGACCCATCTAGCTTAAATGTGTCTCATTTTCAAATTACGTTTTAGTATGCGGAATACACTTGCGGCTGAAATGCTGACTATAGTAGCTATCTGATGAACAGTTAGTCTTGCATCAGTCTTGACCACACACATCGCATATATTTAACCATATTGTTTGCAGCAACACTACAAAGACGTCCTGATTTTTGTGCATCATATGTAGAGTCACATCCTTTTTTAAACTTCTTTACCCATCTCGTGACTGTATAATACGATACCTCATTCTGCCCATGAACAGCACACCATTCATCTAAAATCTAGCCTTACATGTGGTTGACCAGTCAATGCCTCAAATAATGTTGTTTTAACCTCTTGGTCCTTACTTCAGCCTACATATATGAAATATCTAACGAATGAGTATGGAATTCACCCTTAATCCTTAGTTTTTCAGATATGTGTACTAATATAGTGAGACAGATCTTAAACTCGTCGATGTCACGGACCACATAGGGTGTTTCAGAAGTTCATTGACTCTGTTATGTCTTTGGAGAAATTTTATTCCACCGTAGTAAATGAGATGTGACGAAACTCTACGGGCGTCTGAAAACCTTCATGTATACATTCAAAATGAAGTAATTCAAGAAATACACACTAAAAAAATATTGGCCTTTATAATTTAAATTATCTTACTTGGATTACACATTTTGAATATGTATTATAAAAAGCTTACCGGCCAATTAATATTCCCTCAAATTCCCATTAGTTGGCCGTACTTTTTTTTAATATCGCCAAATTCTCGAAAATGTTATATGATTTTTGACAATTGCTCTTCAAATCTTTCAGAATTAGAAAAAAATACAACGTGCAGTGCCGCTTGGATTATAATTGGTGTTCATGTTTGAAGTTAAATTTTTGCAACTAGGAGAAAAACAATGAAGCTCATTCTATTTTATATAATGAAAACTAGATAATGTGTCTTCCCTTTGTCCTCCAGAGATATACTCTCTGATTTGCGAAAAATATCAAAAGATCCCGTTAAAGAGTAAACTAATTCTATTTCTCAACAGTCAGAGTATTCGGGGTCTTCCTCCAGATGTAATTAGCTGAACGTCGCTATATGACTGAAATACTGTCGAAGCGACGGAAAACTCAAATAGTCAAGTCAAGTCTAGTCAACAGTCAGAAATGTCAGAATACAGACGTATGATATCCGAGATACAATTAAAGACCTGTATAACCACATTCGTTTACTCTTTATTTGAAAACTCTGAATACCCCTTTGGGGTGGGGTGGGGGCGGGTGGTGATGAGACGCTGCCTAATCACACTGAGTGAATTATCAAACGTTTCTGAGAAAATATTGCTTTTGTTATTGTTTTAATTCGCTAGCTATGATATGCAAAATTCTGACACGAATATTAAAGAATCACGTCTCTCTTTCTTTCTCTCTCTCTCTCTCTAATTGAATGTCCTCCTTTTCTTTATATCGAATTTTGGTTTTTATGTTTAATTATTATTATAATTATTGTTATTACCATTATTATTATTATTATTATTCATTTTCAAACCAAATTTTGTGCAAGATATTTGCAATAGTTATTCTATAGACATGGTCATAATACTCGCATCACATAATTCATCTCAGCACTAACATTACAAACACCAACACAATTGACATCAATTATCACAGACAGACAATTATCATTATTATTATTGTGTGTATATGTGTAAATGTACTGTCATATTTTAAGTCCTGCAGTTCGTTTCGGCAAGATTAATACATCTGATATGGTATGAAATTTATTGGAAAGTAAATCAAATCTCTGCATCATATATTAATTCCTACGACTGCATTGCCACCAAGGAACATACAAAGGTGATGTATTTTAAGATTACCTATCTGATGGTTACCAAGTAATTAACTGATAAGTGCGTTGTTTGACTAACCAATTTTTTGCTATCACATTTTTAATGACTTATTCATATTGTCTGCTTGTTTTCTTCTCATAGTTCATGTTTCTTTTATATGTATGTCTTGTAGTTGTAATCTTCAATATTCTGGTGGAAATAAAGATATATATACGTAAATTGAACTTCTCGAGAGCTGAAAAAAATCAAAAGTTTGTTCGTGCTCTAGCGTCCAGTATTATCTTTTTCAAGCAATCCCAATCACTATTTTAGAATGCATACAGTGATGCTTCTTCATTATGTTCAACACATCATTGATGGATTTTCAGTATTAAAAGGGCACTTCCAGAAGTGATTCAATCTTCAATAAGATTCTGTTGAATCACGTCGTAATTAAAGTAGGAATTATGTGACAAAAATGTATAAAGTCGAAACTACAACCTTTAGTACCAGGATTCTCTGGCTGTGTTGAACATACAAGCACCCTTTCACAGCTGATCAGAGAGGCAATTATCCGGAGTGGAGACCTAACACTGGTATGGCTGGACCTAGCCAATGCATATGGATCTATTCCACACCAACTCATCGCTGAAGATCTTCAACACTATCATGTCCCAGATCATGCACAGAAATTGATCAAGAGCTGTTTTAACGGTGTAAGACTTCGGTTTACAGTTGAGGAGAAAACAACGAGATGGCAGGGCCTGGAGAAGGGCATTATTACCGGATGCACAATATCTCCAATACTCTTCGTCATGGGGGTGAATCTCCCCATCAAGGCTGCGGAGAGGGAAACAAGAGGCCCGAAAACAGAGAGTGGGTCCGGGAACCATCAAACCGAGGAGTTATGGATGACCTCACAATTTCTACAGAGAGCCACATTCAAGCCCGATGGGTTCTTTAAGCTCTAGACGACACAGTGTCATGGGCCCGGATGAAATTCAAACCCAGCAAGTCTAGAAGCCTTATCATTAGGAAAGGGCAAGTTACGGACAAGTTCCAACTCCGTATTCAAGACGAGACAAAGCCATCCTTGACGAACGAGCCTGTCAAGTGCCTTGGCAAGTGGTTTGATGCTAGCCTTAAGGACCATAACAGCGAAGTTAAACCTAGACGGGAATAGAAGCCATCGAGAAGAGCGGCCTTCCAGGCAAGTACAGGGCATTGATGCACCAACATGGACTACTACCACGACTGACTTGGCCCCTTACACTCTATGAGGTTCCAACTACAGCAGTTGAAGAGCTGGAACGCACTGTCAGCAAGTACCTTTAGAAGAAGATGGCTTGGGTGCCACTAAGTTTCACAAGCGTTGGCCTCTATGGGAAGACAACGCAGCTGCAACTTCCACTTTCCTCATTAGTAGAGGAGTTCAAGGTTGCGAAGACAAGGCTGGTGGTTACACTGAGAGATTCGAAGGATGAACTGGTGCGTCAAGCTGGAATAGAAACAAGAACAGGCAGAAGGTGGTCAGCAAGTCAAGCGGTAGATCAGGCGGAGACAGAGCTGAGACAAAAGGACATTGTAGGAACTCATTGTGGGGGACTAGGGTCAGTCAAACTCCAACAGTGGAAGACAGCGGGACCCCAAGTGTGAAGAATCATGGTGCAACAGGAAATTAGAACAGTAGTTGAAGTATCTAGAAGGACAAATGCAGTGCAACTAGGGAAGCAGGGAGCATGGACTCGTTGCTTCGAGAGATCGCCCATACCATTGAGTTGGAACGAAAGAAGAAACACCCCAAGGTGAAGAAGGTGGAACTAATTCCATTCGTGAGAGAAGGAACCAAACACACCCCTTCAAGCACCAGGACGAGGACAGGAGAAATGCCAAACCGCACATGAAACCAAGAAGACCAAGTACACAGAGCTACAACAGCTGTGCAAAGACCGCGGTCGGTAGACATGGTTGTTTCCAATAGAAGTTGGGTACAGAGGGTTCCCGGCTCAATCAGTGTGGTCCACTTTGGGCGCTCTTGGCATTGTTGGACGGAACAGGAAAGCTGCTGTAAAAACGCTTTCGCAGTCAGCAGAGAAAGCCTTCAGTTGGTTATGGTTCAAGAGGGACCAAATCCCTACTGATCCACCGTCTTGAGAGTGTCCTAGGCTTAAAGGATTGAAACATTCAGTGATGGACGGTGCCTAGCTGATGATCTCAATTGGATGTGCAGCTTGATGCTGTTTTATACTTAAATAAACTTTAAATGTAATGCCTTACTTTAACATACAGGTATTTTGCATATTTTATCTTACTATGTCATAAATTACTGGAGCCTCCGTGGCCGAGAGGGTAAAGTCGCTGACTTTAACACTCGTTCAGCCCCTCACCATGTGGGTTCGATTCCCGGCAGGGTCATTCGGATTTTCAATGTGAGGATGCCTTCCAGCTGGCTTGCGGTAGGTCGCAGGGTCTACCCGGAAGCCTTCGTGCATTCGGGGTCTTCCTCCTCTTGTAATTAGCTGGACGTTGCTATATGACTGAAATACTGTCGAAGCGACGGTAAACTCAAATAGTCAAGTCAAATGAAGTCATAAGATACTGTGGATATTCTTGTCTGTTAAGGGTAACGGCTTGAAAAATAGAAAAAAGTTGTTCGAACACTAACGACATTCAGTCTCTGTGAAATAGTAAGAATCAATAGAGTATTACAAAAAAAGTTCATGTCTCACTGATGTTTTGGTAAGTTACATGGTGGTAAATTTTACGATAATCAATACTTATAAATTTAAAGTCGCCCTTTCACTATTAAGGAGTCTTAATTAAACTTCCAGGGTTATTAGAGAATGAACTGATAAATGCTGAACATTTGTTTCGCCTCGTTGTTTACGATTATAGACTAAAGCATTAACTATTATTATTGTCGGTAAATAGCTATTCATAGCTAAGGTTTCTATGTTATGTAAATATGTCTTCGACAATAAATAAAATTTGATTGAAATTGAACTATAATAAAAAAACAAAGAAAAAAAAAACATATGAAATTCCGCGTGTGCAAGAAGGCCAAATCGTAACATGTGCCATAATTCTGCATAATTTCAACTACGTCATTAAATTTTACGAATATTTTGTTCAGATGATGGTTTGTATGAAAAAAAAAATCAAATACAAAAACTCGAAACATGGTCACTCGATTGGTTGAACAAAATGTGGATGTTGCTTATTTGAGCTGATGAAGTGACTTGAATGAATTGCTTATTTGTTTACTTACCTTTGCTCCCGACAGTGTTCGACCAGCAGTCATGCACGTCACTACAATGTCTTTTCAATGAAAATTATTATGCGACATGTTGAAACAGAATTTAATGAACGATTATTAGTCTCAGATACAAAGTACTCAGTTAAGGTAAAGTCCCTGTAACGGGGACCACTTAACCTTATGAAACATTAGAAAACCTTTGTTATCTCTTTGAAAGGTCATGAGGTCCGAAATGTAGCGGAACCATTGCAGGGACTTTACCTTAATATGAATCTTCAGAGATCGTTACATATATATAATCGCTATAATTCTTAAGTTTATTTTATGCTAACTGATGAAATACCTTTTTTAATCACTGAGAAAAAAAACACTCACATTTAACAGTGTGAGTGGTACAAATCTGTGGGAAGTACTATTTTTACTTACATAGGGTATTTAGCAGCAGTTAGCATAAAAAAAGAAGAAAATTTGTTTGTTTTCAGTGAATATGGAATATGTCTTATCTCAAAGTGATACAATTTACACCTTTTCACTCGCGTTATGAGTTGAATTGCATCACTTCTCGAGAAGATATATTCTATATCCACTCAAAACAAACAAATATCCTCTATTTATAATATTACTCATAGTATACCTGCACCCATGGGGTATTATCGTCTTCATTTCTGACCCATGCCCCAGCAGTCTTTCTTCCATCTGATGTATTGGTTGGCTTCATAAACAAACGAGCATACCTAGCCCTGGAATCGTACCTCTGATCAGGATATACTGAGGAACTCGTCAGCATGTCATCCGGCACGTCTTGCAACAGGTAATCGCTGCATACAGACGCTAAACAAGATAAGGTCTTTATGTTAATCCGTATGAAATTTTAATGCGAAGGACCCCTAATGGACTCAGCAATTTACGGGCAATATTATCTGCAAAGATCGCCCTCGGGAACTTTCGATATTCTTCGTCATAACACGCCATGTTCTTTTTTTATTTATTTATTTTTTTCACTAAGAAGTTTCATTTATGGTATCTTTAATTAACGCCACTCAAATATAATAACTTTAATTTGTATTCATCTATTACAATTTAGCTCTCCTTTTCTAAAAAAAAAAGAAAAGAAAAACACCTCCCCGAATTACTTCCGGTGACGTCAATTTGAGAATTCCCTTAGACTAGATCTGTCAAATTATTTCGATAATTGAGAGATATTTCTACGAATTCTTTATGAAAAAAGCAATTATAACTACAGCAGTGCAAGCATATGTACTGGAAATTTATGAAAAACGTGTAAATTTATCAGCGATATTTTATACCAAGTTTGAACGTACTTTTGTATTAAATTATTGGGATAACTTTTAATGAATGTTGAGACTTAATTCTGAAAACAAAAGTTAAAAAATTTTTTAGTCTCCTGGAAAAGTTTATATATAAATGTACTTAATAATGACAACATTAAGCATGCAATGAAAAAATAACTTAATAGGAGAATCTTTATCATTATTTCAAGTACATGGTCACATTTTAACTAAAAAGTAGTCAACAGCTGATATTTGGTGTTTTTACTGAACTTTAGATTTAGATGGTTAGGTACTGAATAATGCCATTACAAGAATGTTTTGTAGTTAACCTATATAAAATTTTACGGCTTTCCGAAAACATGCGGAAAACGAATAGGGTTTTTCTTCATATACTCATGTTTCATAGAAAATCTGAATGAAAATTTGAAAACAAACCTATTCGAACTCTCAAGGCAATCTTTTTATTTTTTCTTCTTTTCTTTCTTTCTAAAACTAAAAGAACGTTACATGAACATCTGCTAGAATTTAAGATGTTTTTCTTAAGGTAATGACACCCTAATACATGTTGTTGTTGTTGTTTTATTATGGTTTCTTTGGGGTTTTTCTATTTAATACATTTAAAGAAAGCATTTTGTGCAATATAAGAAATTTCTAACGACAGGCTCTAAAATATTAATGATTTAAGTGTGTCTAACTCTGTATTGAAATGCTTTCGCAAATTGTGTGGTGGTATACGTATAAAAAAAATGCTTAAAACTCTTCATATTACAGTTTGATATTTTTTCTCCATTTATAAAATAGCAACACTACAATTCCGGTAAATAATAATTTTTATACAAATTTCTCAAGGCAAGCTGTTCTAAAAATATTCATATTCTATATCAACTATAAAAATGCACAATTTTATATAAGTTAATCTTAAAAATATCAAGTAATAACAATATGTATTACCTGACCCCTTATTTTAAGCTCAGAAAAAAACACAAAATAAATAAATATGTCTAAAAAGATACTCGGCCGTGGTAACCAGCTTGATGATTAGTGTCTGAATGGTTTAACATGTAATAGATTTCGTTGTTGGTTTAATTGTTATGTAATTCCTGTGTCAGTGCAGCTCTTTGAAATACCACGGATCTAAATAATTTGTACGATCTTGGTAGACACTTACAGCCTTGAAACATCTGCGCATTGAACTTCGTCTCGCGGGCAACAAAACTAACCGTATGTTACGTTTTTGTTGAATATAGGACCTGTCAGGGTTGAACAATCAATTCCAGGCCCGGATCTAGCCGAGAAATTTACATGTCGTCTGCCGAGCGATCTTACAATTGTGAGAAAAAGGCAATTACCAAAAAAAAATGTATCAGTAACAACTATAAACTATTCTAGACAAATGCAGTTTAAGAAATATCATAAAAATAGTTACGCATAAAATAAGCTGCTGAAAACGACAACTAAGCTGGACATAAAAAAAAACAAACTTATTTTGACTATATATACTCAACGAAATTTTAATGGCCTTTTCTCTACATGTATAAAGTTGATTTTTTTCTTTTTTGTTAGTATTCTGCAGAGTAGATGCTTACCTATCGCTATCCATGCAAATTAAACTTAATCAGAAACGGGTTGTGTTTCTAAATGTTATCAGCTTTACTATTTTTGCATAACTTTTTTTAACTATTAAATAAAACAGTAAGCCAATACATCATCATGTTCACTTTTTTAAGATTTGAATGAAGAAATGAATAATTTGGGACAATCCATATTTTGGGACAATGTATAATTATGTAGATTATGCATGATCACTAATTCAAATCAAATCTAGGTAACCAGTCATTGAGCAATGTTACTGATAAGTCGATGAATACGATATACTAATGATCAGAAAACACAATGTATGTGCGAAATAAAACGAATATTAAAGATTTTATATTAAATATCAACATCTTTTATTACTGAAAATTGTTTGTTTTGTCACTGATTTAACATTTAGAAAAAAATTCGACACGCAGAAGTGGAAGTCTGTGTGTGAAGGCTGCTTCCACATCGACAATTAGACAGTCAAGATTACCAAGTTCGAACCTAATTCAGCATAAACCCGGTATTCCCTTCCACATATTTGACAAAATATGTTTAAAGTGATTTTTTTCCTCAGACTTAAACAAAACTGTCTTTTACAATGTTGAGTCTAAAACAGATGATTATTCAAAGCATTCACTAATTGATAGTGTACACAAGTCAAGTCCAAAAAACAATTTTTCATGCCAGTTTGCGGTTGAAAATGCACGAGAAACCTACATTTTTTACACTGTCTCCGAATAGCGGAGTAAATGCCCTTTCAGCAATATCAGTGTCCCAATCTGCACCCCCCACCCGCCATCGTCATTCTTTTTTTTTTTCTTTTTTTTGAATACAACTGTAGTTAAATACTATTGCACAGTAGTTATTCAATAACATGGCTTTGCCCAGGTAAAATATAAAATCATACCGCTCTAGGTTCAGTCCCACTTGACATTTTTTGCCTCGGGGATGTACTCCCGATGGAAAATGATGAGCCTCGCGAGGCGTCGGGAACAGGTTCCATTGTGTCCCGCGGAAGCTTCGAAAGCGTCGCGAGCCATGTGGAGTCATCGGGTGAACTTCATTGCTTGCATTGAAATTTTCCCCTATATTTTCTCGAAGTTTTATCGGGGAAAACAGGCCGGGGGAACATACACATAGCTTTCCGGAAGCTCCTGGGAAGCATTCACGGAGCTTCCGCGAAATATTCTTTCCCTCCGAGGAATCCCCTAGGCTTCGGTGATGTCTCAAAGGTTCGGCGACCTTTCTGTAACACATTCCAAATCTTGTGACAGAATCTCAGAATAATCGCAAACAATTCGACAAGCGCACTCTAAAATTGTTTGGTCAACCTTAGACTAAGTGTAGACTTTTGGGGGTCAAAAATGCCAGGGGACATTGCTGGGGGCATCCTCATAAAACCCCCAAATCCACCCTTGGTTTTGTCTCTTAATTCCATCACCAAATTCTCATAATCTCCATAATCTTCCCCGAGGCACCTAGGATGGTTCGTTACAACGATATATCCCCTAATCTGCGGGATATCCCCCCCCCCCGATGATGTTTCAAATTCGATGAAGCTCCGGGGCACCCTCCCCGATCATCGGAGAAATTTCCCGAGCATCCGGAGCCATCCCCGATAATACAAGGCCATTCGTACCATAGTCGAAACATCAGTGAACGTTTCAACGGACTAATCCCGAAGATTCTCATGGGACTCCTCCGTCTCTTTGGCTCAAACATTTGATGCCATCAGAAAAAAAAATGTATATTTCCACATCGCCCAATGAATTTTCTCCAGTGGGACATAGGCATTAGATATATGGTGTTAAAGTTTAAAAATAAACTTCACTTTCATCCCCAGATATCCTTCAAAATGCATTTCCGTAACACTAAAATCATTTTTTTCGGGGGAGCATGCCCCCTAGCACTCACATCACATTCAGATTTTGCACCCCCCCCCCCCCCCCCCCCCCCCCCCTCAGCGGAAAAATTCTGGATCCGGGCCTGCAATTCCGAAATCTATGTGTTTCCTATTTTTTAGCGTTCTGCTCTTTCAGTTTACCTTAAAAAGGTGCAGTGTCTTACTATTCGGGACAAATCGTTCGCAGGGGAAGAAAACTTTTAAAACAAACAGAGATCTAAAGAACTCGTTTCCGCAACTCCTGTCTTTTCTTTTGACTTATTTTACAATGACCAATGGGAATTTAGCAAAGTATATAATAACCAACGAAAAGCCTTATATTATTCCGCTTCATTACTGTGTATTTCACAGGAAGTTAAGGTAAAAATAAACGGCCTAACGGCCGAAAAAACACAGAATATCAGGTATTGACAGTTTGTCTGCGTCACAATTTCTTTTCAGGTACAATGTGAGCACAAACGTGAAATAATAATCATAATTATCCTATTTAGTGCCTTTTTCTATTCAATGATTTGAATAAAACTTTATGTACTTTACCGGCAGTGATGCTATTTTATATGGAAACAAAATATCAACTGTAATATTAAGATTTTCTTCGTAACTGTATAAACATACATTCTATCAAGTTTTCTCTTACTTTTTCGGCGAAAGCTGTATAAAATGGAACCTATTTCAACCTATTTCTTGAACAAATGAAATCTTAGTTAAAAAGCCGAAGAGTTCGGGAAAGCACTCGTTTCATTGGTTTGCATAAATTATTTTATAGGATATTCCATCGTAAAATAGGAGTTTTAGGGTGCATATCTTTCTGTCTGATTGTCAATTGGCAAATAACAATTTAATCTACATATTTAAACATAAAAAACACCCAGTTGAAAAATTCAAACATAAAAACTAAGTGGTTGAAAACATAAACAGTTGTGAGTCTTTAGAAAACATAGGTAACATAGGTAGTGGACTCGTACCTATAAGTCGCTAAACTCGCAGTGTATACATTAGCTAATGTAAGCCATATATAGTGAACGATTTTAGGCTATTATATTATAATCTTTTGGCTTAATTTGTTTGTTGTTTATAAGATGCTTAATGAGGGTCCGTCTACAGTATTAACTGTTTTATGGGTCTGGCCCCGGAGTGTGACCCAAACTCCTTAAAGATGAATTTGAATGCCGAAATAGGTCGAAATTTGAAAAGCCTCACAGGTGTGATTAGAAATGAATGACTTACAAGAAAAAGTCACTGAATATGATGACACTATCCAGCAATATAGTGACATGTATGATGACGTAGCAATAAACAACAAGGAAATAAACAGGAAAATGAGTGACCTTGAAAAACGCTTGAATATGCTTGAAAATCAACAATATAACATGGACAAACAATTAAGAGATATTGAAGATAAGGTGACTGACGTAAGATGGCGAAGTATGCGGGAAAACCTCTTGTTTTTTGGGATCCCTGAAGCAAAATTGAAAAATGAAAACGATCCCGAAGATTGCGAAAACATCATTAAGAACTTTATAAAACAAGAAATGGGAATAAATGAAGAAATATCCTTTGATAGAGTACATAGATTAGGGCGATACAACAAGAATAATGTAAAACCGCGACCAATAGTGGCAAAATTTACATTTTTTAAAGATAGAGAAAACATCAGAATAAATGCCTTTAAAACATTGTCTCATAGTAGTTTCGGAATATCTGAGCAGTTTCCACCAGAAATAGAAGGTAAAAGAAGGGCTCTGTATGAAATAGCAAGAGAGGCAAGAGAGGCACGAAAAGACCCATCAAACCGAGTGAGATTAGTAAGAGACAGATTATACATTAATGGAGAGCTATACAATACCACAAATACGCAGGGTCAGACTTGTAGAAGTAAACACACAGAGAACATAAAACTCAGCACTGAAAGAGGAATCGAACGAAGACAACAAACGAGACAAAATTCATACACGAGAAATACACATACATCAAGGACTTTTACGCGGTCCGTCGGAAAAAAACCGGAAGACGCAATTCAAACAAGAAATATGTTCTCAGTTCTAGAGGAAGATACACCTCGCAAAAATACCAAGTACACAGGCAAAACAAAGGCATCCTCACCTCTTGAAAATACTATATCTAAGAAACCATACATTGTCACAAGTGACAGTGACAGCGAAGATGACCTCACGCAGATACAAAAATCCCCATCATTATTAGAAAATCATACTACGAACGCTGTAAAAACATTAACTCCCGAATATAGCATGCATATCCAGGCATCCCCAGTTATTACCTTGCCCAGTGACATTGATCGGAGCCAGGGATCACATACGGCACGTGAAAATGAAGAAATTACACCGTTAAATTGTGATGCACGTGATTAGCGGTGTCAGGGAGACGGCTATTATAACGAACAGCACGGGACAAACAAAGACACTGTACATTGTGACCTGAAAATATTGTCATTGAATGTCTGTGGAATTCTATCAAAACTAAACTGCCCAGATTTTATTGAGTATTTACACAAATTTGATATTATATGTTTACAGGAAATTAAAACAGATGATACCGATCTTATACATGTACCAGGGTATACTGTTTATACTTTTAATAGGAAGAAAATTACAAACTACCGTTCAGGTGGTATAGCACTATTATTTAGAAATGATTTGATCGAATATGTAACAATTGATAATAACTCTCAAACTGAACTAGTAAAATTTTTTACACTCTCCAAACGAATTTATGGAACAACAGGCAGTGCCTGTGATGAAGATTTAAAATGTGGGATCGTCTACGTCCCACCAACTGGTTCAAGATTTGCGCATACTGATCCTTTTTTTGAACTTCAAAACGAACTGTTTAGATATTTCGGAAATAGTAGTCATTGTATACTTTTGGGTGACTTTAACGCTAGAATCGGAAATAAGTCTGATTATATTTCTACTGATAATATTTTAAACGAATTATTTGAGTTGCAAAACGTTGTTCATGAGGAGGGTATAATTTTGGAGAATTTTGAAAAATATAATATACCACTGAATAGAAATTGCATAGATACGACTGTAAATCAGTATGGATGCAATCTAATTGAGTTATGTAAAAACAATAATATGTTTATATGGAATGGTAGGATTGCTGGGGATTATGTTAAGCCCGCTTTAACGTGTAAAAACTCAAGTGTTGTTGACTATGTTATTTCATCTTCCTTTTGTTTCGAAAATGTGATCGATTTTAAAGTAGACGAATTTTGTAACCTTTTCTCAGACGTCCACTGCCCATTATATGTTAGTCTGAAAACTAAATTTAAAAGTAATAGTTATAATAAAAAGAAATTGATAACTACAAATAATAAGAATAAAATAAGATTATGGGATAGTAAAAAATCAAACTTATTCCATAACAATATAGACACAGAAATGGTCTCAGAAATATAACATTAAAAGTTAGTATTAACTTACAAAATTTAAATTTGCATTCATTCGGTATAATTAACAATAATTGCAAATATAAGAATGATAAAAACGGTGCCAACAATAAGCACCCATGGTTTGATCTTTCATGTAAAAAAATTAGAGACATATATCATAGAACGAGAAAGGCGTATAACAAATATAAAACACAGCATTTTAAAAATCTTTTAAAAATAGTAAGTAAATTAAAAAAAATGAAAAAATCAAAAAAGGAGATTAAAAACAACTGATCCCAAACATTATTGGAATAGTATAAACAATTCTAAAAGCAATTCTGTTAAACATGCTCCTCTGGACGACTTTTATGATTACTTTAAAAAAATGAACGAAAACCCAGATGAATCTGAAAGCAGCTATACAGACGAACCTGAATATGATTATAACGACGACATAAACGGGCCAATAACAAGAGAAGAAATCATGCAATCAGTCAAAAGTCTTAAAAACAATAAAGCACCTGGCATTGATAATATCATAAACGAACATATAAAATATTCAGTAAATTATATGATGGAAATATATATTAAATTATTCAATATAATATTTGATACGGGAATTGTACCTGAAAGTTGGACGGTAGGAATAATTAAACCGATATACAAAAATAAAGGAAATCCTCAATTACCTGAAAACTATAGACCCATATCTCTTTTGAGCTGTTTAGGAAAATTATTTACCAGTATTATCAATGAACGATTAATTAAGTATGCTGAAAAATCAGACCTTATTCATGAAACTCAAGCTGGTTTTAGAAAAAAGTTCTCAACAATTGACAATATATTTATTCTAAAAAACTTGATTGACATTGTTTATTCTGACAGGAAAAAATTATTTTGTTGTTATATAGATTTCAAGCAAGCTTTTGACTCAGTATGGAGAGTAGGGCTTTGGGAAAAATTAAAAACAGAAAAAATAAATGGAAAATGTTTAAGAATTATACAAAGTTTATATAATAATATAAAGTCAAAGGTTATAACCTCTGAGGGGGAAACTTCTTTCTTTAAATGCTCAGTTGGAGTAAGACAAGGAGAAAACCTCTCCCCATTTTTATTTGCAATATTCCTAAATGACCTTGAAAAATACTTAAGAAATACCAATGTTAGTGGGATATCAGCTAGTATAGAAGAAGCACATTTATACTTGAAGATGTTCATTCTTCTTTATGCAGATGACACCATCATTTTTAGTAATAACGAATTAGATCTACAAAAAGCACTAGATAATTTTAAAAGTTACTGTGATACATGGAAGTTAAAAATTAATGTCAATAAAACAAAAGTTATGTGTTTTAGTCGGAGAAAGCCAAAACAGGTTCATATGTTTAAGATAGGAGAAACTTTAATAGAACAAGTAGATGAATACAAATACCTAGGTCTATACTTTAGTAAGACAGGATCATTTCATAAAACTAAAATTCATATAGCTGAACAAGCAAATAAGGCAATGTTTTCTTTACTTAAAAAAATAAAGTCTCAAAATCTTCCTATTGACATACAGATAGATCTCTTTGAGAAAACAGTTAAACCTATACTTTTGTATGGGAGCGAAGTTTGGGGTTATGGGAATGTAGATATGCTAGAAAAAATACAACTGAAATATTATAAATATATATTTAAGTTGAAAAAGTCAACACCATCATATATGGTTTATGGTGAAACTGGATGTACACCATTAATTGTCAGCATCAAAAATAGAGTAATAGCATATTGGTCACGATTAATCGAAAATTTAAGAAATACTGACACAACAAAATTATCTGCCAAAGTGTACTTATTAATCCATCAGATGTATATTCAAAATAAAATAAAATCAGAGTGGATTGAAAATGTTAAAGAATATCTTTGTTCTATAGGGTATTCTGGTATTTGGTACAGTCAAAACTTCATTAATAGCAAGTGGCTTATCAAATCTACTGGCCAAAAACTTAGAGATCTATTTATACAACAATGGTATTCTGAGTTAAACCTAAAAACAGATGGAAATTTATATAAATATATTAAAACATCATTTGGTCAAAGCCCTTATATTAACAAACTCTCAGTTTATCAAACAAAAAACATTGTTGCTTTTATAACCAGAAATCATAACTTACCAATTGAAATTGGACGCTGGCAGAACATACCGAGAAATGAACGTAAATGTACACTCTGTCAAGACATAGGAGATGAGTATCATTATTTACTTGCATGTCCTATTTTTGAAACTCATCGTAAAAAGTATTTGGATGCAACTGTTTGTAAGCGCCCAAATATGATGAAACTCGTAGAATTATTTCAGTCTGAAAATAGTCAAACGCTTAAAAAACTTAGTGTGTTATGTTCAATAATAATTAAACATTTTAGAAAGAAGTAATATGATTTATATATATGTAAAGATATAAGTATCTATGGGATAAATGCATGGTTTACATGTGTGTTATATATATATATATATATATATATATATATATATATGTATATGTATATATAAATATATAAATATTAGTGATGTATATATGTATACGTGAGTGTGTATATACATATATGTACATCTGCATGAAACTATGTAAATATATGAGAATATATATATTTATATGGAGAGAGGAAAGAATGATAAGTATTTAATCCTTTCTGATGGGCTTTTAAATGTGCAGGAGTAAAACCATGATTATATAGAAATGTATTTGTATATATGTGTTCACACTTTATTCTGTTACGTTGTATCTATCCCTTTCATTACATGCATTAAAATTTGTGTGTGTATATGTGTATATATGTATATATATATATATATTCTTTTCATGAATGTGAATGCAACACATGGTTTGACTAAACTACTTTCGTTTTCGCACTGTTTAGGCAAATAAATGTGTTATTTTTTGTTTCTTGGTAATTAACATTACAATATGCAATGCATTCGACTGAACTTTCTTCGTTTTTGCAAAGTTCAGACAAATAAGACAAGTGTTTTTTTTTTTTTTTTTTTTTTTTTTTTTTTTTTTTTTTTTTTTTTATATGACACTATTGTAACGTGTGTCGTTTTACTTTACAAATGAGTATAAATGTATTGTTTAATTATATATTTAACATTAAACATTGACCATGATATGTTATTTGAACAAGGACAATTTTTTATCTATCAATATCAGATGTTTTACTGGCTGGTCAAAAAACCCTATAGGAATGTTGTCATGATATACGTAACATGGCAAACAATGCTATAGAAGAAACCAAACCATATGTACAAGCAAGCTCGTATCCCTTGTTCACTTAAATGCTTTGTAAAATTCCTTATTTATATCATATAACTCGAGATTCCTTGATGACACGAGACATGAGTCATACGGTTACCCATTTTTTTCACACTGATATGACGTCTATTATAAGTCAAATTAAAGACACGATATTATGATCAAAGGTATTGCTGAAACAAATGAATAGTAATGTAAAAAAAAATAAAAAAAAAATTGTATATGATTCATATTGTAAAACAAGATAAGGTTACTCATTTTTATGTAAATATTTAAAATGTATATGCAAGAATCTCTCTCTCTCTCTCTCTCTCTCTCTCTCTCTCTGTAAACTACGAAGAAACTTAGCCGTTTTCCATTGTACCACGTGATATTCAAGTTTGTATATAGTATGTAATGCTTATGTTTCTCACATATATGTGAGACTTTGCAATGTTTCTAAATAAAATCTTGAATCTTAGGTAGGTACTTAATAAAATCAAGAATTTTGAAGCCAAAGTGGGAATTTCAAACTCGGCTAATTCAGCCTAGATGTTGTCATCCCCTGTGACAAAGGTGAAGAGAGGAGGTGGTCCTGAAAAGGACCGTTTGGGTCAGCTGCCAGAGGCAGACTCGTTTTGGCTAATTTGGTGTTGATATAATTTTTTTTTTTATACGACATATGATTCAGTTTTGTTTTTGTTTTGTCTATTAAATATTTATATTTTCTTGAATTACCTCCCTTTAATTTATTCTTATCGCTTTGGAAATAAACAAATCTTCCACATACAATATATAACTTTGTGCGTCTGTTCAAGACCAAAGATAATTCTGCTAATACATAAATTCAAAACACTTCCTTTCATTCTTACTCTATCTGGTGAGATGTAAGATTTGAGGTGGCGAACCTGCTGGCCGGGTAGCAGTTGGGGAAATACGTTAAGTATTTTAGGTAAGGTTACTACTGCATCCAGAAAGTATTGCGCTATCTGGTGTGGTGTAACTTGGTAGGAGATTGGGTTTAAAGAGATTTTTTGAAGCTCAGATTTGAAAATAGTGACGAAGACAGAGTTGACTGGTTAAATTTCGTTTAGGCTATTGGGATAATTTTGTGTTCAGTTAGGGAGTTAAATTCAGTTTTTTTTTTATTTTTGATTCTCAAATTAATTAAACGTTGATTATTTGAGATAATCAGTCATTGTTACAATCATTCGTAAATAAGCTTTGTATATATTTCACAGCTTAACTTTAATTTATCTAATCATACGACCAGGAGAATCTGTAGGAAAATTTAGTTTCACATATCTATAGTTTTTCAGATCGCTCGGATACGTTACATTAGCATCAGCCTCTGATTACAAGTTGGTTAAGTGCTCGTCTGCTGAACTAGGGGATCCCAAGATCAAATCCCACTGACTGAACTTTTTATGTTTCGCTTATATTACATATTTATCACTTCTTTCTTTTTTCACTTCCTTGTATATAACATCTCATACATTTAGCGACAAATACGTTTTATAGCATTATTTTAAAACCACAGACCATTTAAAACTTACCAGCATTATTATATTAGAAATTTTGTATTGTCACATTTTTACTTTATTTAATTGTTGTTTTGTTGTTGTTTTTCTTACGCCGAATATCCTTTTTTAAAGATGTTTCTTGTTTAATGTGTTTTGCAATTGACATATCCCTGAGTTGTATCATGAATCAACTCATGAGAAAAACATTGGGAAATTTAATGATTTTATAGCAGTTGTATAGTGTATACCACACACGATTTGCGTAAGTATTTCAATACAGGGTTGTACATCGTCGAATACCCACGGCCGATTGATAGATCATCTATAGGCCGTAGGATATTACTGCTGAAATTGGTCGTTTTAGGGTGTGTCAAATTACGCCATTTCATTGGTCGCAATAATATATAATACAGATTCCGGACGCAGTCGTTTCTTTTGTTTACATGACTTTCAAGCCTCAGCGCCATAGAGTGTTGCATTTTCATTGGTCGATAATTTAATTAATACCTTCTGTATTATGATGGTTTGCTTGCCTATTTCCCCACGGCATGATGTCATGTAGTGGAACGGAATAAGTCAGCCGGGGGTATTCGACTATGAGGGTTATATAGACTGTACGTTTTTATTTGTTTAGAATCTGTGGTTAGAAATTTCTTACATGTATATCGTACATAATGCTTTCTTTGAAAACAAAGAATAAAACAAAACATCAAAGAAACCAAAATTTTACAATACACGCATTAGGGTCCCACTACCTTGAACCAGTTGTTGGTGTCATTATAAAATTAAATATAAATACTACTATGTTTGTATGTGTGGTGGGGGAGAGATTGGGGTAAACTGTTTTGGCGTCAAACGTCTGTCTCCTTGTGTGGACCAAAAGCATCAAAGCATCAGCAAACTAAGTATAGGTTAGTTCATAGTTGCCTTTAACTACACGATATAGTTACGAGGGCGGAGCCTCGTTTGATTATTAACAAATACCAGCACCTGATTGGACGAGAGGAAAATGCCATGTACTAATAAATATCTTGTATACAATTACATCAAATAAAATGTCATCCAATGGTCGTATTTTAGTCCAAATGCATAATCGGAGTAACAGAAGTGTTCAGCTTAATACATGGTAAGATTAAGGCCGTGGACGCTTTCCGGGAAGTTTAAGCAGAATATTATGTTTCTCGTCTTTCATCGTAGATCCAGACGGGCTTCCGTTTCGCCGCCAGACATTTTGGTTAATTGATTCTAAAAACAAGGTTTCAAATTTGAGTTTTGTTTGCTGACATCTACAGTATTTCCAGAAGTAAGTGCATCTCCATTTGCTGGATCTTTATGACTCGGTAACTAAGTGCCGGGGCATAGAAATGACAATAATACAAAGCACCAAAATCAAACATTCGAGGGTTGTTTGGAATGTTCTTAGATATTATTGCATTATAGGACAGTATAATCAAAGCATTTTCATTCACCCCATTATCATCCATTATATATATATATAGAGAGAGAGAGAGAGAGAGAGAGAGAGAGAGAGCGTATAAATAAAAGAATTGAGATTTTAAAGAAAAATAGGTTTATAAAACTTAATTACATATATAGTATCAGATTTTTTGACAATTATGCAAGGTTAAAGTGTATTTTCTCGACCTGCTTAACAACATGTTTACAAAACTATAAACTATAAGAAAAGTCTATTCATAGATAGGAATCATTCCGTAAATCTCATTATTTATGACAGACTAACAAGAAATGTAATTAGATTCTGTGTTTACAAAATACATACATGATGCCTTCTTGTAACTTGTCCACGTCCCCGTAGCAAAACTGAGACACTGCGAATTCTGGAGAAGTTTGATAAGCCAACATCTCTGAGAATCGGAGTCGTGATAGAATCCGGAACATTTTACAGATTGGCTGCACTTGTTGCCACAGCGCTGTACAGTTTTCGTTCCACCGTCTTCTGTCGATGCACACTTGGAGGTGTCTAATGTGACATCCTTAGTAAATTGACTCACTTCCACGGCAAAAGCAAAAATATTGCTTCCAAAAAATGTTATTGTGAAAAATACAACACCTGATTTTAAATAAACGTCCATATTTAGTATTTACATATAGAAATATTAAATGAATAACTTCAACCGCAAGAAGGAAATTAAAATCAAATGTTTAAATTTTCGACCCTTTACTATTAAGCTCTTCACAAAGTACTGTTTGTAACTGTCTTTGATACTCACATTATAAATAGTTTGATTAAGGTGTGTTCGAAAGTCACTGAGCTGAGAATTCGTACTTATAAATAATTCTTGGGCTATTTACGCTTGTCTGATTTGTTTAAAAAAAACTGTTTTTTACCTAAACTCAATGAATTCCAGAAAAGGACCATGAGATTATCATCAGTTTAAAATAAAATTTAATTTTGAACGCTAGCTTCAGGAAAATGATAAGGAATTTATCTACGTATGCAGAAACTAGTTGTCTCCACTTTAAACGTCATTTTTCGAGGGATCAAAATTATTTTAGCAAATATGGTAGAGAACTATGATGTGACCATTCGTGCCAAGTGATATTAAAGCTGACCATCGGTTTCAAAGAATTGTATATATATATAGAAATTCAAATATAAATTTCATTTCAGAACATTTGTATATATATACAGTATATATATATATACAGTATAGTAGAACACTAACCAACCATCTGGTGCTTAATTTTCAGGATTAAACTCAAAGTAAGCAATTATGTTATGAGGTAACCATTTGTGCCAATTGAAATTAAATATTGACCCTTGGTTTCAGAGAAGAATTTTGAATGTTTCCATATATAGTTTAAAAGGAAAGACCCACAGGGGATCTCATTATTTAAGCTAAAAAGTTGTTGCAATTCATAAAATTCAAAACATAATTTCCTAACTTTTTTTTTAAATGTAAATTTTCATAATCGATATAACAAAATTCATAGCCTCACAATTAAAATACTTTCAATGTTACCAAAACATACAATTTCATAATTTAAGATTTCATTTACACTTTGTGATACTAAGAAGTTTTGTAACATGTGAAAATGTACCTTTCCAGAAAAGACGTTCGGCGCCGTTTTGATAACTGCTACAAAAAATCATATAATGCTGAATTACTTAATTTACTTTAGCATGAATATCATACTATAGATAACTGACGCATAATATACTGGAAACTTTTTAAAAGTTGTATCAACAGTAGTAGCCTCGTGAATGTTTGTATTTTTTCCACTGTACTCCATTTTCATTTAATAATTCACTCCATTTTCTTTCTAACTTTAAGGTAGTAACATTATAATTTAATATGAGAAGATTATACAAAAACTTGTTGTGATGGTCACTACCATTATAATTTGGAGTCAGTATGTCACTTTTAACTTTGTCGTGTTTATCATTACATCTTAAGTTAGACACCCTCTTATTTAGATGTTTTAGGATATGAATAGGTGAGTTTATTAAAACCGTAAATGGATAAACTATTTTGGCAGCTTAAAAGTTTTGACTACAGTAATTATTCCGTTAAGTGTTGATTTTCTGTCCTACCATTGTCTCAAACAGTTCTTAAGGTCATTGAGTTTTGGTTCAAATTTGTCTATCATATTTTGGTTTGCATTGATATAGAAATATTTTCAATGTTTTTGCGTGTTTTGAGGTAACAAAAATGTTCTGAAATGAAATTTATATTTGAATTTCTTAAATATCCTGCTCTCTAAATAGTTGATATAGTGGGTGAAAAACAAATTGCAGTATAATCACGGATGTCAAACCCAAGCTCTTAGTGTTTAACTGAGCACACGCAATGAAATATCTAATGAAATATTACGGGATCCTTAGTTGTTCAGACATGGCACTATATGCTAATCTAGTGAAAAAGTGGGTGGAGCGTGTGAAAAACAAATTGCAGTATAATCACGGATGTCACGGAGAACATGGGGTGTTTCAGAAGTTCATGCACTTTTGCCATATCTTGAAAAACTTTAATTAGTACGCCGTAGTAGAAGAAATATGAAGAACATCCCCGGACTTATGGGAAAAAAAGAAAAAGAAGAAAAAAACAACAACTCGTATGTTAACTGTATGTTGACATTGTTGTGAATTGATATAGACTGAAAAAGAAAACCAGAACTTACGTTTTTTCTTATGAAATCTTTCCCGTAAATAGGCATTTCCCATTGTCATTCAGAGATGGAAATCACATAGAGGCTTTACGGTGTCGGTGCATTTGGACTTAGCTCGAACAACTGTAAGATACTGGGTGACTTTTTAGGTCGGAAATACAGTAGAACCTCGTTATTCCGAAGTCATAGGGACCGGGCTGAAAACTTCGAAATAATGATAATTCGGATTAAAAATCCAATGAGAAATTTCGGTTTGTGTGCATGTATGTTTGCGTTATCATTACCTGTGAGTGTCGTGAAAATCGCTACGTCGTAAAAACAACTACTGGTACGTATGAAATGAAAAACGGATCCTGTACATAAGAGGGTCTTCACGGAAATACAAACACATACAATTATTGATATTGAAATTTCTTTAATACATGTATGCAAATATGTATGGAAATAATAAGAAAACAAAACAGTTCAACAGTAATTTCGTCTTTCTGTTTTAACCAAGTTGAGAGCGTATTTGATGGTACCCCAAACTCTTCGGCAATTTGCTTTTTTGATTTAATTCCCCCTTGACTTCCTGGATGGCCGCAAACTTCTCTTGATAGGTTTTGGAGTTGTTTTAACCCCCTTCCGTCCTTATGCCGATTCAGATATCCTCCCGGTTTGGTTACCGGGCCCTTCTCTAGATTGCTTGACAGCGGATATGGTTGAGACAAACCCAGTTATTATTAACATTATTGTAGTTTTCTTAAACTTAATTCATGATTGATCTCTCAGATTCTTCGCTAGCTTAAACAAATTTAAAATGTTTAAATGTATTTTTGTCGACCTGCTTAACAACAATGAAACAATTGATACAAATATAAACAAACAGAAACGAATTCATCCCGCAAAATTTCTATATTTAGGACAGACTAACAAGAAATGTAATCTTTGATTACATAATACATACTTGATGACTTCCTGCATCATGTTCATGTCCCCGTAGCAAAACTGGGACACCGAGAATATAGGAGAAGTTAGATATTCCTACATCTCTAATATGGAGACTATTCGTTGCCAAAAATCCAGCCTTGTAATCATGACAATTTATACTTCGGTTCAACTAAACAGATTTGTTAAAGTATAAACGTTTATCCGAGGGGTACATATTGTGCTCGTATTGTGCGTTTTGATTATCTCGATTTAACTAGTAACGTTTTTACTTCTAGAATGTATATAATTTGGTAACATGCAGCTAAGATGAAATGCAAATAATATTTATATTTTTTCAAACTCAAATTTACGAAATGTACAACGACATACACGACACGTTTTACGCCGTACATCACGACGTTCGAGAATGGAGCCGCATCAGATAACACTCTCAGGTTTACAACTGCATACTTGACTTTTACATTTCTACGCGATTAACATTTGTAGACGATTTTGCAAATTCCATATATGGCAGTATCACTCGGTAAGTACAGAAAGATTTCGTATTTACCTGAGTCTGAAAATGATACTTTGTAGATACAATAATTTTATATACATCAATTGTTAATCATTATACTTACCTTTGGACTCTTTTAATATATACATGGTAAAATGAAAACGAATAAAAAATATGGTTGAAAAAATGTTGAAAAAATGTTATGTAGATCTATGAAAGGGAAGTTGCTATGTACAGACATTTAAGCTTCATAATTTTGGTTTTAATTTTACTAACGTTATAAGTGAATATTAAGAAATGAAAGCTTTACATTAGAAACTGCATAGATTTTTTTTCTTATCCAGTCATACCCTAGTATTAAGGTTGTATTTGTGATATAGTAATTAAATGTTACTTAATATTACTGGGAAAGGCAGCAGCCAGAATTTGGCCTGTAAAAATTATTGTATAGATCTATCTGTAGCAAATCTTGACTTGAAAATTGGACAATAATAAAGCAGCAACTTAATTGAACCTTAAATATCAATTTGACTTATTCCTTCTATAAATATATTTGTTTTGCATAAAAATCTTGTCAAGCAGTAATTTTTACTGTCTGGAAAAAAAAAAACCCATTAAGAGTTGGATTAAGACACAGACAGTTGATGGCATGTAACTTTTGTGTATTTTCTTTAAGAAATTAATCAATCTGCAGGTATGTATATGAACAAACACAGAGATTCAAATAATATTGGAAGTCAGACACTTTTGTTTTGCATTTAAAACATTAATATACTAGGTGACATCAAAGGATCAATCTTTATTAAAGCAGGAGATATTTTATATCTTTATAGAACATCTCCTGATTAAAGACTTAATGAATACTTCAACTTGAACTTTATACTGCCATTAGTCAATATTGACCTTAGTTTTGGATGTGTTCTTGAAATTGTTATTCAAAAAAATGAGTCCGGTACACCTCAGCTCTGTTTGTGAAAATTATGCATTATTTTTCTGAAAATTGCGAATGAAAAAATCGACTTTTTTTATGAAAGTGGCATTTAGCGCGAATTCACAACACCAGTAATGGCAGTGGCTAGATATTAAATTTTGAAAAAAGCTCAATTGTGGTGATGTGGGTTCTCATATCATGTGGCTTTGGTGGCTCGACTAAAAAATCATCAAAGTTAAAATCCTGGCCAGGGATATAAAAATCGAAATATAAATTTACGCCATGCTGCGCTTATATTGCTGGCTTTACAATGTAGGTGGGGTACGTTTCAAAAACTAATCTTTTTTTATATCTTCTGATGTTGATTCAATACCTGCATACAATGGCACTCATGCAACTGAAACACATGATACTTAGTAAATAATTGTGATACTGTTTAATTCTCATAATGCATTCACCTTGAATGTGTAGACCTACACGCTGCAACACTTCCCTTATTCGTACATGGGAGATAACTGCGTGGAGATTTGCCAGTCGTTGTCGGAAAATACCGAAAGTGAGCGGACAATTACGTTTATTTACGATGATGTAGTGGGCGGGGAAATTGGCAGAGCTTATTTATCAACATTGCAAACGTGTAAACCTGGATAAAGCTGAGCCGAATCATGGTGGTCAGACAATGTAAAATTGCGAGCGTTAAAGTAAGAAGGCGTTTTGTAGTTTATCAAAATGCATTTTGTTGAAATACGTATTTATAATGTTGTATCGGCAAATTCAGTCCAAGAATGTATCTCTGGAGTTTAAATACTAAGAAATTCAAATGAATTGTGTATTTTGTCGGAAAATAAACTGTTCAACTCAGATCAACAATGCTGGATTTTTGACAACGAATAGCCTCCATACTCTTTAACTCAGAGTCGTGATTGAATCCGGAGCACTTTACAAATTGACTGCACGTGATGTCACAGCGGAGAACCGTCTTTTTTCTAAATATCCCTGTCTTCTGCTGATTCACACTTGGAGGTGTCAAAAGTGACATCCATAGTAAATAATCAAAGCAAAGCAGTTACTTTCAATTAAAAATAATGCGTAAAATGAAACACTTCCTTTAAAAACAATTCTTGTTTATGTATTTACAGTAGGCTTATATGTAAATTTTACAAAGCAAGAAGGTAAATAAAGATGAAATACGTACAATTGTCGCCTCATTTACAAATAATTGAACCGTTTATGGATCCCAAGATAATGCAAAATTCTTGATCACATATGACAGTGTACATCACTTCAGAAATGCTTCTCATTACGATATAACATTTCCTTCCTCGTAAATTATCAGCTTGTGTCACATGCCATGGATATTTTCACGCGATTTTTTTTATTTCATAATGATCAGCTTTGTGATTTGATTTCATTCATCCCCTAAAACTTCGGCGATACATCATTAATGTTTCAGGGAAAATATTTCGTGGAAGCTCCCGGAGCATCGCCGGTTTGCCTCCCCGGACAGTTTTCCTGACAAAACGTCAGGAACACATCGAAACACATCAGGAAATAGTTTATGCAAGCAATTGGAATTTTCGCAATCCCCCCAATGTTTCCGGATGGCTCCACAATGCTCGCGACACTCACTAATCCGCGAACCTGTAACCTTCCGAAGCTCATCATATTCCACGGGGAGTACATACCCGAGGAAAAGAAATACCCAGTGGGGCTAACCAATAAACGTATGTATACCCGATACACTGAGACTTTCCGTTGAAAACCTTATACGTTCATAGGATGTCAAGCAAAATGCAAGCTTTTTCAATCATCTTTTACATACTGATAAAGCTAAAATTATGCGCAGTTTTTTCTTTTGGAAATCCTTTAGTTGAAGATTTTTATTAACAATCTGTTTACATGATATTTTCATGTTCCTGGACACTATAAATTTATAAATTCAAATCAAATAATAAGGTTTGACACTTGAGCTCACTCCTGAAAATACATGTAATATGATTATCATCCTTTAAGGTAATCCACCAATTATTAAATTATAATCATGGCCCTTCAAATGCTTAAAAAGACTTCAGTACAGATGCAAGCATCTACTGACTTGGAGTTATAAGCTCCTTTGCTGTAAGTGTATACAGGACTGAAGTCATAGGCTCCTTTGCTTTAAGAACAGGCACAGCTTCTTAGATACAATAGACGCGTGCCTACACATATTTTCTAAAATATAAGCATACTTGAATTAATAATAAAAGTACTGAAGGGAAAGAATGAAGCTTTGTTGTAAGCTTTAACAGCGGACTTCTTATATTTTCACATTTAACAAAATTGCGTCGAATAATGTCTGCATGTTGCAAAAGTATCAATAGTACAACATGAGACATAGCTTTCCGGCCGCCCTTCCATATTTTATGTATAATGTGTAATAAAAAATATTGTCAGTCCTGGATATTGAGCTTATATTTCTTAGCGCTTAAATTTAAAGTGTAAAACACGCAACATGGCTGATCAAAAGTCTCTATATTCCATGGAACTGGGGAGAAGACATGTTTGCCGATTTTAACAATTTCCACCAAATTAATAGTTATATATTATTGAAATACTGTAGGTCTGACACGCCATCAGTGAAGTTCTCCCTGGTGTACCAATCGTTCTTAAAACAATCGAAATAATGTATGCAATACTATTGACTTGACTATTTGAGTTTACTGTCGCTTCAACAGTATTTCAGTCATATAGCGACGTCCAGCTAATTACAGGTGGAGGAAGACCCCGACCCCGACCACCGACCTATCGCAAGCCAGCTGGAAGGCTTCCCCACATGATAATCCGAATGACCCTTCCTGGATTCGAACCCACGCGGTGAGGGGCTGAGTGAGTGTTAAAGTCGGCGACTTTATCCTCTCGGCCACGGAGGTCCCATGCATACTTGGGGATATGTCAATAAATGTTTGATCAAAGCTGTAGACGTTCTTTTTTGATATTTTGTTTTTTAATCATTCTCTTGACCTGCAGGTGTTCTCATTGTGTTTTCTCATTATATATCTGCATATGTTGAGATTGAAAACGAAACAATAACGGCCATCAGCTGTGGTGGTTCACGTTAGCAATGTATTTGATGAACAATCATACCCCCGCCATGGAACAGCTAAAGCTGTTCGGTGACCTGTCACTCTCTCGAGACGGACGCTCTAGGTTACTGTCAGTTTCTTTTTTTCTTTTTTTTTTTTCCCAGGTGGATAAATTGTCAACTTGTCATAATATGTATCTTTTATATTTCTAAGCAGGTTTTATGGCAGACATTTGCGAGTTAAGAGAAGCGAACAAGTGGTGAACAATTAGTAAGAAACTGTGTTATGATTTCAAAGTGCATTCGAGCTATTTTAAGCAATAATATTCTTATGTTACATCAACTGTTGTTTAGTAATGTGTGAATTGACAAAAACAACAAAAAACAACACATGTTTTGGTTGAACTTCTCAATTGTTATCTAATTTTTAAATTATTGAAAATACTGAAAATCGGTCTTCCAGTTAAGTGAACTGGCAAAACCACAAACTATATTGCAACAAAAATGATGAAATATGCATTGCAGAAGTAATTCGCATACATGCAATATTCATACATGCGTAAATTATTACTGATAACGTTACTAAAATAGTTGTCTTTTAAGAATGCCGCTGTAACGTACATGCATTATATATGTTATGACTACTCTATTCCTATTAAAGGCACACATTGGGATTATTATTTAGGTAATGATCGATCTGTCGGCAAAACACATTTACTGTGTGGGTGTTTAAGGGTTTATATTTTATTAACGATTGGGAGTGAAGCGAATTTGGGAATAAATAATTTAAATTAAAGTTAGTTTTAAGACCTAATGCTGGGTTTACACTATGTTCCCGGCGGCCACGGCGATCACGTTTCAGGTTATCGTGAACAAAACGGGATGGTCGTGAGAGGACTGGAGGAACGGGACGGGCAAATGTGAGAGGCAGTGATCGCCATAAATGCCGGACCAGGTTTTCAAACTTTCAAAAAAATCGCCTTGGCAGTCACGGTGCGTATTAGAAACCTAGTAGGCCGTAGTAAAACGGGTTGAACGCAATAAGACCTGACAGAACATAATAGGCCGTAACAAAACTTAGAGGTGGTCCGTAGTGGGACGGGGGACATTCCTGATGTTGTCTCGTACGATAGC